>JAQJVL010001032.1:0-281695 GCA_035578905.1 Stictocephala bisonia
TTTTTTATTATTTATAATTTTGATTATTAATAATAAAAAAGAATTTAGAAATACATGTTAAGCATTTTTGTTTGTAAATAATTATTGTACATAATTTTAGTATGTAAATAATAGTTTAAAATTAAATTGTAAATAACATTTTAAATAAAAAATAAAATAAAAAAATAAAGAAAATAAAAAAAATCAATTAATTTTTATTATTAATAATTTTTATTATTAATAATAAAAATTAATTAGATTTTTTTAAAACTTTCAAATGACCTTGAAAACAATGCCGTCATACGTATGACGTCACTTCATGGTTGGCTGATTATGACGTCACTTCATGGTCGGCTGATTATCACTTCCGGGTCATGCTCAACAGAGCGTGTAATTTATTCACTGTGCCAGAGTGCCTGTTCTGCCACTACTATCCCAATTCTTCAATTTAGCCTTGGGTTTGCAGCCAATAACCTTTCTCGGCATCTGAAAAGAGCGCAAAGGAAATGTAGTTAACACAACAAATAAGTAAGGGAAATGTGGAAACGTTTCCACATTTACCTCAGTGTTGTGCTTCCACATTACCAGCATCGCCATATTGAACTCAGAGGTTAAAGCTACGCTTTATTTTAAAGCTAGGGACTTGCTCAATTGCACTAGATTGTACCGTATAGTTTGCTTAACAATAATTGCCTAAGCACTTAAAACTAGTTTGGTATATTGTAACATTAAAAATCTTTAAAAACATACCTCAAAAGTTTGAAAAATCACGAAAAATTTCGAACGAATACACAATGCTAAATAACAACGTGATGACTGCAAGCGCCCCTACAGGCGTATTAAAGAAGCATAGTAAGAAGTTGATGCGATCACCTCTAGACTGCAGCACCTCCCAAGCCCTATAGGGTACGCTTCCACATTACCAAAATGCTTCCACATTTGCACCACTTCCTCTAGTTTATAAAAAAATAATAAAGCACTAAAAAATAATAAACGAAACGTAGAAAACTGTCGACTGAACGCTTAGCAACACAAAGAACACTTGGTGACTGGCGACTGAGTCATAGAGTTAATTCTGTGCAACACAACAGCTGGCTGAAAAGGCGGGAAACTGACAGCCCCTTAGTTCCAAAGTTTCTCAACAAGCTACGCCACTTTATGGAGGAATAATATTGAAAACAAAAATATTAAACGCTGATTTGTGTGGTGGCCACTGACAATGGCCGTGTGCTCGTTCGCCGACTTTCACATTGGCCACTTCGAATGGCCTTGCGATCTGTGAGGACATTTACAAAAAAAATATTGCAAGCTGTCACAAAAATGGATGTGGCCATTCACAGTGGCCGTACGACTCAAGAGGACATTCCTTAAAGAGCCCTCTCGAGTGCAAAGGGTTAAAGCCAGTCCTCACTAAACAGTTTCAATTCAACAAGTAAAACATTCCTAAACTATTACCAACAGAACAAATTTCCTAACCAAATTTCCCTTGCTAAGACATCATTCAGTTAAACTTGTCATTCATCAATAACATTAGCCTTGTTTCATTCGTACAGTTTAATATTTAAGTTTGAAAATAAAATATTTTAGTCAGCTGTTTTTACAATAATATTGAGTACCACATTGGTACTCATGGCCACACAGCCATGTACAAGTGAGTACCAATATGGTACTCATGGCAGTCAATCTGTTAATTAATTAACCCAATTATTTACATGAATGGTCCCATAATAAAATTATACAAAATACAGATTACATTGATTTGTGCAGTACCGTACTTGGAAAATAGGCATAAACTGTTCAGTGTTAGCTTACTATTTTTCATTATAAAAGGTAAGTAACACTTATTAATAATTCTATTCTGTATTAAGTTGCACATTGAATGAATGAATGAAAATCTTTATTAGTCAAAAAGAATATACATACATACTTAACATGAAATGAGAACTTATGACTAACAAAGTCTGCACCCTGAGGTTATTAACCTGTATCGGGTGGTACACATGAAACTTACAACTAAAGAACAACTCTAGAAGGGCTGACGGCCGCCTTAAAAAGTGAAATACTTAGTATTTCTGTATTAATTGTAAAATGTTTTTACTTTCTCAGTTTTAATTACTGCACTGTGTGATCATCACGCACAGGTGGTAATTGTAAAGCTATCAACGCCTAGTGATGCTAAACGTCCTAAATATTTATATAGGCGATCCTTTTCTGATGACAAGGTCCGTATCTTCAAACATCTATTGGGACGTGAAACGTGGTCTGATGTCTATGAGGGAGTTACTATGGATGATAAAATGCGTTTTTTTCAATCTTCTATATCCTTTTGTTTTGAACAGGCTTTTCCTGAGAAGAAAATAAGAATCCGTGAGAAATGTCCACGAAGCAGAGTGATTTTGAGTGCTGATCAGCAGAAACTTCGAGAGGAGGTTAAACAGTGGTATTATTGGACAAAAGATTTGGATTCTTCCCATGTGATGAGACAGCATTTTTTATCATTAAAGCGGCAATATAAGTCCAGTATTAGGATCGCCAAGTCATCAAAAATCTTTGATGAAATACATAACTCTTCTAATAAGGTCAAGACTGTGTGGAGTAAAATCAACGAAAATAGAGGCAAGAAAAAATATTCATGCCATATCCCGCAAAGTATCAAGGATGAAAACGGTCTTGTTATCAGTGATCCAAAACTAGTGTCGAATAGCTTTAATGACTTCTTTATAAATGTTACCCAAAATGTCCCTGTTTCTACCAGGAGTTTTCCCTTTCATTTTCGGGCTGCCCATAGCAAATTTTCATTATTTTTTAAGCCAGGCTCTATAATGGAAGTTACAGATATCATCATGTCTTTAAAACCTAAAATATCTTCGGGTTGTGATAAAATATCATCCAAGCTGCTTAAATCATGTTGTGACATTTTCGCCGGACCACTTGAACATCTCATTAACTATTCTTTTCAAAGTGGAGTGTTCCCCAGTACCTTAAAACTGTCCATTGTAAAGCCATTGCACAAAAAAGGCGAAGTTGATAACCTTGACAATTTTAGACCAATATATATCACATCGACTTTCTCAAACGTTTTTGAGAAGGCAGTTCTTAGTAAATTGTGGTCTTTCATAAGTCAACATAATATCTTGTTCGACAACCAGTTTGGTTTTGTCAAGGGAGGCTCCACCGTCAGGGCAATGTTCACGCTTTTAAATAAAATAGTATGTGCCTTAGCTAGAGGTATGGATAATTCGGGTGTCTTTTTTGATCTGCGAAAGGCATTTGATATGGTTCCGCACGAAATTCTACTGGGAAAACTGGATAGGATTGGAGTACGTGGTGTGGCAAAGCAATGGTTTTCGTCTTATTTAAGGGATCGCAAACAAGTTGTCGAGATGTTTTATGTGGACGGTGTCACTTTGAAGCTTTGTCGTTCTGATGTGCAAACGGTTATGGCAGGAGTTCCCCAGGGCTCCATACTTGGGCCCCTTTTATTTATTCTATATATAAATGACCTGAGGAGTTGTGTTCCTGATGCTCATTTGTGTCTATTTGCTGACGACACGTCAATTATAATGGATAACCATTGTCGTAATTCATTGGAGGTCAACACTTTTGTGAACTCTAATAGGATTATCCAATGGTTTCAGGAAAATGGTTTAGTCATAAACACTGATAAAACTAATTTACTGGACTTCTCAATCACAGGAAAGCGGGATGATGATCTCAGTGTTTGGGTCGGTGATGTTGAGGTATTTTCTCAACACTCGATGAAGTTCTTGGGTTTATCTGTGGACAGAAATTTGAATTTCTATTCCCACATAAATAATGTAGCTCGGAAAGTGTGTTGTGTTTTTGTTCAGTGGATGAATATATTAAAAATAGTTAGAATAAGACTATTTTAATTTAACTTTAATTTTAGATCTAATTTATGACGCAAGCCATTGCATATTGTATTTGTTTCACGGCAATAAAGTATATTTGATTTGATTTGATTTGTAATACAAGAGATAGAACCTGCATTAAAAAATGTACAATTATAGGGACTCACAACGATACACTGAATACACTGCTGTTAACAATAATTAAAGGAATCTTGTTTATAACTAAACAGTACTTACATAACATAACTCACAACTTGTACAAGGTTTTGTACAACTAAACCAAACAGTCATAAAACACACTGAGATTTTCGTGGTAAAGAAGATATGATTTAAGTTGTTAAAAAATTTTTTTCTTTCTCGATGAACCTTATATTAAAGGGTAAACAGTTGAAAATTTTTGGTGCAAGATATGTAAAGAATTTCTTATACAACGTAATCTTAGGTCTTGGTACGTAAGCATCTATACTGAGTGCAAAGGAAAGTGGCGGTTGTCGGATTAGGATGCTTCCCGGAACAGAGTTGGCCCGGCAGCCCCCTCATTAGCCCTCACTCGGCCGCCCCGCGGTCAACCTCTTAGTCATCTACTGCGTTCAAAAATTGGTTATAATAATTTTTTTTGTTTAAGGTTTTATCACAATTTTATTGCTATTTTCACAAAGCTCGTGAAATAATGAATAAAATGAGTCTAAACACAGCATAACTATCGTATGAAGTTAACATTTAGACATAGGATTAAGTAAAAATATTTTGTTTTAACTTTTAAGAAAATAACTAATTTATTTCACTACGCCAATTTTCCGTAGGATATTAAAAAAATGTTTTAGTGTCATATCCACAACCTACTTGTAAATGGTAATTGCCAATATAAAAAGTAATTATAAACCACATAATCTTAACATTTAACATGTCTGAAGTAACATATTTTAAGTCAGTATTTGTGCCTGTCTTTTGTTTTAAATATCTGACAACTTATTTAAAAATATTATGTTTTAACTTTTAAGAAAATAACTAATTTATTTCACTATTAGAGTTAGGATATTAAAAAATGTTTCAGTGTCATATCCACAACCTACTTGTAAATGGTAATTGCCAATATAAAAAGTAATTATAAACCACATAATCTTAACATTTAACATGTCTACCTTAAATTGATATTGGTGCGCATCCTAAATCCTCATCACTGTCGCTGAAGCTGTCTAAGCTGCTCTCGTCATCGGCTGGTGACAAATTTATGATGAGCTGTTGGACGCACCTTTGGTCAAGTCACTCACACTTCCAGTCTTCATTAATAATTTTCTTCGTGTGCTCAACGTATTTGCTCCACATTTGCGGTTTAAATGTCTTAACAGCTGTTTCAGAGTTTCCTTATGTCATTCAGCTTAAAGGTAGTATTTCTTTCCCTAACGTACCTCTTTAGGTATGACCAAGCCATCTCAATGGCATTATAATCAGCGAGCACAGAATAACATAGAGAGGACACTGCCCTATATAATGCATGCAAGGCAGTGAGCCGAAGTCGGCCATCTTGGTATGAACCAAGCACGCAAAATCGCTGTGCAAGTTACGTAGTTTTTAATTCTCGCGCACCTCTAAAACTGTATTAAAGTACACTTAGGATATGAAAAAATTTTACAATTTTACTGGAGTATTACTTAGTTAATCGTCTTGTTTGTGGTATAATTATAATTCCATTTTTGTTATTAGAAGTATTAGATAATGAGCTTTTTAATTAACCTTGCAAAAATCTTGACAAAGAAAAGTAAGTGATCGACAAAGTTTTTTATTTTTAGATCAGTGAATTTTTTTAAGCAAGAAAGTTTTAGATTATTAGATGAGTTATTATTTTTATTTCAAACTTTTCTGCCTAGGGGGCTTAGTTTAGCCAATAATTAATTTGGCTTCAGCGTGAGCCGTTGAATAAAATCGCGTGGTGTAGGCCTACTCATGGCGGTGAGCGCTGATACTCGGCCGACACTACCGGCACATTAATACAGAAATACTCTAGTCGATGTTGCTTGAGTAATGTAGATTATAACTAAACTAAATATTCTTTCCCAGAGTGTAGAAAGTATTATGTTCACTCAAATCCTTTATCAGTAAAATAATTGTGAAAAATTACCATTCTTGATTCAACACAGGAATAAAGACGCATTATTGTATTACTAAACAAATGTATTTAGGCTATTAAGTTATAAATAAATTATTGTAAGTGGTTGATCAGAAATTAGGTTAGAAATGTATAGGCTAATAACTGTGAAAGAAAAGAATAACACACTTTACAATTGGACAAGTATTTTTATTTATCAATAATTAAGTGTGTTTAATTGAATTTAATGTAGGTACTAGGCTAGAAAGGTCAGTCGGTAGAGTGACCTATTGAGTATTGAATAATACTAATATTTTTAATGTCCAAAAGTTTTACATTTACATAACATTACTTCATGACCAAATGCCACAAAATAAGGATTTTTTTACTATAATTTGGGCCTGCTAGTTTTAAACATGTAAAAGTTATTATGAAATTAGATAGAAAAATTACATTGACATCAAACACAAATAATTAATCCTACTATATACATACTAACCCTTTAAATACTATAAAAACATTGATCAGTATTAAACATTTTTTTCCTTAAAATTATATACAGTATGTACATTCTCTCATGGCTTATTGCCCAATAAATGTAATTGTTTTAGACTATTTATTCCTAATTTTATTTATGTGAATATTGTCATTGAAGTTTTTTGCATGGTAATACAATCGCACATTTATATACTTTTTGCAAATAGCCTTAACTAATGGCACAAAGTGATTGTTTTCAGGTTCGTTATCACATGCATGACTATTTTCTGGGAACAGATTAAGCCCAATACAATGTTTCAGAACAATTTGAGTTAGGTTTCCATCTATGTTTTTCTGACCTGAATAATTATGTGTCTTGAAAAAATGTCTTAACTCTTTTTCACAAAACAAACATATACTATGAACTTCTGGTGATGGTTGAATCAGACCGCCTCTGTTCTTACAAAAGGTTAAACTATTTACTCGAATGTCTGTTTTTGTTAGTAGTTTGACACAATCTTCCCAAATTATTTTGTTCCTCAGTGTTCTGGCAACGTACCCTGACACATATTCTACAATAATGTATGCAACATCTGATATGTTCTCATCGATTAGGATAAGTCCGTCCATGTCATCTGTCGAGTCATTTGAGATGACAGTTTGTTCGTCTTCTTCTATTGCCCTCCACGTAGGAGTGGATGAATTTATTGACATAACTTCATTATGGTGCCTGTTAATATTAAATATTACAGTTTTGATCAAGATTTGTGAGTTTCCAGTGCCACTTTCATGTAGTTCACTATGAATGAGTATTCTTTTCATTGATCCGATAAATTGCTTGCCAAGTCGGGTTATTATTATGACCCCCTCAAGATCGTATGTAGCCAAAAAGTCGCTCCACGTGGTCTTGACTTACTTTGTAAAGTGGTAAATACTTTAGAGGACGACTTTCCCCTACAAAATGGTTAAACATTACTAAGGCGCTTTCAATGCATACTATAAATCCTATGAAGCCCGTTTTTCTTTTTGATTTTAAAATCGGTTGTCCTAAATGGTCCTTAAGTTGCGAAATATATTCTTTAGCTTCAATTAACACAGCTGATTGAGTATCATAATTTTGTGAACACAATGCTTTTTTTTCATTCTTCCCATGAATACTCCTTGAGTTTAGTACATCAAATAACTTATTAAAAATCCTGATAAATTTAACTGTTGCTTCGCATCCAGTAAAATAATTTTCTTTTTGGTCTGTAAGGAACTGCAATGAATCTGATACGGAAACACTAAGAACTTGCGCTGCAAGCTTTACTTTCATTTTTTGTTTAGAAAAATGTATGTGGCTGTTAGTCAGTCTATTTCCTAAATTGAGTTCCTCTTGCTTCTGTAGGGCATTTATTTTTTCAATAAATTTCCATTCTATCTTTTGGTTGTCCATGTCAAACAGTACTTTATTGTCCCCAAGAGTGTTGCGTACTAGTTTAAGCATATGACAAACGTCTAGAAAAAAATGAATTGGTTCATTCGTAACAGGATGAGGAAAAGTAGGTACAATATTTTCTGAGGTAATTTTACACCCCAGTTTATTGGCCATAGCGATATTCATTGAAGTACCGTCACATGTTAAGGAACTTACAGATATTTCAGATTCATGCAAAAGGCTTATGCATTGTTTTACCAAGCCATGCAACTGTTCTGCATTCAAACTAGCTACAAAAAAATAACCAACTGGAGATTTCCATGATGACTGAAGGAAAACCAAATGAAATACTAGAGCCTCGTGTGCCAGAGGTACAGAATCATCGTCTGAAGGCGCTCCAACATTTACGGTACCAAAAACGTGTTTACCATCCCACTCTAAGTGTTTCCGGATTGCCATACAATCAAACATCAAGACACAAATTGGGGGCTGATTTAATTTTGAAGCATGCTCTTTTAGGGCACAAAGAACATCTGAGGAAAACCAGGTTCCCCCTGTACAGTCGAATACCATCGGCGTAAGGTTCTGGAATGAGGCAAGGCAGTGTCAAATGTTTTCCTAACAAAACAATATGCTTTTGGAGATAGAAAATGCAATGTTATTGCAAAATCCTTTAATCTTTCATCGTAAACTTTAGTCATTGATGGATCTAAAATTTTCAAAACAGATCTGTTAATGAGGCACTAGGATGTTTTTGAAATGGATTCTAAATAAACACATGACTCATCTTGCATATTAATTTTTTTCTCGTAAAGAGATAATGATATCTTCTAACCTAGCAACCTTTTTTTCAAGCCTTTTATTTTTCAACTTAAAATTTTTAACCTTTTTTTGGTAAACCTGTACACTGGATTTTACTTTTAAAATTTCAGTTTTTAGCTTTTTGGTCAAACTTTCGCCACTACCTATCGCTATATCGTCTGTATTTCTCTTCAGAGGAAATCTCTCTTTTACCTCTGATACTAATGGAAATATTGAAGGTATTGCACCTTCCCTTATTCTTACACAAGATACTGACGTGCGATCAATGTCCTCTTCTCTGAAGTGGGATGAGTAGAAGGGGCCCGCGTTTTGCCCCGACCTCTGATTGGTCCATTTTTTTGATGACGTCATCCAAGATGGCAGCGCCCATGTTTCCCGCCAAATTTCCTAACCTCACTTTTCCTAACCTCACTTTTCCTAACCTCACTTTCTGTGCCAGCTGGGGGATAAGGATGGTAATAATACGACAGTATGTATCTAATGGACTTTACTATTTAAATTTTACTACATTCTATTTAATATTCTTCATCACTCCCACCTGAAAAGGAAAAAAATCAATATTAGTTATCGTACAAAGAAAATTCACA
Source organism: Stictocephala bisonia (assembly GCA_035578905.1). Lineage (NCBI taxonomy): Eukaryota > Metazoa > Arthropoda > Insecta > Hemiptera > Membracidae > Stictocephala > Stictocephala bisonia. The sequence continues at coordinate 9,241 of JAQJVL010001032.1, forward strand.
TTATACATTGTATTGCATGCGTATCTGTATATGTGTACCAAATTTGAGCGAAATCGGACGGTAAATAACGAAACTAGATCCGGAATGGTGGGGGTAAAGATAAGTCCAGAGACGATATTCTTGGAATTTTTTCTGCCAGATATGTCGGAAATAGTCTAAATCAGTGTAATGTTCTTCGAGTGAAGGGGGTCGAAAAAAACTTTCAAGGCTCTAGGACGCACCGTTTTTGAGCTATAAGCAAAAAACCACATTTTTCTAACATTTACTCCGCCAACTTCTGAAACTTTCTGAAGAGCGGGATAAAACACATTATACATTGTAGTGGATGTCTATCTGTATATGTGTACCAAATTTGAACTTAATCGGCCGGTTAATAACGAACTTGGATTCGGAGTGGAGGGGGTAAAGATAAGTCCAGAGACGATATTCTTGGAATTTTTTCTTCCAGATATGTCGGAAATAGCCTAAATCGGTGGGATGTTCTTCGAGTTAAGGGGGTCGAAAAAATTTTTCAAAGGCTCTATGACGCATCGTTTTCGAGATATAAGCAAAAAAACACATTTTTCTAACATTTTCTCCGCCAACTTCTGAAACTTTCTGAAGAGCGGGATAAAACACATTATACATTGTAGTGGATGTCTATCTGTATATGTGTACCAAATTTGAACTAAATCGGCCGGTAAATAATGAACTTGGATTCGAAGTGGAGGGGGTAAAGATAAGTCCAGAGACGATATTCTTGGAATTTTTTCTTCCAGATATGTCGGAAATAGCCTAAATCGGTGGGATGTTCTTCGAGTTAAGGGGGTCGAAAAAAATTTTCAGGGCTCTAGGACGCACCGTTTTCGAGATATAAGCAAAAAAACCACATTTTTCTAACATTTTCTCCGCCAACTTCTGAAACTTTCTGAAGAGCGGGAGAATCAAGGTGTTCAGTGTCTCTTCTCAAGCAGTGACGTCATAAATCCCTATATAAGCGGGTCAGGAGAGAGGAAATTTCAGTTGGTGCCTAGGAACCAAGTTGGTAAGTGGCTCTTGGTGAGTATTGTAATATTAAGTTATAACCTAACTCAACCATAACTACAAGTTGTATTCGGTTACTTTAGTTGACTATATCCATTCGATTATTTTAGTCGATTATTTTATACTCGATTATTATATTGACTTTTTCGTTATTTTTCGTGTTCGCTTTACCCGTTTGTGTGTAAACACTGTCATTATCCTTTAGGACACCCAACAATCTACGTGGGAGACGCAGAGTGTCATAGCCGTGGTTTAAATGTCGACGGATTGCTAAAGTGTAAAGTACTACATCCCAGCAACTTGTTTCATCCGGTTCTTTCTACAAGAATGAACAATAAACTAATGTATGTGTTGTGTAGAGTTAGTGGAAAAGAGCAGTGTGTTAGTGATTGTGTTCATAGTGACAATGAACGAAGTCTGACAGGAACATGGACAATGGATGAAATAAGGAAGGCGATTGAAAAAGTTTATGTTATTTTGGAAATGTTTGAGCTGTGGGAAAATAAAATGGCTACGTTAAGCAACGGTGGTCTTTTCACAGATTTTATTGATACATTTCTAAAAATTAAGCAAGAGTCCTCAGGCTACCCTACATGGTGTCATTTACAAGAAGATAAAGACAAATACATTCAGGATTACTTTGAACACGAAGGTATCCAGCTGGACCCATCAAAAATTGGAAAGAACGAAGGTCTTAGATGTCTGGCTAAATTAATGTTAAATTCCTTTTGGGGTAAATTTGGACAAAGAGAAACCCAAACCAAAGCATTAATAACGCGAGACATAAACAAAAATTTGTTTAAACTACTCTCCAATCCTGAAGTACAGGTAAACAGAATTCAGGAAATTAACCAGGACGTTGTCCTTGTAAACTGGCAACATCTAGAGGAGGTTGGAGAGTCCTTAAGAACTGTTAATGTTGTTTTGGCAGCATTTACCACTGCCCAAGCTAGACTAAAATTGTACGAACACTTGGATGCCTTGGGTGTTCAGGTACTGCATTACGACACAGATTCGGTTGTCTACATATACAAAGACGGACTGTACAGAGTAAATACCGGCGATTATTTAGGCCAGATGACAGACGAACTTGCTAAAGACTACGGTCCCGATTCATACATTACGGAATTTGTGTCAGGCGATCCTAAAATATATGCGTATCTCGTGTATTCTACAAAGGACCAAACAATCATACCTAACTGCAAAATAAAAGGTCTAACACTAAATCTAAAAACGTCTGAAAAACTAAATTTTGAAAAACTTAAAGAGATGGTTCTAAGCGATGAGGATCAAAACATGGATATTGAAGAATCCCGTATTCGGAGAACTAGTGATAGGGTTGTAGTAACCGTAAACGAGACAAAAGTATTTAAAGTGACTGGACCAAAACGAAAACGTGAAGATAAGTATGATACCCTACCATACGGTTATAAAAAGCAGAAAACAACACAGTAACTCACCTATCTGTCTACCCACGGTCTCCAAATTCCCTCCGGCACCACTTGATCCTCTTCTCCCTGATGGTCTGGGGATGGAGGTGGCGTCGGAGGTGTCCAGAGCAGATCCGGGTCCCCATCTTCGTCTTCCTCCAAGCTACCCCAGCCCTCGTCGGAATCGAACTCAGGGTACTCTCTCCACCCGTTCCAGCCGCCACCGCCCCGCCGGTATCTCCAATCCGTTGAAGATCTGGAGGAGGATGATGAAAACGATCGATCATCCTCCTCCTCTCGAGGACCCAAGACGGCCTCGGCGATCATGATGAAGACAGACAGCACCGACACGATCATAGCGGGGCTGGCGTAGCGACTGACGGCAATTGCGGTGACCGCACACGTGCGCGAGCAGATGTTGGAGGTTGTATCTTTGTGATATATAACTAGCTGTAAATTAGCTCCTTGTTCTTCGCTTTTTGTAAGAAAACTTAACCAAATGTCTCGATTTTAGAACCGTTCGCTAGAGGAAATCATAAGTAGGACTACGGCCGGTTTTTGAGGTCCTACTAATTTATGTCTCCACCATCTGTTTGAAAATTTAGATTCTCTACTACTGCAATAATTTCCGCAGAATTTGTCCTTCTCTTTGTAGAAGAATGCGCAGAGGTTCGACTTGATGCGAGTCTTTACCCCACACGAAGGTTTTCTAAACTCTCTGATATCATTGTATACGTAGATGCGCACCATTATAGGCCCTGAACGAAACTGTCCAAACCCGATCGGAACCTCCCCTTATCTAGGTCTCGTTCCTTATCAATCACCACAAAACCGTGTCTGTCCTTATTCCAGATCTCACTGCACAAACCCTTAAACTTTTCAAACGTTGTATCCGTATTTACATGGTCATTGTACGGATGACGAAGATTCATATCATCCTGCTTGAATAAAACTATAAAGTTTGCATTATCTCTGATTAGTTGTTTAGGTATACGACTGTATGTCTGACCCAGATAAAAGGTGTCTATACCTTTGTGTCTACCCATGGTAAAGTAGTTGCTAATGTTATCGTGTTTTTCACACGCTATATCGTCAAATATCACTATAGAGTTTGGTTTAGCAGCGCTCGGGTGTATTACCAGGGAGTTGTCGTCATAAGCAAAGTATCCAATCTCTTTAGGTAAAACCTTTTTCAGAAACTGGTATTTTGGTTGTTACAAGGATTTGGTAGAATACGTAAATGTTTTCAAACACCAAACCCTCTGTATCAAACAGTAGATTAAATAGAACGTCCGTTTTTGCCCGAACCGATGGTCCTACAATTAGGCATCTTACATTGCCTGGTAAGAGAGATCCGTGATGCGAGGATGTGACCTCACCCCCTCCGACGTATTCGTCAAAGTTTTTAATTGGTAGTTTAGTCTGTTGACTCACAAAGCGCATCGTGACAAGTACTGAAGGATTGCTCTCTGTGTGGGCGTTTATAAAAAGCATCGGCCGACGGGCTGGGGGAAACAAACGGCGGGCGGCCCCTTAGGCGCTTTTAAATTAGAATGTCTTTTTATCCACCCCCCGTTCACTGTCTTTACGTCCCCCTTTCCACTTTTTTTCCCCACAGCACTTTTTTTCCCCTTTGATCTCAACACTTTTTCTACTAGATAACCTTCCCCTGTTTTAAAGACGGGTTCAACTTTTTGTTCGTAAAACCCCCCCCTTTTTAAAGATTTCCCCCGGGTTTAAAAATCCTGTAATATAAAAAGTTTTGGGAGGGGTGGGTTTTTACGCTTTACCCCCTTGAAATCCCTTCTTTTGTCCAATTTGTTAAATACCCCTTTTTGAAACCTTTTTTGGGTTTTTTATGATTCTAACTTGACGCCCACGTTTAAATTTTGGTTTAAAGGGGTTTTAAAATTTTTAACCTCCATACGTGCAGTATGGATTTTACGTTTTTTTTCCCTTTGACATTTTTTTGGTTTCATAGCGATTATTCTGTTTTATGAAATTTTTTATATTCCTGAACAATTTTGGGTTTAAAAATTTTTTAGCCACTCGTAGGAAACCTATTCCCGTGTTTTTTACCCACATACGTTTTTTCAGATTCCTTTTTAAAACCTTTTTCGTCAAACAAAGCTTTTAAATCAGAGAATGTCGTGTATTTATTAATTTTGTATTTTTCCTTTTAATTTTTCCCAAACATGGGAAATTAAACCCAAACCCCTTTCCCCTTGGTCTTTTCCTAAAAATTTTTCTTTTTTTGTTTTTTTTCAAGATGGGTTTCAAAACCCTTTTGCCACTTCTACCCCCCCCTTTTATTTTTTATGGGGAAATTTCAAATGCTAATTTACTGAAACAGTTTTTAAATTGTAAGAATGTATTTATCCCCTTTTGTTAGTTTTAGGTAAGGAATCTTTTCTACCAGATCCCCCTTGATACAGATCGTAAAGCCCCTTTAGTGTTACTTTACGTCTTGGGTTTTTCGTCTAGCAGGTTTGTGAAAGCCGCGGGCTATAGCTTCTCTTGGATTCATGTTAAAAGACTGACAAATTTTTGAAAAATTCGACCCTTTTTAAAAAATTGTAGGTTTTTTTTTTAATTTACAGCCCCCCCCAAACGTGAAAGAAAGTGGGGGTTTCTTCCAAAAAGTAAATGTTTAAGTTACCAATCTCCAAAAAATTTTAAAAAAAATTAAAAAAATTTAAAATAAAATGACAAAGTGTAAAATTTTAGAATAAAAAAATATTCATTTTCCCAAACGCCAGGGATCTCCAAAATTTCCTTTTTTCAAAGGGGAAAAGTAAAAAAGTTTTCAAGCCCCCATAAAAACCTACTGGAAAAAGGGAGACTTCTTCAAAATTTTTAAACATTCGGTTATCAGTTCAGGTAATGTTTCTAACCCCCTCTTTCTCATGCATGGGTCCGTAAGGGCGCTATTAACTGATCTTCATCAAAAAAAAATCGTCTCGCATCAGTCTACAACTCCCACAAAAAACTCACCTGCCACAAAACAAAATTCTTAAAAACCCATGGTTTTTGGCATGTAGCTCGGTTTTTCTTCTATTATATTGAAAAGGGAAACAAAAAGGGGGACTTGCCCCGCGTGTACCCGGGTTTGAATGTTTTAAAGGGATTTTTAAAATTTTTGGGACTGTTTTATCTGGTAAACCGGGTTGGGTATAGAGAGGAAGGTTAAACGGGTCGGGGGCCGGGTCTGAGAATGACCGACTGCAGCCCCCCCCAAACCTTTTATTGAACTGATTTTTGTTTTTTATTGTTTCCCGCAGCCCCTCCACCGCTGCAGAAAGGGGTGGCCTTCTAAAAACGCATACAAAGTTCCCAAATTTTCAAAAAATTTAAAAAAAAATCTCAAAAAAAAATGAAGTGACAAAAGGCCCAAAATTTTGAATAAAAAAAATATTAAATTTCCAACGCGAAAAAGGATCCTCCGGGAACTTTTCCCCTTTAGATTCTTGATTAGCGTACAGTACACTTTTTTTGCAGATAACAACAACAGTATAAAAATTTTTGGGGGGTGGATAAAAGGGAGTTTTTTTCGGCATAGGGTACTTTGGAAAAATTGGGGCGGAGCTTCAAACCAATTTAATTTCTAAAATGAAGGGAAGTTTTGTTTTTAAAAACCCCGACAAAATGTTTTTTTCCGGGAAAAAAGCCCGGTAACTTTAAAAAAAATTTACAGTTTTTGTGCGTATATTTTGAAAAAACCTAATGTTTTTCTTTACGGCAATTTTTTTTAGGGTGCGGGACATAATTTCATCGAAAAAGAGCGGGGAAGGGAAGAGAAATGTGGATTGTAAGTCTACAATATAACCCTAGTCTTTGAAAAAATTTTGGCACTTGGGCGGGCAAAAAGGAGGCGGGAACATATTAATGGTGAGGTGGGTTTCCCACGGCCCATGGTCTGGTTCACGTCAGGGGGCGATAGGGCAATGTGCAACCCGCAGGGACGCCCCCGAGAGAATGAAAGGGACAGCTTCGGAAACCACTTTCGTTTTTGGGTTTAGGGTTTTTACACCCCAGACCCCCAAATTTAAACATCAAATGAAAGTATTTATCGAGGGCCGGGGACTGCGACCCCCCCAAGGGCCCTTACGGGAAATTAAAACCCAGCCCCAAGTTTGGACTGCTCAGGCCCTTTACCCCTTATTGGGCTCCCTTGGAACGTGGGGGTTTTTTTTATTAAATTTGGGGCCGCCCCTCACCTCGATAGTCGAACTTAAACTCTAAAATTCTACAGTAAAACATCCCCGAAATGCTGTTTTCCCATCCCCCCCGCAAGTGCCCAAACATTACCACCAAAAAACCCAGAAAAGCTGCGTACACTTGATCCCAGTTATATCCCTGTATACAATTGATAAAAAAGCCCCAAAATTCTTGTGTACTGGGATCCCACAATCATAACACCCCTTTTCCCCCGAGGTATTTTCGGAATGAAATTTTAAATCCAAAAACGTTGGCCTTATGGTGTTCAAAAAGATCACGGGTTTTAAAAATTCTCGGGGGATTTTTGGGTTTGAAACTCTGGGAAAAAGGTTGCACCCGTTTTTGGGATAATTTACACAAAGCCGAAAACACTGGGGTAAAAAAGGATTGGGGGAGGGGACGCCATACTGTAGCTGAGGAGCAAATAGTTAAAAGGGTCAAACCCCCCGACCCCCCACGTTACAACCTAAACATTGCTCGGGGCACGTTTTGCGGTAAACCGAAATTTGCTGTCAGTCGTACGCCAGCCCCTCTATAAATCGTGTCGGTGCTGCCCTGTCTTAATCATGTCCCCCGGGGCCCGTTCTTGGGCCCTTTCGAGAGGGGAGGATGATCGATCGTTTTCATCCTCCCCTCCAGATCTTAAACGGATTGGAGAAAACCGGCGGGGGGGGTGGGGGGCTGGAAGGGGGTGGAGAAAAGGTACCCGAGTTCGTTTCCCGGACGAGGGCGGGGGAAGCTTGGGGGAAAGCAAAAGAGGGGGCCCCGGAAATTTGCTCTGGACACCTCCGACGCCCCCTCCTTTCCCAGACCACCCAGGGAGAAGAGGATAAAAGGGGTCCGGGGGGAAATTTTTGGAAAAAGGGGTAGACAGATAGGTGGGTTTTACTGTGTTGTTTTCCCTGCTTTTTTTAACCGTAAGGTATTTTTATCAAAATTTTTCCCTTTCATTTTTTTTCTTTTTGGTCCGGGCACTTTAAATACTTTTTCTCGTTTACGGTTACTCCCCAACCCCCCAATAAATAGTTCCCCCAAAATACGGGGGTTTCTTCAATACCCATGTTTTGATCCTCTCACTTAAACCATCTTTTTAAATTTTTTTCAAAATTTAGTTTTCAAAACGTTTTTAGTTTTATTTTGTTAGGGGCCCTTTTTTTTTGCGTTAGGTTTTGATTTTTTTGGCCTTTGTGAAAACAAAGAGATACGCATATGGGTTTTTGGAAACGCCTGACACAAATTCCTAAAGTATGAACCGGGGCCCTAAATTTTTTAGCAATTTCGTCTGTCAAACTGGCCTAAATAATCGCCCGGGGTTTTAAATTGTAAGTCCGTCTTTGATATTAGACAACCGAATCTGTGTCGAAAAGCGTACCCGAACACCCAAAGGGAAACCCAAATGTTCGTAAAAATTTTAGTCTACTTGGGGGAGTTTGGTTTAAATTTCTGCCCCAAAAAAAACATTAAAGTTCTTTAAAGGGCTCCCCCAACCCCCCTAGTGGGTTTCCTTTCTTTAAAACCCCACCCCCTCCCCCCATTTTGGATCCCAAAACCTTTTTTCCTTTCCCCTTCCCAACATAAAAAAAAGAAGTGCTTTTAGCCGATTGATTATCTACTAACCGAAACCCTGTTTTGGTAAAAGTCCAAAAAGGGTTTTTGGGTTTTAGGAATTTTCCCCCGGAAAGCAAGAATTTCCAAAGCACTCGCGATAGTAAAGCCTCCAAAAAAGGGCACTTGGCCTGGTCCAGGAAAAAACGATCTAAAAATTTTAGACAAGCCTTTAAACGAGTATAGGCCACGTCCGAAAAAACAAATATTCAATTTTCTCTTTCTGAAAAAACAAATACCCTAATTGTTTTTTACTTTTTGGTTGTAAACCCTATTTGGGAAAGAGTCGTGCTTTTCTTAAACTTTTAGTCGGGACAGTAGTACTCTTGTTTCCCGGGAAAAATCCTACGTATTCTGGGGTTCCCGGAGGGGGTTGAACAGGGGTGGAAATAAACCTTTTTTTTTTTTCAGGGGCCCAGGTCAAAGGCTTTTGGGGAGTGCAGAGAGAGCCAAAAGGGAAAAAAAATTTAAACTGTCGATGAAAACGACACTGTCCAACCTAGAGAATCACTTTGGGGAAACCCCTTTTTAAAATTAAATTTTCCGGGGGTGAATTTTTGTTTCTCAGTAGGTACTTCAGGAAAAAGAAAAGTCGAACCCTTACCCCTTTTGAAACGATAACACAGGGGCTTTTTAAAAATTTTTCCCTTCAGTCATTAAATAGTCCATAAACTGGGTTTAACGGAGTTGGCCTTGAAGATTTCGCATACGCGAAAGAACCCCCAATTTTCCCCCGAAAAACTTCCTCCCAAAAAACTTCCAGCAAAACTGTTGCGAAACCAAAACAAGTTCACTATATGCACCTTAGCACTACTATCAATTTCTTAAAAAACCCATCCTGTCTTGGTTTCTAGATCAATGAATATGAAAGCAAAATCTTCTGTTTTTGGTTTTCCATAACTACCAAAAGCTTTAACACTGATGGTTGGGGGGTTTGAAGGGACAAAGTAAATACCCAAACACTTTCACCCCCATAAATTTCCCGACAAACGATTTTCGGTCTTAAAAATTTTTTTGACATGACTTAAAAAGGGCTATCCATACACACAATTTCCCCCTTTAGAAACGATGAAACAGCGTTTTGGTTTTTTGAATACTTAAAAGCATTTTGGACAGGTAAATTTTCCCTTTATGGGTCACGTGTCACGGCCGGTGAAAAGGTATGGCAAGCCTGGCATATGGGGGGAGCACCTTGTTTAGGCCTTGGGGGGTAGGGAGTGTGACTTGCTTCAAAAAAAATATTTACAAGCAAAGGCTGCGGTAAAACTATTTAATTTTCATTAAAATGACCATTGTTGAAAAAGTGGTTAATACTGTACACTGCATCATCACTACCCCCACTAAAAACAACCCTTTACCGGCCTTTTTCCCATCTAATTATAAAACCGTAAAATTATATTTTTTTTAAAAATGATCCCCGAAGCTTTTTAAGTTCAGCAATACCTGCCCCCTTTTTCTGGAATGTCCACTTTCGGGCCCTTTGGGCCCAAAAAATTTTTTTAGCCCTGTCGGTCTGTTCCCTGCCCTTGTCTTTTCTTATAGCCTTTTACAATGGATCTTTTTTGGCGGGGCGCTTTCCTTTCCACAAAGGGGGTCTGGGAAACACAAAAATATCTACTTTTTTGATACACACTATACCCGTACGTGCCTTAAAAATCTTCCATAAAATTTTTTGAAAATCCCGGGGCTTTTGGGGGCCCCCAGAACCAACAGGTAGAATTTCATCTAGTACATTCCCCTTTAAAAAGGAAACACTGCTTGTTATTGACTCTGCGTTACTTTGTACAATACCTCCAAAAAAGTTCCAAACAAATCCTCATTTGATTTCGGGAAAGGGGGCCCGAAGGTACATACCCAGGCTCTTTATTTTTTGAAATTTAAAACTAGTTAAAAAGGGGAACCCCAAACTGGGCAGGGATCTGCAGCGCTAGATTTCATTTTTTTTCACCCAAATTCACTGATCCCCCGTCTGAAACCAATCAATTTTTGCAACACCGGGGGGAGGTTTTTTTAAACTTAAAATTGTTTTTGAAAAAAGTTTTCAAACTAAATTTCCCAACATAGGTATCGTTATTTCCAACAAAATTTACAGGATTCATTTTTAAAAACAAAATATAGACACAAAACCAGTTAAATAGCTTAAAAAAAACGAAAAAGTCAAAAATAATAACGATTTTAAAATAATCGAATGGGAAAAATAATCGAAATAAATTTAAACGAATGGGGAAAAGTCAATAAAATAACCGAAAAAACAACTTGTTTTTTGTTTATGGGTTTAGTTAAAGGGGGGAAAATTTTAAAATTACAAAACCCCCAGAGCCACTTTCCAAAATTGGTTCCAGGGGGACCAACTGAAATTTTTCCCCTCTCCTGACCCGCTTATATGGGGTTTAAAGACGTCAATGCTTGAAAAAGGAAAATGAACACCTTGATTCTCCCCCCTCTTCAGAAAGTTTCAGAAGTTGGGGGAGAAAATGTTAGAAAAAGTGGTTTTTTGCTTTTTATTTTCGAAAACGGTGCGTCCTAGAGCCTTGAAAAAATTTTTTTTTTGACCCCCCCCTTCCCAAAACTTTCCCTCCCCATTTAGGGCTATTTTCCCATAAAACTGGAAGAAAAAATTCCAAGAATATGCGTCTCTGGACCTTATCTTTACCCCCACCACTCCGGATCTAGTTTAGTTATTTTCCGTCCGATTCTCGCTCCAAATTTGGTACACATAATACCAGGATACGCATGCAATACAATGTATAATGTGCTATTCTATCTTTTGTACGAATCAATATTGATGTTTTTTCCTTTCTTCAGGTGGGAGTGATTTGAAGAATATTATATAGAATGTAGTAAAATTTAAATAGTAAAGTCCATTAGATACATACTGTCGTATTATTACCATCCTTATCCCCCAGCTGGCACAGAAAGTGAGGTTAGGAAAAGTGAGGTTAGGAAATTTGGCGGTAAACATGGGCGCCGCCATCTTGAATGACGTCATCAAAAAAATGGACCAATCAGAGCTCGGGGCCAAACGCGGGCCCCTTCTACTGGGATGAACAGAGTTGGCTCCATTTGGTTGGCTGCCAGTCTTTTCTTTTGGTAGCATTAGCCCATTTCTTCCTAAATTCTTCATTTTTTGGAAACCTGTTGAACACAGATAAATTATTTTGTTATAAACAAAATTATAAAAATACAAAGTTAATAAAACAACAGGTGTTTTTATTTATAAACTATCATTTTTATTTCGATTTATTTTGAGTACCTGAGGTTTGATTGGCAAGCATAAAATATTACAAATAGTTTAAATACGGTATACTTACCGTATAAGCTTACTAGCTTATAGAGTAATTAGTTAGAGTGATATTTAACAAGTATATACTTGTGATAGATGATAAATGAGCTGAATAATTCTAAAACCACCCCAATTAAAATTACGGTACTGATGCCCTCAATACAATATTCTAATTAGAGTCTATTCAAACTGGATATAAAAAATTAAAAGCATTACAAAATGTAACTCAATACGTTAGTTAATCTAAAACTAACTGCCAGTACTAAATTTAATAATAAATAAGTAAATAACATGACGTTTTCTTGGGAGAAACCGTGAGGGGTAAACATTATTAAAGTATAAGAAAATATCGACTGTTTTAAAACTCATTAAATAACTGTAGGCTATATGTGTAATTTTTATACAGTAGGCTAATAATGTAAACTTTATTATAACATAAACAACTAATCGCGAATGTAACTATGTTTATTTATTATTGAACTACCTTAGTCTGTTTTGTCATGGTATTATGGTTTAGTACTTTAATAGCTAGTCCAGCTAAATGAAAGAGTAAAAATATGCCTACTTACCTATGGAAAGTAATTCCATTTGTTTCTTGCTTCTTCCGATCTGATCGATTATTACACCCAAATGCAGCACACAACACCATATTTTATTTTAAATCTAATCATAACAATACCGTAATTAAAATCCAACAATGCTTACACGGCGTGTTGTATGGCGATTGTGGACTGGAAAGCGAGAACAAACGGTTAATTGTTGAGCGAGACTGACTGACCGAAGCTTTTTACGCTCGGCAGTAGGGTGATTCACGCGGTGCCGCCGCCATCTTGGTCAGAACAGTCGGCTCGCTGCCCGCTTGAGCCGTGTCCTCTCTATGTTATTCTGTGCTCGCTGATTATAATGGCAATGGTAAGGAGGGAGCCGAAGAACTTGAAAACCCAAGTCCGCTGCTTTGCTATCAATTTCATAGTTGGCAATGGAGGCTTATGTCGGCGAACAATGTCGTATAGTTCACGTTTCAATAGTTGGTCACTGAAGGAAATATTTCTGTCTTTCAACCAATTTTTAATTTCATCCTTTGTTGAATTAGTTGTTGGAGCTTTATTTTTTACTCGCGAGTGGTACGGAGCATTGTCCATGATAATATAATTGATCCAGTTGGAATGGAGGGAATTAAAACGTTAAAAAACCAACCTTCAAAAACTTCACTATTCATGTCCTCGTGATAATCACCAGTTTTTTTAGATTCAAATATTAATGGAGGTGCTTTGATCCATCCTCTGCTGCTTCCCGCATGGCAAATAATATGTCTCTTTCCTTTTCCCAAAGGAGTGTTAAACGTCGCCTTGATTGATCCATCGGTCCACCCTTTCTCTTGGCTGTCATTTTCATTAATCCAAGTTTCGTCAAGAAAAATTAATCTGTTGAAATCGATGCCATTGATTTTCCGTAGGAATCTACATCGCCAAAGTGCAATCGATTGTTTTTCACAAAGTACTTTCCTTTTGTTAAACTTTCTGTGACGAAACCCTAATTGTTTCAATATTGACCGAAGAGAACTAGTCCCACCTTGAAACAGATCTGCGTCTTCAAGGGCTGTCTTTAACTTTTTTAAGGTAGGCACTTCTTTTCATTCATAGTATGACAATACATGGCGTAGAATTGCACTCTTTGAGAAATCATCTATGCCCTTTACACGTTTATCTGTAGTTTTCTTTACTTTTCTAGGAGTTGTAAGAATGATACGGCTATTTCCCTTCTTAGCAACGTTAGAAACGGACTCACTCTCTTCATGGTGATCACTTGTAGGCTGATCGTAAGATTCCACATTTTGTCCACTTCCACTACTGATAGAGTCACCAGTCTTCTTTTGCTCCAGTCGAATTTCAGCATTAATACGTTGAACAGTTCTTAAAGGCGTTTTACAAGCCTGGGATACTCGTTCTAACACTTTATCGACATTTATTACAGGTCCTCCATGGTTTCTCTCAGCTCTAAAATATTCAATAACTGAAGCTATTATTGTCCTAGCCTGCCCACGCAAGAATACTTTCTGTGAACTCATACTATCATGATGATACTGAAATATCATCAACCGTCATGTTGAGATGGCGATACGAAAGCTTCCGTCAAAACAGTCTTTTGGTCCTGATTATATACCAAATTATATTGTTAAAGGTTGCTCTGAATTACTTCTTGTACTATTTTGCCATATTTTTAATCTTTGTTTGCAAAAATCTACCTTTCCAAAATTATGGAAGGAAACTAAAATAACGCCTATCTTTAAGAAAGGAAATGAATCAGACATTAGAAACTATCGACCTGTCTCCATTTTAAGTACACCTGCGAAGGTTTTTGAAATCATTCTGTATGACACCATATTCCCTCACATTAAACCTTATATTTCTGAGAGCCAACATGGGTTCATGCCTTCTCGCTCCATTTCAACTAATCTAGTTAATTTCGTTGATTTCACTTCTCGTGCCCTTGATTCAAGAGATCAAGTTGATGTAATTTACACTGATTTCACAAAGGCATTTGATAGTGTAAACCATCAAGTACTGTTATCAAAACTTAACTATTATGGTTTTTCTGACAACTTTATCCATTTTTTCTGTTCATACTTGGAGGACCGGCGGCAGTATGTGTCTTATCGGGGTTATAAGTCTGATTTATTTTCAGATGGGTCTGGAGTTCCTCAGGGCAGTAATTTGGGCCCTTTGTTTTTCATTTTATTTATAAATGATTTAGCCCAACATATTACATCAAATGCTTTAATGTATGCTGATGACCTAAAAGTTTTTAAAATTATTAGACATGCATTTGACCACAATGACATTCAGCATGATTTAGATACTATTACACAATGGTGTCAAGATAATCTTTTAACTTTAAATATTGATAAATGTTGTGTTATGTCAATACATAGAAAGAAAACACCATATTTATTTCCTTACAAAATAAATGATTGTCTCTTACGTAGAGTGAACCAGTTTAATGATCTGGGGGTCCTTATAACAGATGACTTGAGTTTCTCAAACCATATGTTAAATGTGGTGAAGAAAGCTTACTGTTCATCGGGTTTTATTTCAAGGATTGGAAAAGAATTTAGAGACATTGAAACACTTAAAATTTTATTCAGATCTTTAGTTCGCTCCAGATTGGAGTTTGCATCTATAGTTTGGTCCCCATCAACTCAACTATATTGTGAAATGATTGAGAGAATTCAGAAGAAATGTTTGCGATTGTTGTATTTTAAGTATTTTGGTCAGTTAAATTATCCAATTTGGCATATTAGATATGAAGAAATGTTAAATTTATTTGATTTCGAGAGGTTGTCTAAGAGACGAAAATTAGCGCAACTTTTTTACCTGCATGGTGTTATGAGAGGTATTGTGGATGACCCAGCGACCTTAAGTAAGATAAACTGGTGTGTGCCGGCTTATGGTAGGCGCGCTGGCTATATGTTATACCCTGGTGGGGCTCGTACTGCCGCTCATGCTAACTCCTTTCTAAATTTTACAATCATATTGTTTAATTCCATAGATGGTGGTGTAGATGTATACATGTCACGGGCAGTATTCAGAGCAACATGTAAAGACTTAATACTTTGAAGGATTGCTGGAACAACTAGGTTTCTCAACCTAAATTAATTTAGTTATTCAAATTCATTTCTTGGATTGTTTTATTTTTTTTATAGGGCCTACTTATTTTTTATTTTTATTAATGTATTCAAATAAACATTGTTTGGAAGAGTAAAGAGTTTTTAATCCTTAAATTTTAAAAATTAAGTATTGTTATTTTTGTACAGGCATGGAGGTCTTATTTATTAATATTTTTTTTTTCATGCGGCCCCCATAATTGGGCCCTTGGTCTGTTGGGGTCGCAGTTGTTTTTCGCAGGTTTCAGTATTTATGTTTTCTTTTGTTTGTTTTGGTTTTTGAATATATCTGTTTCATTACAAATTAATCTTATGTTTAATAATTTAGCTTATGTCTGGTTGTATTTAAACTGTATTTATATTATTGTATTATAACCAAGAATGTATTATATAATTTGGAGTACTTTATTTAGGCGCATAAGTTATAATTGTTTTTCTTTAGTTATTTAAGTTTATTTTTTATTTTTCATCAAATGTGCCTTTTTATTGTGCAATAATTTTGCCTGTGAAACTAATCTGTACCTGTGAAAACAATAAATGCATTTATTATTATTATTATTATTATATCGGTAATAAACAATAATAAAACACAATATAAAATTAAATCAAAACACACTCTATATACACATCCGATTATACGTCCCATTACTCACGCTTGTCCACGAAGGAATACTTTCTGATATAAAACAAACAATACTGTATACAGCAAAACTAGACTACATTAAAACTCCGAATGCACGTCCTTCACTCACTACTGTTAAGAATTTGGTGAGTTACTCAAGACGTCTATACGGTCCGAAATATTCCGCTTCCCTTGTGGTCTAGCGTTGGCTGGTCCAAACAAAAATACGTGTATAAAACTGTACTATGTGTACGCCATCAGAATTTCTACTACAGTATTTACTGTTGATCAAATCATTGAAAAAAGTTAGGAAAGTGGGCCTACTTTGTTATTCCACTTGGGCATTCCACTTGCAAGAAACCGCTCAACAAAAATATTTAAAACATATCCAGAGTTTACTTGTAAAATTAATCTATTATGTTTTTTAATAGTCATGTAGATAAATGTTGTTCAGAAGTACCAATAATATCATAGATAAAATAGCTAACTTCTTATTACCCCGTGTTCTTATTACCGGTTAGTCTAAATTATGCCGTGTTTAGACTCATTTTATTCATAATTTCACGAGCTTTGTGAAAATCGCAATAAAATGCTGATAAAACCTTAAATAAAAAAAAATTATTATAACCAATTTTTGAACCCAGTAGATGAGTAAGAGGTTGACCGTGGGGCGGCCGAGTGAAGGTTTATGAGGGGGCTGCCGGGCCAACTCTGTTCCGGGAAGCATCCTAATCCGACAACCGCCACTTTCCTTTGCACTCAGTATAATCCACTTCTCAGACCCATGGTAGTAATTCGGATATCGCCACGTTGTTTATTACTCTTATTGTAATAAACTTTTAAAACTTTATAGATGTATACATTTTTTAACGGCAGTATATTAAGATTTTGAAATATGAGCAAAGAATGATCTCTTTTTTTGCTATTGTTTATTATTCGCACAAATCTTTTTTGTTGAATTATGATTGTTTTCAGTGAAGATGTAAAAGTTCCACCCCATAAGGTTAGAGCATATTCTATTTTAGAATTAATGAAGGCAAAATACAATTTCCTTAGTAGATCGGCGTCGCAAAAAGGTTTGACTAGGTAAAAAAACCCTAGTGCATTTTAAGATTTTTTTTACATAATTAATATGAGCTTTCCAGCTCAGTTTTCTGTCCACAAATAATCCTAAATATTTAATACTGTCCTCTATTTTTATATCTGCACAATTACAATGATGTAACAAACACGTTATTTCATGGTATTTTAGGGAAAAGTCCATGTTATGTCTTGCACCCACATTAAACACTAAAGCTTGCGTTTTGGGACTCATAACTAAACAGTTATTGGTAAACCAAGTCCTAAGCAAATTTATGTCACTCTGCATAGTGTTTTTTAGTTCCTGGACTGAGTTTGATCTGTAAAATAGTGATGTGTCGTCAGCAAAAGCTGTCAACCTTCCTTTGAACTTCCCGTTGCATAAACTATTTACATAAATTAAAAATAAAGGGCCAGACAGTACAGAACCTTGCGGGATACCGTGAATCATCTCGATTTTCTCATTAAGATTGTCTCCAACCTTTACTCGCTGCTTCCGCCCCGTGAGATAAGACTGAAACCACTTATGAGCAACACCTCTGATTCCAGCTTTACTCATTTTGTCTAAAGGAATTGAGTGATCCACGGTGTCGAAGGCTTTCATGACGTCTACAAACAATCCTGCACAAAAATCACCATCGTTAATTCCCTCAAAAACCTTTTCAAAAAAATCTAGTAGCGCATTCTCGGTATTCAATTTTTTTTTTAAAGCCAAACTGATTCTTGCTGAAAAACCCTTTTTTTTCCAATAACCTTACAAGCCGAAACTTAAGAATTTTTTCAAGAACCTTAGAAAAAATCGAAAGTAATGCTATAGGCCGAAAATTATTGGGATTCTGTTCATCTAGTTTTTTATGGAGGGGTATGACGATAGCGTTTTTCAGATCTTTTGGAAATTCACCTTAGGACATGCTAAAATTAGCTAAGTACACTAAATGATCTATAATGTGGTCTGATATACGTTTGACTAGAGCTGGTGATATTAAGTCATATCCTGGTGCTTTACGAGCACTGAGCTCACTAATAATAGTTTTTATCTCACTTTTACATGTAGGGTATAAGAAAATAGAATTTGTTATATGTTTGTCCGAAATAACATCTACTTGAGTATTGGCATTTCCTAAATTTATTTTGTCTTTTTCAATATTAACCTTAAATATTTTGCTATGGAAGAGAAAAAAACCATTGAATATGTTAGCAACTATTTTAGGGTCAGTCTCAACAACAACTGCTGTGTTTCTTACACTTAGTTGACTTTTTTGACCCCCAGCTTCACCAACAATCTCTTTGATACATTGCCATTGGCGCCTAGGATCCTTTTTGTTACTTTCGAAGTAATTTTTGTAATAATTTTTCTTTACTGTTAATATTTCGCGACTTAGAGAGATTTTACTTTGTTTGTATTGATTTTGTACGAAAGCGTTCTTTAATACATCTTTTGTATAAAGTATTCTTTTCATTTACTTTCTTTAATAAGTGCGCATCCACAATTTTAGTTTTTTCTTAAAATTTCTTAGATTTTGAATTGGTCTGTACGAAGACTTTATGCATGATTGCAGGATGTTCGAGAAATGATTAAATGCCATTGATACGGAACAAGAAGTGTAAACTAATCGCCAATCTGCGTCAGTCAAAGCCTTGTTCAAAAATTCAAAATCGAGTGTAAAATTGGCAGTTATATATGGTTTTCACATGAACACGATTTTGTTTGATACCAATGGCAGTCATGAAATGATTCGTGATCTGGGAATCTATAATACACGCCTTTACATCGGACTGTATATTAAGACTGACAAAAATATGATCAATCAAAGACTGTGAAACATTTTTTACTCTCGTAGGTTCATTAATCATACATCTAAGACCATGATTAGCCATAACCATTAAGTAATTATTCACGCAATTAGTAAGGTTCAACAAGTTTATGTTCATATCCCCACAAACTATCAAGTTTTTACTATTTATTGAGGTTAAATGATCATCTAGTTCCTCAGTAAAACGAATTGGACTAAACTCATGTAATCTGTAAACTGCCAAGACTTCAAACAACAGGTTATCTGGATGAGTTATTTTTAAATGGACACAATCAGCTGTTACGAAATTCGTATTATCTACTTTTACATAAATAGTTTTCTGCCACAAATATGAGAACTCCTCCTGATCTTTGCGAAGTGTTACACTTAAAATAAGATACATATCCTGGTAAATATATAAATATTTATTTCTTCTTTGTGTATCCAAATTTCTTTCAATACAATTACTTGAGGTATTATGTCAAGATTTTGCAATTTCAGAGCTAGTACATCAAAGTTTCTTCGTAAACTCCGTATATTTTGTTGGATTATTATTACGTGATTATTAAACGAACTGAACTAGTTATAGTCTAAAACGGTTTTGCGTGGAAAAAAGGTATTAATAATATTAAAAACTCGAAATATAAAGAAAATGAATACCTGGTTAACTAAAAACTAATATCAATACTAGAACCATTGTAAGCACAATAAATCATTTCAGAGAAAGAAATACGGTATCTATAATAATACAACTACTGTATGTAAATGGAGTGTACCTTATTTTTTTAGAACGTTGATTTGATCAATGTTCGTGAGATGGATGGCCTTGCTTCCCTCGTCCTTTCGAAGAAAGATTTTCCCGTTTTTCATTCACACATACGTATAGTTCTGCTCTTTCTTGAGTAGGCGCGCTCCATTCAACACTTTTCGACGGGCTGGGCTGAGACTCTTGTTCATGTAGACGATTTCCGCCGGACCACTTGCCATTCCGATGTCGCTGGTGTTTGTAATGTATTTACTAATACACTACAATTATATTAGCTCTAGGAATCTGAAATGAAAAGACTGTTTGTTTAAACATTACTACTGGCTACAGTTCATGGTTAGCTGTGTGTGTATAATCTGGGCGGGAACATTGGAAGTACGGATTTGGGAAGTGGCATGAGATAGGACAGCCAATAGCGTCGCTTTATTAATATTATACGGTATGACATTATTACATACAACATAAGTTAAAACTATTTATCAAAGACATTTAATAATGAATATGGTTATTTAGTGATAACATAATGTAACATTGTGGATACATAACATTCCTCCTTTCCAATACTTTGAAAAATTCAAACATAATTTTAAAATTAATGATTTTAAACAATATTAAATAGGCTACTAATCACATAATAAGTGAGAACTACAAATTTCAAATTGGCACATTTTAACACATTCGCTGCGGCGGGTGACCCGGGTACACTTGGGTATGTGCGCGCGCAAGCGGCGGGTGACCCGGGTACCTTGAGGCAATGCTATACAGTTGGTGTCAGTGTGGGGCCGCCACTCGAGGTATTTACATCGGACTAGTGCCGTATCGTTCGCAATTCCCTGTATGAATTTTTTGTGAAAGTCGTTCTCAATTATCAGTTTTCTGTGTGATGTGACAGTGTTTGTTTTTTACCATTTGTTTTATTGATATATTAGGCTAGTGTACAGTAGTTTTAGTAGTAGGAATTTAATATTTTTTATCCATTATGGATCCCGCTATTCCTGGGACTTCTAGACGTTATAGTGACAATAATTTAGCTACAAATCAGCAGAATTTTGACACCGACAGTTTGAGTGACGATGTTGACATTGGCGATTCAAATTCGTCCTGCTCTAATTCTGATAGTGATTCTGATGAATAAGAAGTCGCTGTTCTATGCCCGACATGGAGTATAACTACTGGTGGAATGCGACCTATTCAGTTTAGGAGGCAAGAAGGATTATTGGTCCCATTACCAGGTGAGGGTTCGCCTATTGATTTTTTCAATTTGATGTTAGATAAAATATTGCTGGAAAACATTTGTCGATATACAAACGAGAATGCTCTACGAGAATTTTTCAAACATACTTTGACCCCTAAATCTAGAATTAATTCATGGAAAGAGTTAAAAGTTCCTGAACTGAAAGTATTTTTTGGTTTGTTGTTCCATACAGGTACTATTAGAATGAGTAGAATCCAAGATTATTGGAAAAGGGATCCCCTTTTCAATATACAAGTGTTTCCTGAGGTGAGTAGAGATCAATTTTTATCCATTTTACGATGTTTGTATTTTTCTAAACAACCAAATGCTTCTAATGGAAATGTGGCTCATGATCCTTTGGCAAAGATTAGTGAGATTATTAATTATTTTAATAATAAAATGATCAACATCTACTCTCCCTAGAGAGAATTGTCACTGGACGAGGCTATGTCGTGGCCGATTACGGTTTCGCCAATATATCAAAGGCAAGCGCCATAAATATGGCATAAAATTATACACCTTGACAGAACCCCATGGACTTATCTTAAAATTTTGTGTATATAGTGAATCTGATGACGTTTTAGGGGGGGTCGGACATACAGAGAAAAAAGTTTTGTATCTATTGCGGGAACACCTAAACAAAGGTCACGCGATCTATATGGATAACTACTACAACCGTTTTTCTTTGGCTTCAAAGTTGTTATCCAACGAAACCTATTGTACAGGGACCCTTCGCATGACCAGAAAGTTCTGTCCAACTGAAGTAAAGGATAAAGACTTACATAAAGGCGAGTCTGTAGCTCGGTATGCTGAGGGCGTTATGATTGGAAATTGGATAGATCAGCGTTATGTCTCATAAATTTCAACCGAGCATGACAATGAAATGGTTGAATTTATTGATAGAAGAGGACATTCTGTACAGAAGCCTTTAGCTATAGTTAAATATAACGCTTTTATCAAGGGGGTAGATAGGTCGGACCAGTTGATGTCCTACTACCCCTGTGAAAGGAAATCAACACGATGGTACAAAAAGTTATTTGTACATATACTACAAATGCTTTTATTGAATGCACACATGTTCTACAACAAATTAAGACCGGAAAAAATGTCCTTTTATGATTTTAGATTGTCAGTAATCAAAGGCCTTCTGCCAAAAAATTTACTACAAATAGAAAGTCCTGCCCAAAAACGACTAAGATTAGCTACAGCACACAAATCTGAGAAGATAACAGTCAACAGAGCTGAAAGCCAGGGAAACCGTCTCAAAAGAAAGAAATGCCGCATTTGCTTTAAAAACGGAAAGAAGAATGCAACATCATCATTTTTTTGATAAACCGGGTCTTTGTGTAACACCCTGTTTCGAGATATACCACAACAATCTGTAAGAAAACAAATTGTATCGGGAGGGTTGGACCTAAAACCTTGTACACCCTCTAAACCTTGTAAAGTCTGTTCTATAACCTTTTGAAAAATTCCAGGTGCAGATGAAATACCATAAGGCATTCTACAATATGAAAATAAGCCTTTGTGTGTACTTATGGTACACAGTTTTTGTGACTCTTCATTAAGTTTGAGCTGCATGTAAGCTTGGCTCAAATCACTTTTACTAAAATAAGTACCTTTTTGCAAACTAACAAACATGTCTTCTATTCTAGGAATAGGATATTTATCTACTTCTAAATACTTATTTAGTGTTACTTTGAAATCACCACAGATTCTAATTTCACCATTCTTTTTTAATACTGGAACTATGGGAGTGCTCCATTCAGAAATATTTACAGGAATCAAAACATTTTCATCTGTTAATCTTTGTAATTCTTTCTCAACTTTATTTTTAAGAGAAAATGGTATGGGCCTAGGCTTAAAATATTTAGGCTTGGTCTCTTCTTTCAGAACTAGTTTTACTGCTTCGCCACAGTAATTGAAGGGCCTGCAGCGGGAAGGAAGCAGCTCCATTTAAGTAAATTAGTGGTAAATTACAAAAAACCTAATGTGCTGCAAGATTTATATATATTTATTTGTAAGATTTTATCATTGAATAGTATAGGCAATGGACTAACACTCTGTGTGTTTTTAGCTCGAACTAAGTTATTTTGACTGAGATATTAATTTTTTTTAGGTTGGTGCAAAAAAGAGTCAGCTCCAATTATATATATATATATAATTGGAGCTGACTCTTTTTTGCACCAACCTAAAAAAAATAATTTTAGCCACGGGTTTTATATAAAAGTAAAATAATAAAAACTTGAGTTATGTTTTAATTACACATCAAATTCAATCATGTACATAAAAAACTGTAAGACTTTATGTATGAAGTTAATTTGAGTTCTTTAAGGTATCAAAAACTCTCTCCTAATCAATGTCTTCGTCTTGGGCATCAGTTTCCTCGTCTTGATCTTCAGCTGGTGTTTCTTCAACTGCAAGTAAGAGGGTGTAAAACCACATATCACTGTTGGGAACATATTTCTCCACTAATTTTTTCACATCGTTATATTTTGCTCTTTTCAAAGGTAAGCTGCTCCCATAAGCTTTGTTAACTGGACAGTAATGTGGAAGGTAACCTGGTAACTTACTGATCTTGAATTTTGTTGCAATACCGTCCATAAAGTCCATGCTTTTCGTGACCCAAACCTCATCGCTGGTCTTAAGCGTACTCAAAAACTTTGTACTTTGTTACAAGAAACTTGTCCTTCTTTTCATCAAGTACAGTTTTCTTAAAAAAAGGGTTTAAAGAGCTGTTAAAATCAAAAATCATTTCTTGGTTTACATCAACTGTGTGGTACTTTTTAGAAGAATTTCTGATGTGAGTGTGGTACTCATTTGGAACAAACACACGCTCAATCATTTTTAATTTTTTTTCAATGACCCCAAAACATCTGTCGCAAGGTAGAAAGCTGTGGCCAGGTACCGGGTAGTGATGAGTCACTTTTTCTAGTCTACCACTTTTTACAAGTAAAAACAAGTACTGTACCAACGTGTAGTTTTTGTTATGAGAACAACAGTTATCTGAAAAAAGTACAACTTCTTTCGTCGCTTCGTCCAAAATGTTGTTGATGTAGTGATCCAGAAAGCTAACGGTTTCATTTGGCTTTTTCCCACCAGTGGTTTCGTCAAACAAATAGCAATGTGCTTCCTTTTTTTTTGGCAGAATGGACGCAAAAGTCATACAGCCAGAGCTGACGGCTGTTGAATGCATCTCCAGACTGAACTCTAGGCAAAGGAAAATTTTGTTGATAATCAAATGACAATACCTCAACCCGGGGGTTTTCTGTTGCGATTACTGATGTTTCTCTAAGTTTTTGATAAAAATCATCAGTTTTCAACAGATGAAGTTGCTTTTGTACTTTTAAATTCTGTACTTCTTCAGGAGGCAAACTTTTATTGTTAATCTTGTTTTCTAGCGAATCACACGTAACACAAGTATCACTACGTGGGCTTCCAAATGTATGATTAAAGTTAGCCTTAAGGTAACGAAAGTAAAAGTCTCGTGTACCTTTAGGCTTATACCCTGCCTTGTCTCCTGACATTAACTTAGAAAACATTTCAGGTTCGTACTGTTGCAAGTACAATCTGTGCATTAACTGAATCTTAAGTTCAGGTGATAAGTAATAACGCTTACTGTCACGTCTGCTATAGTGTGAAACTCTTCTCGGGAAACTCCGAATGTGGGTATCAATGAGGTTTACTGTAAAATCGGAAATACGGTTAGGCCTGTTGTTATGTTTGCCTCTGCCATCACTTTTTACTGTAATTACATCATTACTTTTTATTTGAGATGTTATGTTTTCTAGACGTTTTCGTGAGACTCCATGTATGGAGGCAAAAGCTTGCTTACACACTTTACGATCAAATGTTCCTATTCTAATGCTGTAAACATTTGAACACGTTCTTGCTACACCTGTAGGCCCAACCACTTTAGGCCTTCGACGAACAACTTCTTTACATGCTATCTGCCCTGCTAAATAAATATCTTGCTTATGTTTTTCTCCTATTGAATTAAACTTCTGTCAGGAGATGGGGATAAGATAGATATTCATAGTTATTTTATTATTAGCATTTTGTACAATGTATATCAATTTTATTTTAGATTTAGTAGTATAACATAGGTGGAGGTCAGATTGAGAGAAGTGTGGTGAAGGTCAGAACTCGGGTCATGGTGCTGGTGGCATTGAGGAGTTGGATATATACGAGGTTGGCGGATGGAGTAGAGAGAGTCGAGGAGACGTTGGTCTCTCGAGTGTTTTGGGGAGATCCTGGGGTTTGTGTAGGGTCCTAGTCAGGACTTAGGGATTTTTTTGGTGACTCTAGTTAGAGTCGTAATAAGGGGAGTTATTTTTATTTAAAGCCAGTTCGAGTTCGAGACGACCCTTATACAAGTAAGTAATAATAATTATAGAACCATTAATTTTTATACAGGTCCATTGCCAGCAGCACCATTGCCCAGGTTCATTTGTATTTGTGTAGTATTTGTTGTTCATGTATTTTTCAGTTAGAGTTGGAGAACCAAATTGTGTAGCTATTTAGTATTTTATTATTGTATGATTTGTGTGATTACTTGTTTATTTTAAGACATCTTCTAATCTTTTTATTATTGTATTTTATTATTATTTAAGTTCTATTACTAATTAAATCAACCTGTAATATTTTAGCAGCCAAGCGAGTGTATTTATTTACGCCCAAGTTAACGATCCCGGACGTGCGCAAATTACCCCATTTTTGTAGGTTCTAGAGAAGGGGGGGTTTGTGACACTTCTTCAGAACGGTGTTTCTCAAGTTCGGTGTAACGTATTCAAAGCATTTGTACTTACATTTGTAGTTCTTTCCAGTTACCCGTGGCTGAACAACATTGCCTGCACTATTAACGTAGGCTTTACCTTCAGAACGTTTCTTCTTCACTTTGTTACGTTTCCAGTTGTTTTCATTCTTCAATTTTCTCTTCTTCACAACAACATTATTCCCTTCTGAATCACTATCACTAATACCACTGGGTTCATAATAGTCAGATGAACCATCACTATAATCAAGCAAACTCTCCTCACTTTCTGACATTTTTAAAAGCTTAACACCTCCAAAACAAAACTATTCACTCACCAAATATAACCTACAAAGACCTACAAACAATAATACAATGAATCAACAGTTTTCTGTATCACACAGCTGTAGTATTAGTCAGGAAAGGACGGCAGGATGCCAGACCTACTCTTGCTGCAAAGAAATTTCCCAACTATGGTTTGGGCATAAAGGAGTCAGCTCCTGGAGCTGCGTATTTGACGTCGGATCTGCCTCGTTCTTGCACCAATCGGTCGGGAACTTTGAGCTTGTCATGCCAACATTGCAAACTGAAATTTTATAAAATTTGGAGCTGCCTCCTTCTTGCTGCAGGCCCTTCAATTGCCTAACTTGTCTGAAAACACTTCTGGTAATTCATCAATTAAACTATTTTTCAACTGATCAAAAATAGTTTTACTTTTTACAACATTTACAGATTCTTTTTCTTTTAAAGATATGTCCACGCCTAAAATTTTAAGCCAATCGCGACCCATTAATGGATGCGATCCTGACCTAATTACATACAAATCAAGATTTTTGTCTTTATTTTCATAACTGACTTTAACGTTTATTTTACCAACAGGTATTATTGGTTCGTTAGTGTATGAACTAAGGGTTAGATCACTAGGCAGTAATTTACGATAATTTAAATTATTTTTATCAAATCTCTTTATTCTCAAAAAACAATACAAATACAGTTCATTTTACAGTAGATGATTGTACAGGCTCATAATCTAGCTTACAACTAATACAATTATAGGCTACTATTTACAAGACATTGTATGCAGGACGGGTATATCTTAGGCTACATGTTATACAATAGAATTTGTCTTAAGGCTGCCATATTATCTTATAATATTGCAATTTTAAATTATACAGAGAAGAAAAATACATAAAAATATAGCAACTTGTTACAGAAATATGTAATTCAAAAATTCTTCAATAGAATAAAAACAACTTTGGAAGTAAAGAGAATATTCTTTACAGTAGTTTGGAATGCATTATCTTCTAAACATTTCACTGCTGGGGGTAGTTTATTGTAAAGTTTAATAGATGTATGTCTAAAACTATTGAGGGTTTTTGAGTATGTACAGAACTTTCACAATATGTTGACTGTTTCTAGTGTTGTAACAATAATAATCAGAGTTTAAGCTAAAATTGTTTATGTTTCTTTTAATATACCATACACGCTGAAAAATAAATACAGGGAAAAGGCATAATTTTTAGAAGCTTAAAATGTTCTCTGCATGAATGTCTAGGAGGCAGATTATTAGCCTAACTGCTGTTTTTTGTGCTACAAAAATGCAATTTGCATATGATGTGTTTGCCCATAAAATTGTTCCATACGATATGTGGGAATGGACATATCCATAGTATACAGAAATCAAAATTACACGGTTTATCTTAGGGAGAATATATTTAATGTGTGATTGCCAGCCTAAGTCATTTTGCAGTACAATTCCTAAAAATTTAACAGATTCACAGGAATGGTTGTGAACATAATAAATATTCAGCTCCTGAGCTTTGTTCAGGTTCATTGATAGGCTATTTGAGAGACACCAATCAGTTAATAATTCAGATTTGTACATGGAATCAAGGTTCATATCTTTAGTTATTTTAGTTGAGAGAGTTAAACAAACATCATCATTATAAAGTACAATTATAAAATCATTATAAAACACAAACATATAAAGTACAATTTAAGTTCCTACAAACTACATTACTTGGTAAGTCATTCATATACAATATAAACAATAAAGGACCTAGTATGGAGCCCTGCGGGACTCCATTAGTTACTGATTTAAATTCAGAGAAACAGTTATCATAATACACACATTGTTTCCTATCTTCTAAATACGACTTGATTAATGATAAGGCTGATTGAGAGAAACCAATAAATTTTAACTTAGTTAGTAAGGTACCGTGGTTAACAGCTTTTGACAAGGTTAGCCACGCCATCCTCGTGTTGAAGCTCCAATCATATGGAATTTTGGATCTTTTCTTGTCCTGGCTTGCAAGTTACTTGAGAGGGAGGACCGCCATAGTTAGCCACGGTGGTGCTTACTCTGAACCTTTTCAGGTTAAATCAGGGGTTCCTCAAGGCTCACTCTTGGGCCCCTATCTCTTCAATTTATTTATTAATGACATTGGTGAGGTTGTTTCAGAGTAAGTTTCTCATCTTCGCAGATGATATCAAACTTTTCAGTGCATTAAGGGATGCTGAGGGTGGTGAGGTCCTTCGACGTTCCTTGAATGAGGTGTCCAAGTGGTGTGCTAATAACAAGATGGAATTGAACACGTCCAAATGCATGGTTATATCTTTCTGTCGGGGTGAATCGGTCATTCAGTGCAATTACCAGTTACATGGAACCATTCTGCAGCGAGTTGAGACAATGAGGGATTTGGGAGTGTGACTTACCAGGTCATTGTCACCAGAATGCCATATTGAAGACATCTGTAAAAGGGCTAGCAGACTTCTTGGTCTCTTGTCTCGTGCTGCAAGGAGTGGCCTGTCTGTGTATTCCATTACCATATTTTACAAATCATTTCTACGTCCCATCCTTGAATACGCTTCAATAGTATGGAAACCATACTACCTCCACCATATCATTCGTTTGGAAAGAATCCAAAGAAGATTCCTTAGGCTTGTAGGAACAAGACTGGATTTTGCCTTTGCCGACGTTCCCGTGGACCTTTTGATGGACCATTTTCATTTAGACACTCTGGAAGCACGTCGGGACCAAGCGGACCTTGTTTTTCTTTTCAATCTGATTAGAAGTAACATCGACTGCTTGGATCTTCTGGCTAGGATTAACTTTAGGGTCCCTAGAACTACCAGATCAACAGATTTGTTTGTCCACATGCTGTATAGAACCAACTATCTGGAACTCGGACCAGTAGCTAGACTGCATCAACTTGGTAATTCAGTGCCGGAAGTGGTTGACTTCTTCTTCGACAGCCTCAAATCATTCAAGCAAAAATTGAAGAATTCATAGATATTGGCTTGTTGTTAGTCATACATATATTTATATATTTATTTATTTATTTGTTACATTTTTTATATGCTACGACGTTTAGTACTAGTAATTTTGTATCGTTACAATTGTTCTATACTCTTATACGTAAGTCTGCATGTAAATGGCATTGCCGTTGAGACAATAAAATAAATAAAGACTATAATGACTCGTTCTACCTTGAAATGAGTTAATATGTTCGCGGACCTTATCGATGGTGTTTTGGTTCAATTTGTGAGGTCGGTTCTTGTGAAGTCCACGATTATCCCTCGGTGTTGTAACACCAGATTTCAACTTTCCAAGTAGGTAATCTAACTTTCCACGAAAAATGCCATGAAGCGACATGAAAGCTTCCTTGCACACTTGTATTTCTGAAACTGACTCATTTTCCTTAATTCGTACCCGAAAAAAGTGTGACATACCTTGAAAAGAGGCTTCAGTTTCTGCTAAACTAGGCCTACGGCGTTGAACTGGTGTACTAGATATTAAGCCACTCAAATACATGTTGATTTCATCATGGGATTTCATTTTATTCATGTTGATAATGATTTCTTGTTTATTTTCATCGTCTATTTTTGTAAAACAACGGCTTTTACACTTACATGGATCTCAAGTTTCATGTGATTGCAACCTTAAAAGTTTTGTTGCATCTTTCATTCTTCCATATTTTGGCCTCTTCTTTGGAATTTTAATCGTTCTTTCACCATCACAATCACTATCACTCACGGCGATGGTGTAAAAATCACTAAAATTTAAAAAAGTAAGCACTAATAACACTCTAACCTCACAACAACTTTAGCTGCACGCTTGTTTCATACTGTAAACAACATAAGGTTAGCCAACACAACAAAGACAGCAGCACTGTAGGTAACAAAATACGAGTTACCTACAGTGGAGTTACCTCGTAAAATGGACTTGTCAGGTTGTTCCCGTGATTTTGCTGGACTCATCAGGTTTTCCCCCTGTATGCTATTATTTCAAATAGCTGTAGAATGTGACTTAACATTTTGTTCCCCTTTAGGGTGATACCAAAATATTACGCTGTTTGAGATCTACAAAATGATATAAAAAACTTGATTTGACAAAAAATGTGACTTATCAGGTTTTCCCCTGTGGTCTTCAAATGGTACACACCTGATTTAATCAATCTCAAAAAGAAGTGTGACACCTATTATTTTTTAACAACAAACAGTTCTGATCTTAAAGTAAAATTGAAATATAAGAAGCTTAAGAAAAAATATAGAAATTAAATAAAAAAAGCTAAACGTGCATAAAATGATCGCTTAGTCAGTTCTGCTTTAAATAAACCTAGACAAATATGGATTGTAATAAATAACTTCATAGACTCAAAAAATATCTCATCGTAAGTTGTTGCAACACTAAGTGCAACTCATTTTAACAGTTTTTTTCATAAATAGTGTGGATGAAGCAGTAAGTAACGTCCCTCTGAGTAAACATAGCCCAAATCATTATTTGAATACTGCTTATGGATCTTGTTATTCTGATCAATTCAGTTTTCATCATGTATTAGTAGTCTGATAGATGTATTTTTTGTGGTCTATAATTTTGAGATTGGTGGCCCAGCACTGTTGTCAGTCGGTTGTGGTCGTTGGGTTATCTCTCTCTATTTTTTTTCTTACGTACGAATATAACTTAACCAAGACCATTGTACGTATATAACTTAAGCGCATGGGTGTGGGTCGATACCGCCATACGTAGATTCAGAACTACCAACACAGTAAAGGCCGGTTTTTCACATAGGGTACCGTGCTCCTACCGTGTCCCTGTCGTTCTCCAGTCTTCCCTCACTTACAGACACAAAATGTCTGCTACATACAGCCAAAATTGCTATATCTAGCTCAAAATGTTAAATGTAGGCTAACGTGCTACATATAACACTCGTTCTTTTGTTTTTTGCTAAATATAGTATTTGTTATATAATATTTGCTTTATAGCAAGTTTTTCTATATAGCACGTTTTAATTACACTCCTTAATATCATAATCTCTTAATATAAACCAACGATATAAGGTTGGATCCATCAATTAATGTTAGTAATTTATATAAACCCACTAGTATATTCAAGAAGTAAGAGAGTTTATACCGATCAAACTGCTGAACAGTGCCAAGAATACAGTATGACACAATTGGTTGAATTATTGACAGGTTTTAACGAGAAAAGAATATAATATAATATTTTATAATATAATAGGATATTTTTTGTATGTAACCAAGTTGATAGCAGTAAAACACTTCAAGTGAGGACGACAAGGACTGTCAGTGGCTTCCTCATTGGAACTCCTCTCATTTGACATCCTATATCGTGATAAATAATTCTCATGATTTACCATTTAAGACATTTGAAAATATTTTTTTCTTTTCTTCATCTTCACATGTATCCCAAAACATGTGGGATGATTTATATTAATATAACCTGCTTGTAAGACTCATTGCCCTCTAATAAGTTTAAAACTAATTTTACTGAAAATCAGCTAGTCGTGAGTTTGGGTTTTGTTATAGGCGAAACAAGTTTCTAATTTATTTTCTAACTGCAAGTATTAAAAAATAAATGGGTGGAAAATAAATATTCACTTGCTTGATTTTGAGTTAGATGTGGGTATATGCAACTGAAAGCCGGCGTGGTGGCTCAGTGGCTAAGGCTTCGGACTGCGGAGGGCAAGGTCCAAAGTTCGAATCCCCACTGAGCCAACGGTCGGTTGGCCAACTTCACTCGTTGAATAAAGTGACGCACAGGCCTGTAGGCCCATGTCAACTGGCGAGTAAAGTAAAAAAAAAAAAAAAAAAAAAAAAAAAAAAAAAAAAAAAAAAAAAAAAACCTAGAGAATGTACTAATCAAGCAGGATAAAGTATACCTAAAACTAAAATTACGAATAACATAGTTTGTGGTTTCATTCAGAACTCGGTTTGTTATATTTTTTTTCTGTTTAACAAATTTGAACTTGTTTTAGAATAAAAAAGTTTGTTTTAAGTAATTACGAGGTGGGTTTATTTTTCTCAGAAACAGCATTTTTTTGTATTTTTATTATTGTGGTGGATTTATTTTTCACAGAAACCGCATTTTTTGTGGTTTTTTTATTTTCGTAAATTTATCAACATCAATCTTATTTAATCGAACTGTTGGTTGCCATTTTGATTGTTCTGCCATTTTAAATTCACAGTGATTTCAACTGCACAAACCTACAAAAAAATATAAATATTAGTCATTCATTATAGGGTATATTTGTGAAGGATGACTAATTGTATAAAACAAAATTAAATTAAATAACTATAATATATATTTATTAAGAAATCCCGTTAAAACAATATACAAGGAAGAGTTGAGTGTCAAGTTTGAAATATATAGAACAATACTAAGTTGTTTTGGTTGCACTTCTTTTTTATTGGATATTAAATTAATAAATTTCTAAGAAACGTTATAATTGGTATAACAACGACTACAGATCGTTCATCTATAAAGTTGATAAATAACACATCGATATATCAAATTACCATCAGAAACCAAACATCGAGCTAACGATAATATCTAAAGAAAAATATCGATATATCGAATTGTAAATGATTTATCTGGATTTGTGTCGTGACGAAAAATAAACCCACTGTTTAGAATTGTCTACTAAATGTGAAAATAAAATATTTATTTATAAGAAAAAAAAGTTTGTGGGATCAGGTGAACAAATTTCAAAATAGCCTAAGTGTAACATATTTTATCATCATAAAAATTAAGTGTGGTAGCCTTCGTGTGTGACCCTGACAAATGTCGTTGGTACCGAACTGAAACTTACTAAAGAAATATATGTAACTAGGTTTAGATAGTTTTTTAAATGCATGAGGTGGTTGTGAATATCTGTAAATGGGTTTAGAGAGAGAGAGTAATATTTAGTTGGAAAGTTGTTTAGTTAGAGACAGTGGTTTACTTACATAGTTGATATGAAACTTTCTATTAAGATTGTATGTGGTGTTTATTGCTACACACATTGTGGTGTTATGTGGTGCTACACACTTTCCGAGAAGTTGTTTTAAAAAAATCAAACATATTGAGGGATTTTTACTACTACTGTATGTCTGCCGATTTCTTGAATATCTTAAGAAAAAACATCCTACATTTTGATTCTGAAAATTTTACAAATTTGCCAATTCATTAAACATTTAAACACCAACACTGAATGAATGGCTGCTAGGTATTATACTACGTGGTTCGAATTCTACGTAAAGTTTAGAATCATTAATCTGTGTACACACAAATTAAACTCAGTATATTAAAAATACTGGTTTCTAATGGCGACACAAACACAAATAATACCATAGGTGAGTAAGAAGGTTACACTAGCGATAGGAAATACTCTCATACTTAGTTATATTAGTAAGTAGTATTACTTTTACAAATATAACATGATAGTAGTACAAGCAGAATAAAGATCACATACTCTCTAAACATAGAAATAAGATTACAAATAAGAACATTAAGAATAAATACAGAGAAATAATATAATATACAACAAGTGTGGTAAATAAACATTTTATACACTGTTTAAACACAATAACGGGCAGTTAACCAAGTCTTTGCAATTTACATTGAATTATTTTGTTTTAACACACTCAGTTTATGCAGGTTGGTCAGTCATAAAGTATTGTAATAAATGGTAATATAATGTCTTGGGTAACATAAGTGGTGAAACGTTAGAAAAAAGGCCTTAGTGCGTTGAGTCCTGATTTGGCTATTGCAATGGAAAAGGGTTGTAAGATTTTATATAGTGATGATATAAGAAAAATAAGTACTCAAACACTTAATCAAATAATTAGTGGTGGATATACATACGTTAGAGCATTGTATCATAATGGGATATCAGCAGAAATGACAGCTCTTTTAACGGCCAGCACCAATTCTATTGAGTTAGATTTTGACTATGCAACAATGAAACGCGTCCTAATAATTCCATTTAAACAAATATTTACTCATCAACCAAATCTTTTCGAAAACGAAATCTACTCTCTAGCAACAAGTTTACTAGCTACACTATTTTGGATTGAGAGGTTTGATAACAGTAACATTTTTTTACGATAGTCAAAAAAACATAAAAAACCTACCTAAATGGGCCTCTCGTAATGCTGTATGGAAAAATGACAAAATCAGTCCTTTTTTAAGACATTTCAATATTATTGAAATGCCTGACAAGTTTGTTAAAATCAGTGATTTAGCATACGAAATTAGTGATAGATTGAATAACTCTGAAGCCAACAAATTCAATATCGAATTATATCTTGGAAATGTTGACGCTATTGTAAATCTTATAACCCATAAATATAAACAAGGTAAAGTATTAAATAAACAAAAAAACATCTACGAACCTGTAATAGTTGGTATTAGTATAAACAAATATGCACTACAATATGACACGTTTTACGAACTTAAATAAATAACACGTGGGTAGACACTCTCAGTCAATATGGAACCACCACAGGATGCATTTGTTAGTAAGTGGATAAATGATAGGGGGTCATATTATGGAATTGATATTAATGGAAGTTTGATACGAGGTCACATAGACCTAACAATTGACAATTGTCATTTTGTTCAGACTCTTGTGATAAAAGAATGTGTTAATCAATTTGAGAGAGCAATTAAAACTTGTTTTCCAGAAATCATCCATAGAATATCATACAATTATAATTTAGCTAATCTCAGGACACAATCTAAAATAACAGTGTACGATATTGTTAACGATACAATTAAAGGTGTAACGGCATTTTTACATGTGAAAAATGAAACTGACTTACTGTACGTAGTAAATAGGTTAAAAAACTAAAAGTCTTTTTTTTTACATATACGACATGTGTTTTAACACTTCTCCAATTCGTAGATACTTTGAACATAAAAAAAGGGAAAATCGACATTTTATGCCTTTTGGATACTTAAAACACCCAGAACAGACTCAAATTTTTCCAAAACACAAAGTATGTTGTTTTGACATTGAAGTTGTAACAGATAAAACTGACAACTTTCCCACTGGTGCATTTCCAAACGAAAAATTAGTAGCGGCATCTTTTGTTGTATACATTATTAATACTAAACATTCTTTTGAATTGGAAATGGAAACTGTGTTCGTGTTACTTCCAAACCCTACACTAAAAAGTTTAAGAAACACCAATAAACGAGAGTATAGGCAGTTTCTAAGTGAAAAAGAAATGTTGTTGGCTATATTAGAATTTCTGAATACCGAGTTGAATGTTTGTATTTTAATTGGTTACAACATTATCGGATTTGATTTTCCTTTTTTATTAAACCGCATGGTTACTCTAGGTCTAGTGGGAAAATACTACTCTATAAAACAAGTAAACCATATGTTAGTCCAAAAAACTCTCCCACTTGTGTGTGGCGAAAGGTTTCAGGTAATAGATATGTTGTCATATTTTCGTAAAATGCATTCGAATGAGTTTGATTCTTTTTCTTTACAAAATGTGTCACAGATTGTTTTAAAAAAGAAGAAACTTGAAATTTCATTCCAAAAATTGAATGATTTTTACAATAACCAACCAGAATGTTTAGATCAAAGCGAAAGTAATAAATTATTTCTTAAAACACTATGCGATTATGTCGTATTCGATACAATTTTAACTTTAGAGTTGTACGCTTTTATGGAAGTACAGTATACCTAAAAACGAGAAAAGAATATAATATAATATTTTATAATATAATAGGATATTTTTTGTATGTAACCAAGTTGATAGCAGTAAAACACTTCAAGTGAGGACGACAAGGACTGTCAGTGTCTTCCTCATTGGAACTCCTCTCTTTTGACATCCTATATCGTGATAAATAATTCTCATGATTTACCATTTAAGACATTTGAAAATATTTTTTTCTTTTCTTCATCTTCACATGTATCCCAAAACATGTGGGATGATTTATATTAATATAACCTGCTTGTAAGACTCATTGCCCTCTAATAAGTTTAAAACTAATTTTACTGAAAATCAGCTAGTCGTGAGTTTGGGTTTTGTTATAGGCGAAACAAGTTTCTAATTTATTTTCTAACTGCAAGTATTAAAAAATAAATGGATGGAAAATAAATATTCACTTGCTTGATTTTGAGTTAGATGTGGGTATATGCAACTGAAAGCCTAGAGAATGTACTAATCAAGCAGGATAAAGTATACCTAAAACTAAAATTACGAATAACATAGTTTATGATTTCATTCAGAACTCGGTTTGTTATATTTTTTCTGTTTAACAAATTTGAACTTGTTTTAGAATAAAAAAGTTTGTTTTAAGTACTTACGAGGTGGGTTTATTTTTCTCAGAAACAGCATTTTTTTGTATTTTTATTATTGTGGTGGATTTATTTTTCACAGAAACCGCATTTTTGTGGTTTTTTTATTTTCATAAATTTATTAACATCAATCTTATTTAATCGAACTGTTGGTTGCCATTTTGATTGTTCTGCCATTTTTAATTCACGGTGACTTCAACTGCACAAACCTACAAAAAAATATAAATATTAGTCATACATTATAGGGTATATTTGTGAAGGATGACTAATTGTATAAAACAAAATGAAATTAAATAACTATAATATATATTTATTATGAAATCCCGTTAAAACAATATACAAGGAAGAGTTGAGTGTCAAGTTTGAAATATATAGAACAATACTAAGTTGTTTTGGTTGCACTTCTTTTTTATTGGATATTAAATTAATAAATTTCTAAGAAACGTTATAATTGGTATAACAACGACTACAGATCGTTCATCTATAAAGTTGATAAATAACACATCGATATATCAAATTACCATCAGAAACCAAACATCGAGCTAACGATAATATCTAAAGAAAAATATCGATATATCGAATTGTAAATGATTTATCTGGATTTGTGTCGTAACGAAAAATAAACCCACTGTTTAGAATTGTCTACTAAATGTAAAAATAAAATATTTATTTATAAGAAAAAAAAAGTTTGTGGGATCAGGTGAAAAAATTTCAAAATAGCCTAAGTGTAACATATTTTATCATCATAAAAATTAAGTGTGGTAGCCTTCGTGTGTGACCCTGACAAATGTCGTTGGTACCGAACTGAAACTTACTAAAGAAATATATGTAATTAGGTTTAGATAATTTTTTAAATGCATGAGGTGGTTGTGAATATCTGTAACTGGGTTTAGAGAGAGGGTAATATTTAGTTGGAAAGTTGTTTGGTTAGAGACAGTGGTTTACTTACATAGTTGATATGAAACTTTCTATTAAGATTGTATGTGGTGTTTATTGCTACACACATTGTGGTGTTATGTGGTGCTACACACTTTCCGAGAAGTTGTTTTAAAAAAATCAAACATATTGAGGGATTTTTACTACTACTGTATGTCTGCCGATTTCTTGAATATCTTAAGAAAAAACATCCTACATTTTGATTCTGAAAATTTTACAAATTTGCCAATTCATTAAACATTTAAACACCAACACTGAATGAATGGCTGCTAGGTATTATACTACGTGGTTCGAATTCTACGTAAAGTTTAGAATCATTAATCTGTGTACACACAAATTAAACTCAGTATATTAAAAATACTGGTTTCTAACGGCGATACAAACACAAATAATACCATAGGTGAGTAAGAAGGTTACACTAGCGATAGGAAATACTCTCATACTTATTACACTCATATTGATATAACAGCCAATAATTGATGATTGTGTCATTAAACACAAAAAAACGATTGACGACTGTAAACTGGACACTATTATAATATAGAAACTAACAAGAAAATAGTGGATATAATTAATTTACAAAACAATGAGGTATAATACTAGTTATATTAGTAAGTAGTATTACTTTTACAAATATAACATGATAGTAGTACAAGCAGAATAAAGATCACATACTCTCTAAACATAGAAATAAGATTACAAATAAAAACATTAAGAATAAATACAGAGAAATAATATAATATACAACAAGTGTGGTAAATAAACATTTTATACACTTTTTAAACACAATAACGGGCAGTTAACCAAGTCTTTGCAATTTACATTGAATTATTTTGTTTTAACACACTCAGTTTATGCAGATTGGTCAGTCATAAAGTATTGTAAAAAATGGTAATATAATGTCTTGGGTAACATAAGTGGTGAAACGTTAGAAAAAAAAGGCCTTAGTGCGTTGAGTCCTGATTTGGCTATTGCAATGGAAAAGGGTTGTAAGATTTTATATAGTGATGATTTAAGAAAAATAAGTACTCAAACACTTAAACAAATAGTTTACCTTTGTCGTCGTATAGTAGTAATAGTAAAAAAAACAACGTACCTTTGTCGTCTTCAGCTACAAAATATTTTATTAGACTATCGGTTTCAGAGCAAGAACTCCATGGTCACAACCACTGTACGTTGTCAAAACAGTCACAATAACCCTAGAAAGCTAACGTTCTAAAAAAGTTACGTAAAGGCTAGCGTATCGTAAAAATTACGACGCAAATTTAGAAATTCATAAAAAATTTTATTTTACAAAATAACAAGTTTTATCATATCAAAATTATTACAGTACATATAAAAAGAACTTTCAAGGCTTCATTTTGGTTTAAAGTTTTTCTACGCAGTCCACACAGCACTTTCCTCGATGCTCTGCGCAGATTGCCTTGGCGCAGCGGCAGCAGTACACTGACGTCATCCTGCATTTAGCTGATGGACATATTCCGCAGATTGTTCTTTGGTTGTTTTCAGGAAGGTTCAGGTTAGCTCTTTGAATTGGTTCCTTCAGTATATCACTAATCGATTCCTGGAGTTTGCGTGATAAATTTGGGTATATTTTTCTCTGCTGAAGCCAAGGTTTTATCAGTTTATAGTGAATATTCATCGCAAAATTCCTTCTTGACAGTGGTTTTAGACCTTTTTTCACCATGTTACTTGTGTATATCACATATGAGTTCACCAACATAATGTTATTCATACCGTAAAATACACATAATGGCCATCTCCTGGTCTTTCGGCTGCATGACATTTGATGGCACATCTGATCCAAGGTATCTACTGAACCTTTGGTCGCATTATAAGTTTCAATAATTAGTGGTTTCTTTGAATTTTGGTCAATTGATGGCATTTCATGACAAGTCGATAATAGCAATACTACTTTTGAGGGTTTTACCTTGTATGAAACCATTGTTTTCATACCACCAAAACAAAACAAGCTGATTTTTTTTTTTTTTTTTTTTTTTTTTTTATTTATTAAAAACCTTCGTCTAGTGATCCTTCATTGGTCATTTAACCGACCGGTTCGCTACTATTGTAGCATCCTCAGGGGGGAGTTGAAATTTCTTCATCTTGCGATACGTTTCCAGATAAAACATAAATAAATACTAAAAACACAGTCAAAGTACATTGTTACACTTAACCTAATTGTTATGTCCAATTTATTTAATAAAACAAGCTGGTCTTAATTTTTCTTTTTTTTGTAACCAACATTTTTGGAGGGATTTCTCTTTTATTTTTTCTGAGTGTACCTACGATGGTCAGTTCGTATGGCGGTTCCAATAGTGAAGTGGCAAGGGGCACTGAGGTAAACCAGTTATCCATAGTTATAAGGTAGGTGACCCAAATAAGGCCATGGCCCTAATAAGGCCAACAGCTGTTATTTCTAAAAGTACTAACACTGGACAGATGAGCGCAGCACCAATCAATGGGCTGTATTTGAGGATAAAGTTGTAGTAGTTTCAAGTTTCTACGCCAAATGCGCCACTGTCAGTCACACGTTGCATCAGATCAAGATTGAAGGTTATAACTTCAGGTAAGTTTTAATTTTTGAACTAACGTAAATTTGTCCATCAAAACTGCGTATACATTTTCGAAGTCATCCTCATCATCAAAGTCGTATACATTTTCGAGTTTAGCTTTAACTGTATTATGAGATCATTGCATGAGTCTTTGAAACACATGAAGTATGTAGTGGTTATTGTAACAGATTAGTGCCTGGCCTTATTAGGGCCAGTCCTGGCCTTATTAGGGAAATGGCTTAGTACAGATTTTATTCTTATAAATGACCTCTAAACGTTGTGATTATGTAGAACTATCTCACTATTTATAAATGACAGCTTATTACTATGTTGAATTGCACTGAACTAACAATTTTTGTTCGTATGTTTTAGACAAGATGGAGCCGAATGAAATTAAGAAAAAGCGAGCTGAATGGACTGAAGAGCAAATGGAGCAGGCCTTGAGTGCTGTTGGCAACGGAATGTCTGTCAACCAGGCTTCAAAGGAATTCTGGATACCTAGGAGGACCTTACGAAACCATTTGAAAACAGGTATACCAACTAGAAAATTAGGTAGAAATACGATTTTATCATCTGATCAAGAAACTGAACTTTGCTCAAGAATCTTTCGTCTTGCTGACGTTGGAATGCCTATTACTAGCAAGATAATTGGAAGAAGTGTATTTTCTTTCTGTGAGGAAAACAATATTCCACATACTTTTAACCCAATGAAACAAAAAGCTGGCCGTAAGTGGTTGAGACTATTTTTGGGTCGCCACCCTGATGTGGCTAGGCGTAAAACACAAAATTTGAATCCAGCCAGAGCATGTAAACTTAACAAAGTGATTGTCACTGATTACTTTGACAAATTGAAGGTAGTCATGGAGGAATTGGATGTTGCCGGAAAGCCTCAGAATATTTACAACATCGATGAAAAGGGCTGCCGTTTGACTCTGCACCACCAACAGGAAGTTTTTGCCAAAAAAGGGACAAAGTGCATATAGTAGCACCTGAGCACGCTGAAAACGTGACAATCGTGTCGTCAATGAAAGTGAAACGATAGTCGTGGTCAACTAGGGCAAAAAGGATAATGCTGTTATGTTTCTTATAGTTAAAAAATGTGCTCCCACAATTTTCTGGCGCTCTTATGTGCACATGTTTGCCATCAATTGCTCCGTAGCACCCCGGAAAGTTCCATCGATCTCGAAATCCCTGCTCAATTTTGTTCCAGTCACCAACGGTCTCAGGAACCTATAACCAAAAGTATAAATAAATAAATATATACATTATATATATAAGCGCTTATCAATACTTGTATTATTTTTAGTGTTGTATGAAGATTATTATATAACTGTTATAGCTAAAGTAGCTATACTGTGTGCTTTCCAGATGCCTGGTGCTTGCAGTGCACCTGCAAGGACTGCTGATGATGACGATCCGGCAGAACCTACTTCTGTGGACTGTAACCTAGAAGAAGCGAATGAACAGGAGGTGGATGATCCAGGAAACTCCACACCAATACCAGAACAAACTCAGATAATGAGTAACTCGCCTTCCGGTTCTAATCACCAAACAACTCCGGACTACCAACCAAAGAAGAAATTTATACCACGGTCAAAAATACAGCAGATTGCTTCTACTGCTCGTGAACTTAAGAATTTAAGCGAATCACTTTCACGCAGTGACTCTGGCAAAGAAAGCGAATGGGACATTTACGGGAAGTACGTGGCATCACAATTAAAATGTTTGTCTCCTGCTCAGGCACTCACTGCCCAAATGGATATAAATAATGTCCTGTCAAGGTGCCGTTTCAACGATTTATACGGTACATCTTCTGCACCAGACCACCTTTTGTCTGTGTCTAGTATGTGCCATCCTTCAAGCAACTCCAGTGACGTTTTAGTGTCATCTCCGGAGGCTGAACAAGATATGTCTCATCACTTAATTATATCTAACACAGTAACACCCGTAACCTCCGTGCCCACTACGTTTTCACAAGTTTTTACCGCTCTTGGCTACAATCATAATGAGTAGTGGACTTAACTACGCTGTAATACTGTAGTATAATTAAAAAGTATAATTTTGTTCATATTCAATTTAGTTTCTTTGTTATTAGTTTAAGTTAAAAGCCTACCAACACTAGAGACTTTATTCTCTTATAATATAACGTGTCATTAAACACATAATATAACATATTATTGTAATTAAACCGAATAGGTTTGTCTGTATTAACTTTGTGCTATTTTATACCAAATAAAATTTAAGTTTACTGGAAATATTATTTTCATCTTACCTCTATATATTCCTGGAGGCTAGTACACAATGCTTCACACACCTCAGGGATGAAGTTTGATATTGCTGGTTTTGACACTCGGAAAAAATGCTGTAGGCTCCTGTAGCTATTTCCTGTAGCAAGGAACGAAAGCATCACTTCCAATTTTAGCTTGGGGGGCAATGCTTTCCTCATTGAAGTATCTGCTTTGGATATTTTACTTTCAACCATTTTCAAAAGTTCATCAAAACTCTCCGGACTCATTCTTAAACATGCTTTAAATTCCAAAGGATCTTCCATACGCAGTTCCCTTATCAATTGAGATGACGCACCGTGACTGTCCCTTCTTAAAAGCCATCTTCTTGTCCACTCCCTCTTCTTATTTAACTCTTCTTCTATCACAATGCAGGACTCACTGATAAATTCCCAGCACAGAGCATTAAACTTTTGTTTTATGTCCTCGTGGGACATGACTGACGACGAGCACTCAGCCATGTTTCGCTGTCGACTGCCGCGGCAATAGTTTTCCCCGTGTAAACAGGTTCTCGTTCAACTTGACTGGCCTCCGACAATTCCGCAATCACGTGATGACAATTGGCCAAGACCTCACCTATTGGCATCGTGTAAACGCGGCTTAACTGTGAATGGGCACCAACGGTCAGCTTTCCCCACCACCACTGGGTCGCCAACTGGCTACTGTCAGTTGAATAACAAGAAAATGGCGGATTTGCTTACGGACGTTGTTTTTGGGTTACTTTGTAATTTAACAGTTAATTTTCATAAACGATATAACAAAATGAAAGGTATGTTATGTAGTTTCATGCTTACCAGTTAACTTACAACTTTAATTTCATCGTCTTATCCCTTTAAACCTAACTTAGTTTATTTATTGAAATGGGGTTATACTTACGGCAGTATTTATTTAGATCCTGTTTTGTTCTTATTCTCATTCCCGGAATTGTGTGTTTCAATGCGAGATGTACGACAACACCCCCACTCTCACCGGGTTGCGAAAAAATTCTACGGATCGGTAGCCAGTTGTTTAAGCCAATCTGTTACTCATCCAGTAGTTAATATATATCGATGGTGATGCCACAAGAAAGCAGTTAGTTTAATGTATATTTAAGCTATGGTTTAGTAAAAAGAATGTACTTACCAAATTACTTGTAACATCTACTTCTCCTTTTCCAACTTTCATAACAGGCTCCATGAGGGCAAACCATTTGAGTGAGGGTATGTATGTAGACATTACTAGCTCCTGCCCCGACTTTGCAGATTTCTTGATTTTTAATTTTTCTTGATTGTACGTAGACCTTATGTTTTTTATTTTTTGTTTGGCCTCCTGTATGCCAAAGCCATGTTTCTCCATATCTTTGACAAGGTTTTCAATGGCTGTTTGACGCATTTGTTTATTTTTATAATTTGGGCTCGCTAAATTCCACAGGCATTCAGCCTCGCGGTACAACTCCACGAACTTGCAAGTCTCCTCCTCACTCCACTTCATGTCAAATGTAGCACAAACTACGGTATTAATTATAAAGTAATGTAAATTACCACTTAAACTATTGCACAAATAAACGCACTGCACAAACACGATAACAAATACAAATTGTCACTCGACTCGCTCACGGAACTGGGCAGACTGTTTACATTGGGCGAATAGGCAGGCCTTTGTCGGCAACATTGAAATCCGGGTGGTGGGGAAAACGCGAGTGGCAAAAAGTGGTCGAGTGGCTGTCCACATGACGAAACT
This sequence comes from Stictocephala bisonia, assembly GCA_035578905.1. NCBI lineage: Eukaryota > Metazoa > Arthropoda > Insecta > Hemiptera > Membracidae > Stictocephala > Stictocephala bisonia. The sequence continues at coordinate 52,805 of JAQJVL010001032.1, forward strand.
ACTGTTACTCGACCCCCAACTCGCCGTTTTTTCCAACTCGCCCGTCAATCTACTGATCCATTGGTTTACACTGGGCGATTTGAAGGCCGAGTACTAACTCGACCTCCAACTCGACTAATGTAAATCACTCTTTAAGCCGGGTTTACATTAGTCGAGTTAAAAAGGCGAGTAGTCAGGCGAGCTACATAGGGCGAGTGTGCGGTCAAGTTCTACTCGCTCTGTTTTAGAACAGCTAGTTCACACAGAAGATCAAAATCAACCCAGTTTTGGGCGAGTTGTCAGTTGTAAAATGGCCGGTGATCACAGAGAAGCTCTAAGAAAATGTGTAAAGAGAGCGTATGACTTGTTGTTAGTAGAGGTTGAAGAACCCCTGGAAGAAGAAACGAGTAGGAAAAAACGTATTTGGGTGAGAAAGTGGATTCAGAGAAGAAATACTCGTGGGTCATCTGCTTTGTTACTGTCAGAACTGGCAGACAAGGATACAAAGGAGTACATGTCTTGTCTTAGGTTAACTCCAGAGAATTTCGAATCTCTATTGAAATTAGTGAGTCCTAAAATCTCTAAAAATGACACCCAGATGACAGATTATTTGCCTGTGAAGTTAAAATTAGAAATAACGTTGTTTTTCCTGGCCACAGGAAACAGCTTTAGATCTCTCCAACATATGTTCAGAGTTTCAAAGGCAGCAATATCGAACTTCATTCCCCTAGTGTGTGACGCTATATCAGAAAGTCTTCAGGAATACATAAAGGTAAGTTAACATTATATTTACTTCACACCATAATCTTAGAAAGGAATCATGATATGCCACTATATACATATTTTGACGGTCATTGGCAACACCCTTCATTGTTTATTGGCATGCCAATAACTAAAAATGTTAGTCATTTGGTACCCTGTCAAAAATGTCTATTGGCATGCCAATGACAATGTTTTTCTCTTTCAATTATACTTACTTTTTTTAAGGATCTATTGAGCGTAACTTACAATTATTTTATGTTTGCTTTGTCTTTCATTTACCAAATCTGAGCCAAATAATGATAATATTCATATATGTACAGTATAATCGTATGAGTAAAGTGAATTATATGTGCAAATTACCAGGTTAAATAAATATTTCAAACATGACAATTCCAAAACTTGTATTTAAATATTATCTTTATGAAACAAACTAACCATTTAAAAAAAATCAATTGAAAGGATCTGTGAGCATATTATGAAGACAAATAAAAACAACTTTAGGACATAATTATTAAGACAAATACAATTAAATCAGAGCACTGCACAAGGTCTTGACACAATCTTTATCAAAGTCAACAATCCTCCTGTACTTTGCATTGGTTCAAAGTCGTATTCTGCGTTGCTGCTAGTTACACTTTCCGTTGGATCTGAGATGAAACTGATACTTGTACCTGCACTAGGAGGTTGAACAGAGCGTAATCGATACTTGGTTAAGATAGCTTGTATATCTTGCTGGGCGTATATCGCATCATGTGCAGATAATTTTTTTAAAGTTTGTGTGACATATTTACCAAACATATCGATTTCATCTGGTTCGGGCCCGGTTGGTTGAGGTTGAACCAAAATTTCACTGACCGTTTTCAGTTCTTTGACTGCTTGTGAAAGGTCTTGTAGTTTACGTTTTTGAGGTTTGGGTTTTGAAGTCAAACCCTGCTTGGCGTCACTTATAGGCTTGAAACGAGGAGTCGAAGAAACACTTGCAACCTCTTCATTGTTTGTTGTTTCCGGCTTGTCAAAATCAAAAGTACCATCTTTTTCTTGGTTGTTCTCAGGTTCATCATCAATATTTTCTGTTTCCTAAAAAAAAACATATTATTTAACTGCTTATTACTTAACATATTAACATACATGTGTAATAAAAGCTACATTGGAATGTTTATTTTTTAGGTCCCCAACAGTGAAGATGAATGGAAAGCTATGGCTGAAGGATTTGGTCGTGAATGGAATTTTCCTATCTGTTGTGGGGCCATTGACGGAAAACATGTGGTTATTCAAGCTCCACCAAAAAGCGGGAGCCGTTACTTCAATCATAAGAAAACATTCAGCATAATTATTATGGCTGTGGTAGATTTCAACTACTGTTTTACTTTCATTGAAGTAGGACAACCAGGTTCTGAAAATGATGCAGGGGTTTTCAATAAAGGACCTTTGTGGCTGGCTCTAGAAAATGGACTTCTACCCGATGGTTTGGTTCTCGTTGGGGATGATGCATTCCCCTTGAAACCTTACTATATGAAACCTTATTCACCGGGTGGTGGAGTGTTGACTCAAGAACAACGAATTTGTAACTATCGGTTTAGCCGAGCTAGAAGAATCAGTGAAAATGCATTTGGAATCTTGGTAAGTAGGTTCAGAGTGTTTGAAGGGAAAATATTATGCAATGTGTCTACTGTGCGAAAGGTTGTCAAAGCTTCATGTACTTTACACAATTGGCTTCGTAAAACCTCATCTACAACCTATTTTCCACCAGGAACAGTGGACGAAGAAGCAGAAAATTGTGGTGAAATTATACCCGGCCGGTGGAGGGGAGAAATCGGTAAACTAAGGCACATGGAACGATTTGGTGGAAGACGAACAACAAAACTGGCAAAACAGATTCGGGATAACTTGAAGACCTATTTTAACAATGAAGGTGCAGTGCCGTGGCAACACAAGTTTGTTTGATGGAAATTAATGTTTCAAATTCGAAACGTACTAGTAAATAAGAAGGGGTACAATTATTACAGAAACTAATGTGAATATTATAAACATATTTATTTAAAATTAAGTAACAAAAGAGTATGACATTTAATTCAAAACAATGTAAAGAGAAGATGATTAAGTATTTTACAAGAATTTATTTTACACTAATGTGTAAGTAAATAAAAAATATATTCTACCTGAAAAAGTTATTATAAATATATCTATTTAAAACCAAGCAATAAATGATTATAACATTGCAATAATAAAAGATTATGACATTTTAATTGAAGAACAATTTAAAAAGAAGATGTTTGTACAAATATATAAGTAGATAAAATATAAAAGATCTGAAAATTTTATTATAAAGATATCTATTTAAAATTAAGTAATAAAAGATTGGTGATTTTATGACATTTTTATGACAAGATTATGACATTTTATTAATAAAGGATAGCGACATTTTAATTGAAAAACAATGTAAAAAGAAAATGTTTGTACAGATGTGTAAGTAAATAAAAATGTGGCCTAAACGATCTGAAAAATATTACTATAAAGATATCTATTTAAATTAAGTAATAAAAAAACATAGACAGAAACATGTTATTCTTCTCATCTTGAAAGAAATTTTAGAAATAAAAAATATTTAAACAGCCTTACTTGAAGTCTTGTCTACTTATCATAGATGTCGAGCTGCTCCATGGCCGTCACTCTTATCACCTCGTCGCCCTCACGCCTCTTGACCAGCACCTTGCCGTTGGTGAAGGAAGCGAACACCAGCTTCTTCTCCCTGTAAAGTCTTCTAGCGCGACCCATCAGTGCTTTGTTGTCGCTAGTAAGGTGCTCGTTAAGATAAACAGTAGACGGTTCCAAGGAAGTCGATAGGTGGGTGGCGTTAAGTCCTCACTTCATTCTCGCAGCTCGAATCCAGGACTCCTTATCGCTTCTGGAGAGGAACTGCACTATAATAGGTGGGTGAGCAAGTTTCTTAGAGAAACGCCGTAACCTATGCGCTATGGAGATGCTGCCACGGCTGTAACCAACTCCTAAAGCTCTGGCGACGTGACATAGTACGTCATAAACGTCCTCCCCAGCCGTCAACGGGATACCCTGAATCTCCAGATTAGCAGCCCTAGAGTGTTGTTCTACGTCGAGCAAACGTGCTTGTAGTGCGCGCACCTCATCCCTCGTGGCGTCTCTGGCCTCCTCCAACTTGTCACAGCCGCGGTTTGTAATTGCTTGTTCCTCTTCGACAGCTCGAACCTTGGTACTGAGAACCTTCATATCCTCAGAGAGTGTCGATAACATTACTTGAACTCCACCAATCTGGTTTGTCAAGTCACTCCTCATGGCGCTCAGAGCTTCCAGTATGGATTTCTTGTCATCGATCTCCTCCGTACTGCGAGTCGATGTGGTAGAGGCAGTTTAACCCTTACATAGATCACACTTCCACGTTTTCAGTTTGGCTTTGGTGAGGGTCTGAGATGAACCCACGCGTATACAAGCCGGGTGGAACGATTGTTTGCAATCCACGCACATCACTCCAACCGCGCTAGACATCACGTCGATATTACACTTACCGCACTTGTCGGACATGACACTCACAGTTATGGTAAATTAACAGAAGAATAATAAATTAAATAAATAAAACTCAAACTATGACTTAACGAAATAAAACAGTAATGAATTTAATTTGAATTAATTTAAATTTAAGTTAGCATAAGGAACTCTTTGCAAGCAGACTGGACAGGACTCGGCGTGAATCAGATAACGAGAGGCGAGCCCGATAAGCAGTCCTCACTCATCGAAGTCTTGATAACAACTGGATACATATTACTTAGTATGCAAAGAAAACTTTTCCAAGCTATATTTTCATGTACCCAGAACAGATACTTGTGCTAAATGTGATTTGTTGGCAGCAAAAATAAAAGCTTGTGATAGAAATGAAAAGAGCCTTTTGACAGCACAGCAAAAACTGCACCATTTTAAAGCCAAAAATGCAAGGAAAGCAATGAAGACCGATTACACAGAAGCACAAAACTTAACATCAATAAAACTGTGTTTTCTCTTGACCTGCAGTAGGTCCTTTCGTTACCGAATTTAACGCATTCAAATATGTACTACTTACGCCAGCTCTCCAACTACAATCTGTGCATCCACTTTCATGACAATATTAGTGTCATGAATGTATGACATGAAGGTATTACTGGCCATGGTGGAAACGAAATCGCATCGTGCGTATTTAAAGCATTAAATAACATTGAACCTACAACCACTCTAACTGCTTAGAGTGACAACTGTTGCGGGCAAAACAAGAACAAAATGTTTTTATTTTTATGGACTTATTTAACCTGCATCGGTGTTTACCAAGAAATAGATCATAAGTTCCTTGTTGCAAGTAACTCATTTCTAAACTGTGACCGTGACTTTGCAATAATAGAAAAATGAAAAAGAGTTTCGAAGTGCTATGTTCCTGAAGATCTAAAAACCCTTATTGAAGGTATAAAAAAATAATTATTTTTTAGTAAATATCATGGAAGAGTGTGACTTTTTCGATTTCAAAAAGGCTGCCGAAGAGTTTTTAAGCACCACAAAACTTAACATTTCTAAACTTTCATGGATTAGAGTATCAGCTGCAACACCAGGTGTACTGAAAGTTAAATCAACCTTCAATGAGATCGAGGCTTGGACTGAAATTAATATTTTCGTAAAAAAGTAACCAAGAAAATGATTCAAGAGTATTGTTTGCCTAGTTTGCACTTTGTATCTCAGATGTCAGAAGCTAAGAAGAAGGATTTAAAAACCATGATTATTTTTTTAACTAAGGAAGATCACAAGGACTTTTATTCCAAACTTACATCTTAAAAACTACCAGTGAATTATGTTTTAAAGTACTTTTGTTTTAATTTTAGTTTCACATTGTGTGTTTTCATTTATTCATAAGAACAATAGATTGTATATCTTTTTTTGCTGATCGCTGCCTTATTTGCATGATCGCTATTCCTTCCTAAGTTTTGTTTTGTCTGTGCTTGGGCTTAACCTATTTTCTGGAGAGTAGGCTTGCCGTAACTGAATCAGCTAAGTTGTATATGTCTGTACCAATCTAGGTTTTGAAAATTTCCTCCACATAATATACATTTCACCATTTAATAATTAACCCTATTCCTGTGTACGTCACTAACTTTTTCGTCAATTCAGTTCTGCACACAACGTCACTACCTCCACGTCGATTTTTTTTCAACAACCACAGCCTATTTGATCAGTCTGATTGTGGACTCTGCCTGAGATACTATAGCAAATGCACACACATGCGAGGTGGATCGTGTAGCTTCTGTATTTGTGTGTATTTTTGCTTCTCTGTGTCTATTGTTGAATAATTGAATTTTGGTTCCATCTGCATTACTCCTGTTTCACCGCTATAAATCAAAACTATTTAGAGCAAATTACCCTGAACATTATGAGTGAAGCGACTTGCCCTGTTTGTATGAAGTCCTGGATTATAATGCTGGCATTGCATGTGACAAGCTGTGTAAGTGATGATTTCATGCTGATTGTGTGCAGATGTCGAAATCTGAATATTCTAAGTATGCAAATGACAGTAAGAAAAAATGGTTCTGTAATAGTGCTGATTGTACCCCGAATGATGAGAATCCTCTCGTAAAGCTGTCAAATCAATTGGCTGGTCTCATTCAGAGAGTTGCTCAGTTGGCTACCAAGGATGAGGTAAATTCTATTAACTACGGGATTGAGAAGCTACGTGAAAGTATTGAGACTCGTCTTGCTAGTGTTGAGTCTCGTGTAGTGGGGCCTTGAGAGTAAAGTGAAGTCCCTGCAGAATGATGGAAGCTTGTCTGAATATAGTCTTGAGCAAATGATTGGTGAAATCAGTGATTGGAATAGGCGTGCCGTCAATGTGATGATCTTTAATTTACCTGAGAGTCATAGCAAGGATCTTGCTGTTAGGGTCAGTCATGATATGGATCAGCTACTGGAGCTGGCGCGGGATATTGGGCTTGTCCTAAATGTTGAAGATGTTAAATTGTTCAGAGTTGGACAATTCAGGTCAAGAGGTGTGCGCCCATTGAAGATTATATTTCAATCTGTGGCTGGAGTCAAATCTTTCCTCGATAAATTTTCCGAGGCCAAATTGAGGGGCACTGATAATAAATTCTCTTCCATTTCTGCCTCCAGAGATAGAACTGACAATGAGCGCAAATTCTTAAACTCCCTGAGGACTAAACTGGATGAGCGTATTAGGAATGGTGAAAGGGATCTTACTATAAGGTACAAAAATGGGGGACCCACCATTGTATCTTTGTCAAAAAACGATTAGGGCCCCGGGGTAGTAGACCAGTTTATGCCTATTACCATCTCTTAAGGAAGTCTTTATTCACATGTATTTATGAAATAATCATACTCACCGAAACAAACTTGACCTCTGATATCCTAACATCTGAGCTTGGACTGAATAATTACAATGTTTTCCGCAGGGACAGATCTTATGAAGCCAGTAGAAAGGAATCCGGGAGTGGTGTTCTTATCGCTGTCCACAACAACCATCTGTCCTCTAGTATCTCGACTTCTGTTTGTAATATAGAGTCCATATTTGTTTCTGCCAATGTCTATGGACAGCTCTTGATGATTGGAGGTGTTTACATCCCACCTCAATCTCATAGTCACATATATGCCTGCTTTTGTGATGCTGTCGAAGAAGTCTACGCCTCTTGCCAACCAAATGCTCGGATCATGCTTGCTGGTGATTACAATCAGCCTGAAGTCGACTGGTCATATGCGGCTTGTGTCCCTGTAAATGCTGCCTCTGAGCTCTTGTTTAACCTGGCTGATTTCCTTCAGATTACTCAACTCAACACTGTATATAATTCACGCTGATCTTGTCTTCTCTTCTGAGGATAGTGTAAAGGTTATGGCCGCTTCTGATCCCTTATTAAATCAGGAAGTTTTTCACAACAGGTCCAATCGTATCTAATTAATCTGCTATTGAACCTGTCGTCATTTGGAAATACTTCGTAATTACCTGTGACAATCAAAGGTGTTTTGTGAAGATGGGAATGTGATTTGTACTTGATGTTGATCACAACAGGCGTACCTTGCATTATATTAAGTATCTTCTCATACGAATCGGGATCGCATCTTGCTTCGTCCCATCTTATTATACGCCTGTTGTAACAGTTCTCGAAACATAAGGCATTCCCACGTGATGGATTGGTCATAGTACCATAATTCAAAAGCAATGAAGCAAAACAATCTGTAAAGAAATTCTTGCCACAGTTCGCGGTCCGTATATAAATATACAGTTTTTTTTGTCATTACCTAACTGTTTATCAGTTAACTTGACTAATGTCTGTATAAATACACAAACACTATCCCAGTCTTTGTATTGGTGTTTGAGTAACATTAATAAAGCCTCAATACTATCCCTTATAGTATAATAATAATCAACTACGTCTAACTCACTATCGGCATTGAATATAAACACCTTTCTATTACCATTAAAAATATTGAAATTAGTAAAATAATATTTTATGAAATCTCTAACTAAAAACATGTTTATGGCTTTTTGGAAATGAATAAAGTGGATCTTTTCCGTTATACGTATACCACTATTTAATGTCGGATCTTTTCCGTTATGTGTCAGCAATCCCAAAATATTTCCATATACATCGCGCCGCGGCAGTTATGGTTAGGTTAGGTTAGCATAGCCTATTGTAGAATGTTTTTACAAATTACAGGTTCATTCTACAATATAATAACCTAACCTAACCATAACTGCCGCGGCGCGATGTATATGGGCGGAACTGCCGCGGCGCGATGTATATGGGCGGCCTCGATGTATTGGGATTCTAAAGGTTGAAAATGAGGAAAACATGTTTTAAATCAATAAATTGAATACCGTGTTCCGTTATTTATACCAAACAATGGTTAAAATGTAATATTCACTATATTTAAATAGTGGTATACGTATAACGGAAAAGATCCAATAAAGTTAACCCTAAATTTTCTATCCTTAAATTCTAGATTTCTATATCTACCGCTGAGCCATTCCATCGTCTCCACTATGCGGTCCGGTGGTGAGATGATTACTTCCGCCATTGACCTCTGGACCGGATGTTGTGCAGCGAAGACCTTATGAATCTGGTGTCCGGGCGAGACTCCAATTCCGACTCCATCTGGTCTTGCAGCCGCACCGCAGTCTCTAGAGTCTCCGGATTGTCGGTCATCATCGTCCCACGGAATTGGGCAACTGTCCACCATTCCATGTGGGCCAGCTCTCGTATGTCCTCTGTTCTGTAGACTTCCAACTTTATTACATGACCACCAATCGGCCCCTGCGACTTCGATATATATATATATATATATATATATATATATATATATAAATATAAATATCGTCGCCCTCTCTCACCGAGGTAGTCTGTAAGTCTTCGAAGGTCTTCGGGGTGTAGGTTTGAGGATTTGTGTGCCTTACGCGACTTCGGCCATGGACGCCATCCAGAGAGCCTCCTGCAACGGCATGTATAGTTCGTCCATGGGCAGTCGTGTATGACATGGTAGTGTGGCCTGTCGTGGTCGTAGTGTAGGCTGATGGCGATGAAACCTTTGTGGTCCGTACTACGGTACCTCCTGGTGTCCCGCATCTTTGAAAGTACTTTACCAGGCTGCCCCAGGTCGTCGACGCCAAAGACTTGGTAGACAACGTATTGCTTATCGATTGAATCAGGAAGTCTATGCAGGAGCTGTTCCCGGGTTCGGTCGTTAAGCCCTTCGCCCAGACAGTCAACAGCTCCGCCAGAAGCTTGCAAACTGTTTGTGATGTTTTCGTCCCTCTCATATCTATTAACAGTTGGTAAGAGGTGGCGTAATCGTCCATCCGTACTGTCATGAGTGTAGTCAGATGTACAAGTAGACTCATCACAGTCCTTTGCGCATTCGCCTTCTGCTGTCTACCAACGTCGTCTGTCTCATCTCCTCTTGTTGAACTGTGGCCCAATGGAGGCGGTGGTGGCATTGCAATAGTTGTGGTTCTCTTCTTCTTCTTTTTCTCGGGTCCTTCTTGACATTCAAGACGTCTCTTGAGCAGATCTATTTCCAACTGTAGTGCTTTTATTGTATTATTTTCTGAAGAGGTGGAACCACCGCTGCTACTCGGCGTCCTGCTGTCCGGCCTTGACGGATGTTCGTCTTGGGTCGGTGTACGAAGATCACGTTCTATTTGTTCAACAATTTCCACTTCAGGATTGTTCTCTAGAACGAAGTCAGTCAGATCCGCCATATGGTGTCTTCTTGATGTAACCTTCTTCTTTCGTAATTGTATGTGTTTTTTAATAAAATCTTTATGAGAATATACTGGTTGAGTTTTCACAACAGCTAGATAACGATCGAGATAGGTTTGTTTAAAACAGGTCGGTGTAGGTGTAAAGACTATGGTCGATGCTGTACGTTGACGAGGTCTTCTGAAAATATAACTGTCAATACGTGCTTGTGCTAAACTCCACAGTCGTTCCTGGGTTTCGTACATGAGACATAATATTTAATTCGGCTACCGTCTATATATATATATATATATATATATATATATATATATATATATATATATATCACTCGTGTTGTGCACACGGCACTATTGCCCCCTTGACCTCGGTGATACGGAGTATCGAACGACCGACGTGACGTCATCCGTCGGGAGACCTACTCAATGCTTGTCAAGGCCCTAACAGGGCCTACATACCCACCGGCACAACGGAACGCCGAGCGAACACAATCGGAAGCTACGTAGCTTAAGGGGCAGTTATTTGCCCTCTGGTCGTAACGGCGTAGCGGATAGCGGAGCTGCTACTCTTTACAAATATACATTACGAATATTAAATATAAATTAAAATAAAATATTAATTATAAATTTAAATTAAAAAGTAAAATTTTAAAATACCTATTCCATAATAAATAAAAAAATTATCTTTAATCAGATCAATCAGATTAATAATAAACAGATTAATAATAATCCGTTAGCTTCGTAATTGAAGACACATTGTAACGCCAGACGCTGTAGATGCGCGAGGCGTGTAGGTGTGCCGGTGGGTATGTAGGCCCTGTTAGGGCCTTGACAAGCTGGAACCAAGCTCTTGAATTCGCACTTTCTTTTAAAGGCCTCAATTCTTTGGACAAGGACATTATTATGCGCGACTTAAGGAGGTGTCATGTTGATGGAGTTCGACTATGGATTGAGTCACTCAATTACCCTGTTCTGGTTGATGATGGTGCTACTGTTGATTCTTTTTCTCGTTTCTGCCATGAGCTTGGGGATATTATTTGTTGTAACTCTCCATTGATGAGAAAGGTGAAATCCAACTTTCCATACTGGTTATCGTCGGAACTGAGAGCTCTTGTAATAAATAAAAAAATCTTACATAATAGATATATGATTAGCTTGTCATATGATGATTATCATGCCTTCAGTGTTGTAAGGGATCAACGTAGGACATTAACTGGGTTGTGCTATAAGGAACACTTGAGTGGTGTTGATAGCAGCATCCGATACAACCCTAAATCCTTTTGGGGGCATATGAAGTCTTTGTGTAAGGTCAATACAGTTCCTGGTAAACTTAAACATAACCAAACCTCCGTCCACGAACCTTCTCGAATGTGTGAATTATTTTCAGATTATTTTGCTACAGTCTATGCCGCACCCTCAGAATGTAATGGAGATTACTTGTATGATTCCAGTATTAGTGTATCGTGTTGGCATATATCTGCTGTTGACGTCGAGAAGAAACTTCAGTGTCTCGATGGTTCTAAGGGTGCTGGATCTGACAATGTTACTGCAGCTGTGTTGAAGTTATGCAGTTCTGTCATCGCTTCTTATCTCTCCTCCTACTTCAACCGTCTTTTGAGTATGGGCTTATTCCCTGATGTACTGAAGCCTGGCTATCTTGTTCCTTTTCACAAATCTGGGGACATCTCGAATTTTGAGAACTACAGGCCAATTGTAATCCAATCGGCTATTGCTAAAGTCTTCGAGGGATTGATACTCGATGTTCTGTCTTTTACCTTCAAGAGTGTAATCATTGCTGAACAGCATAGGTTCTGTCCTGGAAGGTCTACGATTACCAATTTGTGTGTCTTCACCAACTATATTTACTCCGCTTTCTCCTGTCATCACACTGTGGACTGTATATATCTAGACTTTGCTAAGGCCTTTGACAGAGTCAGTTATGCCCACCTAATTGCTAAGCTTGGGGCACTTGGAGTTGCGGGCCCTCTTCTGAAATGGTTTCAGAGTTATTTAACCGGTCGTACACTTCAAGTAAAGTTTGCCTCAAGCATTTCTGAATATGTTGTTCAAGTCACATGTGGAGTACCCCAGGGCTCACTCCTGGGCCCATTTTTGTTCAGCTTGTTCATTAATGACATTGGTAAGCTACTTGACTGTAAGTTTGTTCTTTTTGCTGAAGACATCGAGATTTTCATGGAAGTCTCGCCAGTGTGTCAACAGTATTCTCTTCAAGCTAATTTGAACAATGTTTCTTAATGGTGTGATGAAAATGGTATGCAGTTGAACGTAGATAAATGTAAGGTAATGACATTCGGGAGAACTAAGTTTTTGATTCCTTTCGACTACCACCTGAACGGAACCGAACTAAGAAGAGTTACAGTAATCAAGGACTTGAGGGTCCACTTTACACCCAGTCTCAACCCAGGAGAACACATAGCTAAGATCTGTGCCAAGGCGAACAGAGTTTTAGGACTTATTGCTCACACATCTAGGAGTGCTTTTTCTCCAGATACGGTGAAGATATTGTATGTGTTACTTGTGCGCCCAATATTGGAGTATGGGTCCGTTATTTGGGCTCCCCATCAGGTTGGTCATTGCTGTCCTCTCGATGCTGTCCAGAAACGATTTCTTCGGCTGATGGGTGGTGTGAACTATTTGGATATCGATGTTCAAGAGATTGCAGTTCAGCATGGAGTTATCTCTCTTTCCACCAGAAGAGCTGTTATTGACCTGATATTTTTGTTTAAAGTCGTCAATGGCTTGATTGATTGCCCTGAGTTACTTCAGCTTTTTAACTTTCATGTTCCTCAAAGAACCCGTCTCACTCAGACTTTTTCCAAGCATCACCATTCCACTTCTTATGCTTTCAATAGTACTATGCCTCGTCTCATGCGTCGGGAGTATTGCTCGATTGGAATTTTTGGACTAACCCTCCAGGAGTTCAGAAGACTGGCTCGGTCCTTACTTGAAGATGAACTTTGATGGTTGTATTTCGAGGCTATTATGCACTCCTTATTACATTGCATTATTTCCTGTTATATTTTATATTTATTAGTATGGTGATTGTTGAATTACTATCCTTGTATTGTTTTTCTTGTACATTTGATTTAATTATATTTATTTAATGTTTGTTTATTGTTACTTGTACATATTGATTTACTTATGTTATCAGTAATCTCACTTTCTTTGTCATCCACATGTAATTTAATCAATTAAGTACTGATCTTGTATAGCAATTTGATTTAACTTAATTTGTTGTACAGTAGAACCCCTCATATCCGACCTCGGCATCACCGACTCCTCGGTATATCCGACCTAGTGTCCGACCGTCTGCTGTCTCCTGGAAAAAGCCAATTGTAGCGCCGTTCACGTTCAGACTTAAAAGATACACGTTGTGAGTCATTAGCTCAGTACAGTTGTCAGACGATTGTGGTGTGTCCTAATTGTTTGATAATTGTACAGTGTATCAACATTTTTATTTCCACTTTATAATACAGTCCTGTACATAGTTGTTTTTCATTGTTTATAGCAGTAGTGTGTGTGTATAGCAGTGTTCGTGTTTGCTTGTGTTTATGTGTTCTACAGAAAATACAGTTCCGTAAGTGCAAAATTTTAGTTTTCTTACTAAAAGAACTTTAGTTTTCTTACTAAAAAGACTTTACTTTGATTACTCTTTAGTACTGCATTTTATTATTGTTTAGGCTACTGAACTATAAGCCTACTGTATTGACGAAAATGTCAAATTCAAAACGGAAACGTATTTGTGTGTCACTTCATGACAAGCTTAATGCATTACAACGAATAGATCGTAGAGAGTCTACTGCAAAAATAGCTGCTGAGTTAGGAGTAGGTATGACAACTGTAAAAGATTGGAAAAGAACCCGTAAGGAACTGGAAGCCTATTCAATGACTGTGGAAACAGAAAATGCATTTAAAAAATAGGAAAATGTTAAAAAAAGCCTAAACTTGAACTTGTGGATGAAGCTTTGTGGGTATGGTTTTGCCAAGAAAGGCGCAAGGGGACTACTTTGTCAGGTCCAATTGTCAAGGAAAAGGCATTGAAGTTGTATGAGAAGTTGGGTGGTGATTTAAACAAATTCAATGCGAGTGAAGGGTAGCTTCACCGTTGGAAGTTGCGACATGGCATTAGACATGTAATTATTGCCGGCGAAAAACTTTCTGCTGATGATAATGTAGAATTTGTACAAAAATTCGAATTGTTGGTGACAGAACATAATTTAGTTGCCGATCAAGTCTATAACATAGACGAAACTGGGCTTAATCATAAAATGCTCCCGAAGACAACACTTGCGGCCAAAAATGACACTGTATTAGGAACAAAGTTAACTAAGGATAGATTAACTATCGCAACTTGTAGCAATGCTAGCGGAAACCATAAAATGCCATTGTTTGTTATAGGCAAGTCAAAAAAGCCTAGGGCAATCAAGAATATGAATATGGCCTCAATTCCGGTCTACTATTGGAATCAATCATCTGCTTGGATGGATTCAGCACTGTTTAAGGAATGGTTTTTTTATGCATTTGCACCAGCAGTAACGATCTATTTAAAATCAAAAAATCTACCTCTACGAGCTATTTTACTTCTGGACAACGCTCCAAGTCACCTATCAGAGGCCGAACTTAGAAAAGGGAACATAAAAGCAATGTTTTTACCCCCCCCCCCCCATGTGACACCTTTGATCCAGCCAATGGATCAAGGTGTCATTGAATGGTTAAAGAGGACGTACAGAAGAAAATATGTTGGAAGGTTCTTAACATTAAAGACGCAATTTACACTGCCACTGCAGCATGGGATGGATCAAACAATCGACGCTTCAGAAAGCATGGAAGAAAGTTTGACCATCTTTGAAGCAAAACGACAGTTCTGACATTGCTAAAGAAGAATCTTCATCATCTGTGGCAGCTGGATCATCTACAATGAGAGTAGAGGAAGAAGACACAGACATTACTGAAACTCTACAAGATCTACGAGCACTTCAGCAAGATATGCATTTGACAGACGTACATGTACAAGAGTGGTTAAAGGAAGCAGACGTTTTAGAAGCTACTACAAACAAAGACCTCAATGACGATCAAATAATTGCAGCTGTGCAGACAATAGACGAAGAAGGAAACGACACGGATGAGGATGATAGCGGCTGTGACAATGTAGTGAGCCATTCTGCTGCAAAAGATGCATTTGAAGTAGCTTTAAAATATATCGAGCAGCAACCAAATTCTACTGCAATGGATGTTATGTGGGCTAGAAAGTGCGAGATGCAGCTGCAAAATCCCGGATGAAAAAATTAAAACAAAACACTATTACTGACTTTTTCTTGTAAGCAAACAGTTTAATTTCTATACAATTTCAGAGACTACATTCAACGTACTGTAATTATAATTTATTTTCGTTAGTTATGATGTGTTATACTGTAATGTATTCGAATTTAACATGATCATTTAATATTATACTGTTCAATAACTTTTTTACTATATGTACAGTTCTATAAAAACAGTACAATAGTGTTTTAATTTATACCTTTAACACTTGTAATAATAATTTAAAATGCTTACTTAACATATTAAATGATGCTCATAACATGCTTTATTGAAATAATAAACACTTATAGTATTATTCGGGTAGTTTTTGTCAAATACGTGAGCATTTCGAGTAGAAAAAGGTTGATGTTTTGTTCCTCGAGATATCCGACTTTTTGCCGATCCGACCTTTGCTCGGTCCCGTCAGAGTCGGATATGAGGGGTTCAACTGTACTTGTGGCCATGTCATGATTATTTACCCATACTACTGGTTGCTTTGCAAAATATACATATATATATATATATATATATATATATATATATATATATATATATATATATATATATGTATTTTATTGTTAGTTTATTCTGTTATTCTTAGTTATATGAAATTGTTGGCTTGTGTACCGTATTTACTGATCACTTTGCATTGCCATCTTTGTATTATACTATGTAAAATGGTGTTACCGTTGAGATAAAAATAAATAAATAAAAACATTCTCAACTTATATTTTGTTACTTACAGATAAAAATTAATTTGTTTGATTAAAAAATTGTATTGTATGCAATTTTTTTATTACTTCCTATCTAATAATATCTTGTTGAAGAAATGGTAAGTAATTCTGTTCCTTAAATGTTTAGTAACAGCTAATTAGTTTTAAACAGTCTTAATCTTCAAATATTATACATTACATGATTTTTAAGTCCTTCAAACGTATAAAATGAGGTATGTTCCACTTGGACTTACATCCCGTTTTACGTCAATCAAGTGGTACTTAGGTTTAACCTAAAACTGATACATTAAAAATTCATGGAAGCTGGAATTTCACAGGTTTTAATTTTATATTTATGCAGCTCAATGTAATATAGTTAGTAGTACTTTTTAGTAATGAAGACAACATTATAAATGAAAAATTTCATATATTTAGAACAAAAACTCAGTTTTCTCAAATGTATAAAAATGGCACTTACATCCTTTTTTAGTTCAAGACTTCAAATACTTGTAAATAAATTAAGAATATTTGACTCCTAAAATCACAACAACAACCTCAATTCAAAACACACTGTCAATAATCAAACTCAAAACATACAGAGAGGGGACAAATTATTAGACTAAGCAAACCCTTTTTGCATAATTTATTACAATCTTACAATTTCTGAAGTAATAGTGACCAAAGTTGTGTGTTTAGTACTTGGTATGCATACCATTATTTTGTATTAACATTTTCAACCTAATTGGCATACTAGAAACTAGATTTAAACAGTTATTTTAAATTCCAAATTCTGATAAGATTTTCAATGAGCTGGACTTTTGTTATTTTAAATTTTCGCATTTCCCTCTTCACTATTGCCCACAAGTTTTCTATATGCTTCATATCAGCCTATAGAAGCTGTTTCCAGGCCAAGGTAGAACACTGAGGTCCTGTTCTTGGTAAAACTTCTTAATTATTTTTGTAGGAGCTCCATCTTGCATAAAGAAGAATTCTTCATTCGGAAACCACTCTTGTGCTTGAGTTAATAGTTTCATCTTTAAAACATGAAGATACTGGTCAGATTTCATGGTTCCCTCAACAAGTCTTCCAGGCCCTTTGGAAGATATTATACTCCAAACCATCACTTGTGTTGGGTGTTTCACAGTCTTATGTCACACAATCAGCACAGAACTCTTCACCCGGCCACCTTCTAACATACTGTGAGGTTTGGTCACATACTTGGAAAATTGATTAATCCGAAAAGCAAACCTAAAAAAATGAATTAACTATACTTTGCACTGTATTTACTGTACAGTATATAGGCCAAAATGCTTTATATATTTACAGTTCATACGGTAGAGATGTTACAAGACAAAATAAATTACAACACTGTTCAAATTTAAAAGTAGGCTTACTGTATAGAAGTTCAAAACAAGACAAATTTAATTACCCTTTTCGAATCATCAGCAGTCCAATGTTTAAGACCTTTTGCCCAATCCAAACTTTGTTGGCCATTAATGAAGTAATTTTCTTGGGCAGTTTTTCTCGGTGTTATATCAGTTTTCCGCACCATAACCTCAAAACTTTAAGCAAGTACCTTATCGTGTTTTATATGGTATAAATAAAACTGATTTAAACACTTAAAACAACTAAAATGCACGTAAAACAAAACAATAAACATAATTAAAATGTTTACCAACTAGTAATATTAGGTTGATGATGATGAAACACAGGAAGTATTAACTCCAAATATAAATGTAAACAAAAGTTATAAATAAACAGCTGTTGAATGTTTAACCATTTGTCCATGCTTGATTTTTTTAAATTCACAACTACCAACCAAACACTAAAAAATGACTGCATGGAAGCTCAGAATAGTTATATGTGTATAACATTACTGTTTGTGATAGTATAGCAATATTTAAAATAAATTAGTTGCAAATTTTCAGTAAAATCCGCTTCAGTCTAATAATTTGTCCCCCTCTGTATGGTTTTTTTTTTAAGATGGCGACGGTTAGTAATGCCATGGTAGTTTGCTCTCATGTGAAAAGTAGAATTATTCTAAACATTAAGTGTAAAAGGAATGTCAGAAATGGTATACTATATGATTCTTGTGACATGTGGAACCATTTTAAGTGTGTTAACACTTTAATCGAAAGATCGGTCTCACATGCACCGTAGTGATATTTGTTTAGGAAGTGTGGTAACACTGTGCGGGTGAGCTGTCTCAAGGTCAGAGTACCCTACCCCCTCTCCCTCCCCGACACACCGATGCTGTTTTGGCAATTTTTTTTACTTAAGGGTCAATTACACGTGGCGAGTTTACTAGCTACTAGCCGGCTAGTTCGCTAGTTGATAGTAAACTAGCTCCGTGTAATCACCAACTAGCAAGCTTGTTGGCTAGTAGCCGGCTAGTAAAGAAGCTGGCGAAAAAGTTGAAGACCGGTCTACTTTAATCGCTACTCGCCGGCGTTTGAGCGAGCTAGCTAGTCAACTAGCCGTGTGTAAATGGAGTTGCTAGTCAAAAAGCAGCAAGTGACAAGCCAGTTTTGGTGAAAATGTCGGAGGATTTTGTTGTAGCCGGAGTTGTTGTTTTATCAACTATATTAAAAGCAGAGTTAATACGTAGAGAAAATGAGAGGACGAAACGTCGTCGGAGAAGTGTGTGGGTGAAACCGTGGATACGAAGACGGGAAAGTTATGGTACATCAAGTACATTATTAAGGGAGCTGAAAGACGAAGATGCTACAGCATATAGAAATATTTTAAGAATTACCAGTGCACAGTTCGATGTATTGCTGGGTATGGTGGATGGAATGCTGAAAAAAAAGGACACGGTAATGGGGATGGCAATCCCAGTAGCCACAAAACTGGAAATAACGTTACGATATTTAGCCACTGGAGATTCATCTTTAGAGTACCTGTTTAGAGTTCCGGAATCAACGATATCACAGTTTATACCCTAAGTACTTACAGCGATTTGTTGCGTCCTTCGACCATTCATTGAGGTGAGTGTTAATAAATTATCTACGCTTTACAAACAATGAAAAATAATTTATTTCATGTAATTAAATTTGTATTATAACATAGTTCTATTGATTAACAAGTATCTATAAGGTTTACAAACACTGGAAAAGAATTGATTTTATGTAAGTACATTTGTATTCATAGTTCTTATTAATTCAATTTTCCAAACGTATTTATCATGGCTGTTTGTAATACATCTTCTTCTTCGTTTGAAGAGGTAGTTGTTGAAGTAAGTGCATCACCATTTGGAGATTGCATAAATGTGAAGTCGTGAAATTCTTGTTCGTTATCCAATAGAGAAAGCTTTGAACGGGTTATACAACCTTGAATTTCTTGCTGCAGCAAAATTGCTCCTCGTTTAGGTAGCTGTCGGAGTTCTGCAGCAACATATCTACCGAACTGCTCATATTGCTTATCCTCAGTTACATTGTGTGCAATTTTGTCAAGTTTCTGAATTGCCTGTGATATGTCAGTGCTGGGAGGATCTGGTTGTGGGGTTTTTCTGTACCTTTTCTTTGGAGGCTCTGGTGGGCCCATAGCTGTAGACGAGTGAGCCTTGATGATGTTTCCAGTGGAGTTGTTATCAGTGTCGCCTGCATCTGACTCAATTGCCACGCCTTCAGACTCCTCATCTGGTATCGATTGGATACTTTTGTTTGACAGATACTGCAAAAGAACAACAGCTAATAATACTTTATGAATATTTTACATTTAATATTACAAGTTTTAATACAATTTTTTTCTTTGCAGGTTCCTAAAACAGAATGTGAATGGAAAGAAATCGAGAAGTTATTCTTTCAGCGCTGGAACTTCCTGGATGTTATAGCGCTGGTGCTATAGATGGTAAACACATCGTCGTTAAAAAACCTCCATTTTCCGGTTCAGTGTACTTCAACTACAAAAAAACATATAGTGTTATATTGTTTGCTATGGTTGATGCCGATTACTGCTTCACCTTTGTTGATGTAGGAGGAAATGGCCGAGCGAGTGACAGCGCAATATTTAAAGACAGTACTCTAAACATTGCAATCGAAAGTAAAACAATTGGATTTCCGGAGAGCTCTGTTATTATCGGAGACGATGCTTTCCCCTTAGACCAGATCTCATGAAACCTTACAGCAAAGTTAGGCTCAGTGACGGAGAAAAATATTTAACTATCGTCTTTCTCGTGTCAGGCGAGTTTCGGAGAATGCTTTCGGCATACTAGCCTGGCGATTCCGAGTGTTTTCGAGGCCAATTGAGGTAAAAGTTGATACTGTTGATAGAGTTATTGTTGCTGCTTGCAGTCTGCATAACTGGCTGAGAAAGAATGCTCCAGGCAACTACATGCCACAACAAGCAGTGGACCGAGAGGATTTCAATACTGGCAATGTAACACCTGGGCTTTGGAGGGAAAGTCCCACTGCTCTGCAACCTGTGACTAAACTAAGCAGCAATAACTACAGTAAGATTGCTGAGGGAATTAGGAAGAAATACGTGAAATACTTTACTGAAGAAAATATACTCCCCTGGCAATGGGAGAAAGTTGGAATTAATGTGTTTTAAGTGTAGAAGTGGCCATGGGCCAAATAGTAACATTTGTCAATTTACATATTTTCCGATCAATACACAATTATTTTCAGACGCTAATTTATACATTAATTTGACACGCCAAAACTTCGAATTTTCCATTTTCCACTGTACTTTAATTATTTACTACTTGTTAATAAATTTTTTACTTACCATATTTGATGTGCTCTTTCTTGTTGATGACACCTCATTCAGGTAACTTGCGTCATTAAACCAACTCAGCTTTGGCGCACACACTTCTTCAGTACCACGGCCACTTTTTTTACTTCTTTCTATTTTCTGTAGTTCCTGCCTGTATACATCTTTGATTGACTTTATTTTTGCCTTAACTTGTTTTAAATCCATTCCCCCTAATAAGTTATGTTCTTCAAGTTCACTCATTAGACGTTTCATATTGTCCTCCTTCAGTGTTTTATTAGTATAAACTGAACTGTTAGTATAGTCTTTGTGTTGTTGAACAACTGTTTTGTTAGTATAGTCTTTGTGCATAATGTTCCACAACAAAGGATATTTGCGGTATACTTCAAGAAACACAACTATATCATTTCCATTCCACTTCATTTTCACAAATCACAAACACTATACAAATTTTAGATGACTAAAAACACTTCAACAACACGCAGTTCTCTACCCTGCAACTAGTTGGAGTGAGCGAGTGGGAAGCTACGTGTAATCGTCAACTAGCGCACTCGCTGACTCGCCGGCTTCTAACTAGCCGGCTAGTAGCTAGTAAACTCGCCACGTGTAATTGACCCTTTAAGGCGCGTTCACACATGGCGACTTTACTCGCTGCGACTAGAGTAGCGGCTACTAATCGCTATGTGTGAACAGTAAGTAGCGGCGACTAGCACTCGCCGGCGAGTAAAAATTCACTCGCGAGGAAAGTTGGACATGTTTAACTTTTGGGGCGAGTAGTCGCCAGTAGCTGACCTTGAAGTGTCACGTGGTACACTCGCCGCGAGTGGTAGCAAGCCTGTCGCCCTGTGTGAATAGTGTTATCGCCGACTAGAAGCCGGTAGCTTGCGATCTGACGACTCGTGGTTGTGTTTTGCTCCTTTTATAACGTTTTGTCAGTTTATACGGATTCTATACTAAAGATGGCCGATAGTGTGAAGTGGAGTAGTGACCAAATTGTTACTTTCCTGGAAATTTACAGAAAGCATGAGTGTTTGTGGGACATTAGGTCACCTGAATATCTAAAACGCGACTCGAAGCAACAGGCGTTTGCCAAATTGCTTGATGAACTCAGACTTAATGGAATAATAGTGACTGAAGATGTGCTGAAGAAAAAAATTAAGAACTTACGTGATGCATATCGTAATGAACTGAACAAAGTAAAGAAGTCGAAGAAGAGTGGTGCCGGGGCAAGTGAGGTGTATAAACCTAAGTTGGTTTGGTTTGGTGCAGCAGACGCTTTCTGGAATAGCGTGTTATCCGGGAGGCAATCATCTTCAAGTATGGTAAGTTAATTACTGTACATGATTAATTAATCCTAGACAGGTCAAACTTCAAGTCAGCAAGCCTTTTTTATCCTGAAGATGGGTTAAAAAGGCTCGTTTTAAAAATACAGTTTTGTAGTAAATCAAATACGGTATGTAAGTACATAAAAATATCATATTCTTGTTTATGCCCTGCCTTCTTATTTATCTGGAAATCAGAACTACCAAATTTGTAATGCACAACAATTAAGAGATAAAAATATTGAAACGAAATAGGAAACTGAAAATTAAGCATGTTTGAATTATTTTTAAATTAATTATACCAACAATTTAAAAACAAATTATACATGATTAACTTTCTGTTTCACATGTAATTAAGGTATTTTATCTTTCAGTTTTAGTACATTACGTCCTGTTTGGTACTTATTACAGTAGTTGATTAAAATAATGAACGCAACATTGTTGGTATAATATATTTACATAATTGTAAAATAAGAGAAAACATATGATATTTACAGTCACATTTCATGGTACTATATTACCATTCCATCAATGTCCATTTTTATTTACTTAGGCCAACAGCTTTCTTCTGCCACGGTACAGCCATATGGGACATGAAAGCATAAGAATATGCATTGCGGACATCTTCTCCATCCTGTGCATAGTTATTGGATTTATATTGCTTTTCCATCGGGCTCAATGTAGTAGGTACATCCCGCCACGAGCCACCGGTGAGTTGGCCCGTAATGATGTCCTCCTCGTCCACTGATCCTGGTGGTAAATACGCCCGACTAGCTGTCATTCTAAGCCAGTTGTGGATTGAGCAACAAGCTTTAGTTAGAAGCTCAGCTGTATCTACCTTGAGTGCGATCGGAGTGTTGAATACACGAAACCTTGACGATAAAATCCCGAATGCGTTTTCTACAACTCGCCTAGCTCTTGATAAGCGGTAATTGAAAATCCTCTCTTGGAGTGTTAGCTTTCTATGAGCGTATGGTTTCAGCAAGTTACTTCCCAAAGGGAAGATATCGTCTCCTACTAAAACACCTCCCTCTGGCCAATTTATCAAATTTTGCTCTAGTGCACAGTTGAAAGTAGAAGTCTGGAATATGGTGCTGTCACTCGCTCGACCATCACTACCTACGTCTATGTATCTGAAGCAATAGTCAGCATCTACTACGGCTAACAGTACTATACTGTAGGTCCCTTTGTAGTTGAAAAATTCTGAGGTTGAGTTTGGTGGTCTTCTTATCAGCACATGCTTCCCATCGACAGCACCACAACAGTTTGGGAAATTCCAAATGTCTTCAAAAGCTTTCATAATAGCATTCCACTCCTCTTCGGTGTTTGGTACCTACAAATAAAAAAGCCTGTAAAATACTACATTTTATCTATCTAAAGATTCTAGATATTACTGTATCAAAATTGCCAGTTTATTATTAATTTTGTGAAAACCCATATATATATATATATATATATATATATATATATATATATATATATATATATATATATATATATATGTATATATGTATATACATGTAATTAAAATGTATATACATATGTATAGCTAACTTTATGCAGACTTTGGCTTCATTTAACTAACAATGGTTTCAGGAGCCCGAACTTGAATGGCATTAGTTGTATATTGATGTGTTTTTCCACAGGATTGGGACACTCAGAGTGTAGCCGAAGACGACATTGCAGGGGATGAACCGGAAAACGTAGATGGTTTGTTAATGGAGCAGACTGCAACCGCAACATCAACCGCAGCACCTGCGCCTGTTCTACCTGTAAAAAGGATTGCAAGTAGCATGCCACCACCCAGTCTTCGTAAAAAACCTTTCAAGCCAGGCAATATGATAAAGTATCCCACAGGCAGTAACTCAAAGTACCCGACCCGCTTTGAATCCTCCTTAGATAAGCTGGAAAACATAGCCATGATGGTATCGCCGCAGGAAACTGAAACTGTTACAGATGACCAGTATGACAGATTCGCTAAGCACGTTGGATCTCAGTTAAGAGAATTACCTCTGAGGAGTTTTGTTCTGTTGCAACAGGAAATACAAAACTTAATTACTAGAGAAAGACTGAATCAAATCGACTTTACAAATCAGTTCACGCCCTCGCCTGCTGAATCTTCAAGTAGTTGTGATGTTTATAGTCCGTTACAGATTCAGCCGTATGACAACTCGAACACATCCGGACTAGACCTCGTGCAGAAAGCACTTTTAGAGATTGGCGAAATGCCAAAACCGTGAATGTAATACTGTGTTTCATTAATAAAGAATATGTCACGATTAGTATGTTTTGTTATTACTTTTTTCAATGTTTTGGCCTCCTTATAGGGGATTGATTTAGTTTATAAATGTTATTTGCAATTGAATAAATAGTATACTTATATGCAGAGAATGTCCAGTATGATGGACGCATTCCCCATACGTAAAAGTATGGGAAATGCATTCATTGTGCTTTGAATATTGAATTCCCAAGCCTGCATTACTTTAATTTAACATAGTATTGAAGATTATTGCTATTGAAGAAAATAAGTAATCTTACCTTCATAAATGGCTGAAGAACTTCACATATGGCACTCAGCACTTCAGGTAACAAAACGGAAATTGTATTGTATGGTACTCTAAAAAGGTATTGGAGTGATTTAAGGCTGTCTCCACTCGCCATATACCTCAAAGCTATCTCCAGTTTGGTACGGCAAGAAATTGCTTCCCTCCATCGTGTATCCTCCTTCTTTATTAATGGTGATACCATTTTTAACAACTCCTCAAACTTTGGAACTGTTAATCTCATAATGTTGTAATAAGATTGGGGATCTTCACTTGCCAATTCTTTCAATAGTGTCGCAGAAGCACCTAGCCTATCCCTTCGCCGTATCCACTCCCGGACCCACTGACGTTTTCTTTTATTTCTTAATTTATTCACTAATTCATCACAAAGTTCCTTAACACAGTTACTCAATACACGTCTCAAAGTCTCTCGCCTTCCTACAGACATTTTCCACAGCAAACCCTACTCACAACGAATCATCGAACTGTACTAACTACTACAAGTCGCGATGTGTGAACAGAGATCGAAAATTTGCCGGCGAGTAAATAGCGGCGACTAAAGTAGCGGCGACTTAGTAGCGGCTAGTTAGTCGCCATGTGTGAACGCCCCTTTAGTGACAGCTTGATTGTGAAACACTACAGTTCCACAGACTGCGTCTTTCGGGTAACGTCTCGGCTATTGTGCTTTCCAGACCGGGTGTTTCGGTTTTGTACATATTAAATTAGTGTTTTTATTTTGTATAGTTATAGTAATTGTGTGTTTTATAATAGTACTGTTAAATAAGTGTTTTGATTTTGTACATATTTTTTGAGAATGGATAAGCCAAATACGTCTCAAAGCATGGTCTCGAATGAAGATAGACATTCAATTTCAAGGAGACCAGTGTATAAAGGCCTAACAGAACCGAACTACATTGATCGGATAACAAGAACATTGAATGAGGAAATGAATGACAGTGAAAGTGACAGAAGTGAGGATTCAGAATTGAATCGGTGAGTTGAAAAAGTTATTCCAAACGCATAAACTTTCGGGAAACTAAAAAAAAAACAGATTTTTGAAAAAATATTTTTTTTACAAAAAAGTTGTAAATAGCAAATTTGTACATCTCAGTGTGACAAACACAATTGCACATGAAGGCCTCAGGGAAAGAAGGGGCTAAGTCAGGTTTTCGTAATTTTTCAGTACAGCCTTTTTTAACTTCAAAGACTCAAATCTATGATAAGTATATTATAGATATAACTTAAAATAAAAATGTCTTAAACTATATCTAATTAATTACTTAAAAGCAAAGTTTTAAGATTCAAATCCGATTTTAAAATTATATAAAAAATAAAATAATGATCAAACGTACATCTTTCCTGGGAAAGAAGGGGTAAAGTCACTTGATTCTTTGGAAGAAAGGAGGGAAAGTCTTTAAGTTACTTAGTGGTTGAAATCTAGCAACGTGATCTTTTTGAATAAAAACCCAATAATTTTTCATTTAAATGATTTGTTTATTAATAAAATTTCTAACTAAGTTATTATCTTGTTATGGTAGAACCCCTCGGGCTTTAGCTATCTTTGTGTGGCAAAGACAAGAGATACTGCTCAGCATCTTCTTCACAAAACTTTGAAAGGTGTTTAACATCCTCATATTTAGCCTTTGCAATCGGTATTAATTCTGTAAAAAAACATAATTTACAATAATGTTGTTTGTACCAGTATATCATTTTCAGTTTGAACTAGGCCTTTGTTAAATTTTTTTAGTTAAAATGTTTATAACCTACCTTTATATAACAGCTCTGGGAGTAGAAACTCGTTGTCTGCCAAGTGCGAAATTCTTTGTACTCCCCGATTGGTAACAACAGCAGAGTTGAAATGTCCATTGTATGTATCCCGATGAAAAATGAAGCGTGGATGTGTCTTCATCATTTTCAATTCCCTTACTGGTCGAATTTTGAATGGGCATATTTTAACATACTGTTTACTCAACTGAGCAGTCCACTGTCTAAACATGTCTTGGTCGACTTCAACTACATCAAAAGGCCGAGGTTTAATTCGTGCCTCGCGGAATACATCTGCCCATTGTTTAGGACGTTCAACCTTAGTTTTTTGTTTTACTATACCCATATTCTTATCCGTCTCCATATAAGAGTGTCCTCTTATGGGGAAGCACACTTTTATCTCGTCAAATCGGTTTTCATTGTGGATTAAATTGTGGAGGAATCTGAATACTGTATAATTTTTATTCTGGCCTCCGGAAGAATCACAGAACACAGTTATGCATCGAACTTTCATGTCTAGAATATTATATACAAAGTTATGGATCATTGAACAGACATCGTCACTACCTTTACTGGCAACGGTTTCTGGGTACGTGTAAAAAACACTTTGAGCAGTTGACAATATATGAATATTAAACGTGTATACAGACAATTGACGTCTATAATATACGTCATTTGTTGATAGGTTTGGCACTGGTAGATTCTTTTGGTAATCAAAACAGATAGCTTCTTCAAACTCACTTAATAAACTTCGGGACTTAGCCTTCCTTTTTCTGATATAAAATGTTTGGGCCTTTTTTTGTGCAACGTGTGTTCTGTTTTAAGCTGTTCGAGTTTTCTATTCAAATCTCTCACTAAACTCACATCAGTTGTAAGACATACGTTACGTATTTCTTCCTCCACGTTTTTCATTTTAACAACAAATTCGACACATAAGCTACAAGTGTCTTTTCTAGGATAACCGAAAGATATGTTGTGACCCTCAGAGAAAATTGTGCGGTAAGTCTCATAAGACACAGGTAAATCCTTATACTTTTCAATGTACAAATCGTACATTTTTTTAATATTGAGCTCCTCAGGAAGGTAGATTTTACTTGACTCTGATAAGTTATAATGTCCCTTTCGTCCCTTAAACGAACGGATGTGTTCATTCACAGCATTATACTTTTCCTCAGACAACTTCCTGTGCTTTGAAGAGTGCTTACCTCGCTTGTCTTTCGGTGCCAATCCTGTGCTTTTCAGTTCCTTTTGTAGAATCTCCAGTTTCTTTTTCTCTATGCCATGAAGAGGCAGAAATGCTTTACGGCATATAACAACTTCTTTAGACACATTATCTTCCATAATTCTTATTCTGTACGAGAAAGAAGCGTCACGAAAACTAGCCTGATCCTCATCTTTACGGAGCCGCCGATTTTGAATTTCTTGTACGGATATTAATCCACAAAGGTGGTCATTCTGTTCATTAACTGACGACAATAAATTGAAATCCGTAATTATTTTGATCCTACTATGTTCAGGAACATTTTGGAAGCAATTGAGCTTACTGCACCGGCAGTCTGGCCCTGTTACGTGGCTTTGTAAGTTCAATTTTTTACTCACCTCAGACATTCGACCGAACTTTTTTCTCTTTTTTGAAGTGTTTACACTATGCACTTGATCTTGAAGATCCTGTTGATAATCATCACTGTCACTTTCCATAATTTTTAATAGCTAAATAAACAACTTAAATTTTCACAACACAGTAGAAGGCACACAAAATCAAGTAACATAATCTCAAAACCCAGACAGAATACAACACGAAATGTTGCAATAGTCACAGCTGATCATGTGACTCACAGCTGACTTGCCTCCTTCTTTCCCTGTATTGCTCTGACTTAGCCCCTTCTTTTCCTGTACACTGTATTTTATTTTGCTAATAGAAACGACTTGGCTCATTTATTCCCTGTGGGAATGTTATACACATATACAAGTCCAGAAGATCTATCGAATGACACCAATAACTCTATTTTGAAAAAAACATGACCCTTCTTTCTCTGTACCCTTCACATATTAAAATTGTTTTAAAAAAATATTTTTTATTATTTTTTTAGGAATATGTTCTTTTTTCAACTCAATGTTTTAAATTCAAAGTACTTTATACAATTTTAGTAGATTATGTTAAACAATGGCCACAAAAATAGGTAAGAAAAATCATTTAAACTTTGTATTAAGGTAACAAAATTTATTCTAACCAGTTAGCTACAAATATTTACTAAAATACTTTTTTTCCAATAAAAACTTTTCTTTGTCTCCTCTCTTTCCATGGTAGACAATCGTCAAAATTTCTCTAGTGTATCAGCAGCTGAAAAACAAAAATATTGATTTAAAAAAATGTTTTCAAAAAAAAAAAAAATGAAAATATGTTATTTTTTCATTACTTTTATTACTTACCTTCATTACTTTTATTATTTTATGTGATTAAAGCTCATAGAGCTAGGAAAAACATCTCAAACGTATTAAAATAACGTTAATAAAGTAACGTATTAAAATGAGTTTTAGCCTATTTTTTATGTTATTTTAATTTTTTAAATGTTTTTACCACCCTTACCTTGCATGTGGACAGTTAGTCATCATCATTTTCGTCTTCGTTAGCTTCTCTTGCACCTTTTGTTGGCCAAGAGAGTCTTTCTTGGAAAAAAGGTTGAACTCATCAGGGATGTAGTGTATGATTTTCTGGAGATCCTGCAGTTTGTCTTTCTTTATGGGAACCTTTCCCGTTGGATAAGCCTTGGTGTCAGGAAGCTCAATAGTGTTGCTTTTCTTAAGCTTGAAGGTCAATGTTACGTGGTTGTCAATAAAGATGAATGTTTTAACAAACCCTTTTGCTTCACTTTCAAAGACAAAGTGTCTGTATGTGCTTATTTTGAAACTAGCTGGTCTGTTTTCAACACTTTTAGGCTGTTTCACAAAATACTGTGGCCACCAGTTCTTGAAGTCCAAAAATTAATCACATTGCACAGTGTTCACTTCAAAAGTAGGCTGTTTTTTCTTAGCACTAAGAAACATTGAGTTGTATTGTTCAGGAGAGTAGACACGATCATGCCGCCGGACTTCACGTTTCACCGTTCCAAACATACGATCACATGGCATGAAACAATGCCCTCTAATGGGGTAATACTGATGAATAACCTTGAATCTCTTGTTCATGGTCAAGGAGCACATAAGTCGGCACAGAGCATGATTTCTGTTCTGGCCCCCACATGCATCGCTGAACACGTGGAGCTCCTGCACTTCTTCGGGAATGAGATGTGTGACAAAATCCAAAACCATTGAACATACATCATTTGGTCCTTTCTTCCCTGCACCTTCTGGGTAGGTATAAAAATAGGCCTTGTCCTTTTTTATGTCATAAACATTGAAGACATAGAACCATAGTTTTCTTAGGTAAAATACTTCTTGTACAGGTAGATGTAGAAGTGGCAAATTTTGCATATAGTCAAAAGCTATTCCCATGACATTGGGCCTAGATTTTGATAGTTCTTTTATATCTTGCATCTTGGTATAAAATCGCTTTGCATGTCTTTTATGCACCATCATTTCAGCAGCTGCTACACGTTTTGCATTGTCATTAAGCGTGTTTGATCTCATTTTAACCTTCAGGTCCTCACAAGTACTACATAAGAATAAGAATAAGAATAAGAATTTATTTATTTTCTTGAATTTTAAATCTAAATTTACATTCTTTTGTACAAGAATTAATTGTGCATACTATCTTTTAATATTAAAATAAAACATACATCGACCTGAGGTCTACCGAATCGGTAACCTAAGTTTTTCTTGAAATAATCCAAGTAAAACTCGTATTTTATTATTTTCTTCATTTCGGGAAATTTGTCTATGAAAAGTTCATGCATTTTTACCACATTAAGCTGAGCATCGAGATATGTGACTGGGTTCGACGTATAATGAGCAACATATGTGGGAAAAGAATCAATATGTTCGTGTATTTTAACTAGATGTGAGGCTGGAATAGCATTAGAACGGTTTTCATGTTTCCCTCTCATGCCAATGGGGGATTTCCCAGAAGCCAAGATTTTGGTCAACCTAATGACAACTTTGTGTGACACCGCATGAAGGCTTATGTATGCATTACGACATACTTCAACTCTGCTAGTCCCTTTCATGGCAAAGTACTTGAAAGAGGATTCGTGTTGCTTTGAGTCTTCGGCAAACCTTTTTTCTTTTGATGGCCTATGCCTTGCAACCTCATACCTCTCAATAAGGCTCATTAAGTATGTATCCTGCTCGTTCTTAGGTCTACCACTATATAGGGTTTTAATAATGTTCTCTTTTTCATCAATACCGAAACTATCCATGCATTTTTTCTTACACTTACAGTTTGGACCGGTTGTTTTGGCTGGAACAAGACGGCCTGCTGAAGTAACAAACTCCTCACCTCGACGCCTAGCTAACTTTTCCATCTCCCGTACATGTTTTTCTTTATTAACTCTACCCTTTTTACGTCTTGGTTCATCACTGTCACTATCTGTTTCTGACATTGTTACTAGATCAGAGCAAAGAAAAACTAATAAACTTCACTAAACACTGAACACCTTTCCACTGTAAACATAACCAAAAACCTCACACAAATCATCTGCTATGACACAGTAACTAAGCAGTGACCACTAGCGCTCTGGTGGCTGCCGCCGTTACTAGCGCAGACAGCGTTGAGTTGAAGAAGGAACATATTTCTGGAATATGTTCCTTTTTCAACTCAATCGCATCAAACTATTGTTGCCAAGCCCATTTGAAGTGAAGGAATATGTTCTTTCTCGTGCTCAATGGATGTATTTACGTCAAAAGAACAAAATGGCTATCTCAGTTTAATTTGTCATATTTTTGGAATATGTACCTTTTTCAACTCACCGATTCAATTGGTAGACGACTCCGATGCGGTTCTAGACTTCGTTCTACCTGAACCTGTAAGGAATGAACTTGACGTCACTAACTATTCCAACAACGAAAGTGATTCATCTTCAGATATTGAAGAGGAGTCTGTTTTTGAAAATATACGAAGGGAATCTGTCAATGAAGTAGGTCCCAGGGATCCTATCATTGCTGAGTTTCAGAGGGAGCCAGCCATTGACAGTATTCTTCGTCTGCCAAAGTATATATTTGGCAGATTACGAAAAAACGAAAAAGGGCCACCTTATTATTGGACAACCAAGGAACCACGGAGAGATGTTCAGACACCCGCAAGAAACATTGTTAGAGGAACGCCGGGACTTACAGGAACTGCAAGGGTTCTTAGGAACAATCCTAGCAGAGAAATTGTGTGGCGATTGTTGTTTGATGAAAACATTGTTCAACTGATAGTTGAGAACACAAACGTCAAATTGACATCGCTCAAAGAAAAATTAGGACCAAATATAAAACAGTCCAACTATCGAAATACTGACGTTGTTGAAATAAACGTGTACATTAGATTACTTCTGTACAGCAGCATCCTAAAGTCATCCAATGAAAAGATGAATTCTCTATTTACCAATGATGTGACTGGCCTTCCACTGTTCACTGCCACTATGTCAGCAAAGAGATTTGAAATATTGACGTCTTGCTTGAGATTTGACGATGTCACTACGAGATTAGAGAGAAAATCAAGGGATAAAGCTGCTGCAATCACAGAAATTTTCAATTATTCATTGAAAACTCGGAAAAGTAATATTCTGTGTCTGAGTATCTGACAGTTGAGATGCTTGTTCCATTTAGAGGTAGATTAAGCATTGGTATAGGTGAGTAGTTATTTCTAGTGATATATTCTTT
The DNA here is from genome assembly GCA_035578905.1 of Stictocephala bisonia. Classification (NCBI taxonomy): domain Eukaryota; kingdom Metazoa; phylum Arthropoda; class Insecta; order Hemiptera; family Membracidae; genus Stictocephala; species Stictocephala bisonia. The sequence continues at coordinate 84,969 of JAQJVL010001032.1, forward strand.
TAGGCTTATAGAAACCTAAAAAGTATGGTGTCAAAACTATGTGCTTATGTGATTCAAAATATTCATAATTCTACAACGCCTATATATACACACTGGAGCAAGTTCAGATGTCCAAGGTCTTAGTGAAAAAGGGCAAGAACTGTTGAAACCTACTCAAAGTCTAGTAAAACTCTGCAAACTCGTTCAGCAAACAAATAAAAATATTACTGCAGATAATTACTTTTCTTCTATTGAAGTTGCCGATGTCCTTGGAAAGCTTAGTTTGACATTTGTAGGAACCATGCGAAAGGACAAACTAGTAATTCCTAGGGAGTTCCTACTAGACCCAAAACGACCTGTAGAATCTGCTGACCATGCATTCAACGATAACACTACTATTGTCAGGAATGTATGTATTGTGGCCTTATGTTTCTAAAAAGAATAAGTCAGTATCCAAGATCTTAGTGAAAAAGAGCAAGAACTGTTGAAACCAACTCAGTCTTGTAAAACTCTGCAAACCCGTTCAGCAAACAAATAAAAATATTACTGCAGATATCAAATCAAAAATCTCTTTATTTACAAAGCTTAAAGATTTGTAATAGTGTCAAAATGTTACAATTTAGTAATCTTCATCAGGTGTAAGTGGAAGGGTGTCCCTCCATTGCAGGAATTCACCCAAGGAGTAGAATGGGTTCCTTGACAGCCAGTTGGTGAGGGCTGTTTTCAGTTTCTTCCCTGATTGGCTCCTTACATCGTCCGGGAGTAGATTGTGGAGTTTTCTGTCAGTGTATGAAGGCTTCCTCTCGAACAGTGCGCTGTGGTGGGGTGGTAGCTGGTAGCATGCCTGGTGTTATGGTAGTGGATGTCTGTTCCTTTTAGAAGGGGTTTCCTATCCACATAGAGGATCACTTCTCTGATGTATAGTGCGACAACAGTCAGGATGTTTAGGTCTATGAAAGCCTGCCTGCAGCTTTCCCTCCAGTCGAGACCTTTGATAAGGTGGATGACCCTTTTCTGAAGGAGGAGGATACGTTTCAGATTGCCTGCTGTAGTTCCTCCCCAAGCTGCAAGGCCATATGTCAAGTGGGACTCAAATAGAGCGTGGTACGCGGTCTTCGTTGTTGCTTCATCGCTGAAGTGGATAATTCTTTTCAAGACGTAAAGACTGGTGTTGAGTTTACTGGACAAGGTGTCAATGTGGTGGTTCCATGATATTTGAGCGTCAATAATTATACCAAGAAATTTAGTGTAGTCTTCAACCTCCACATCAGGTAGTGGTTCTATAATGTACTGTTTGTTACCGAATGTCAGCTGCTTTGTTTTGCTAGTGTTTAACGCTAGGTCGTTATTATGGCAGAATTGATAAGCCATATTAAGCGCAATAAATGAGTCCACAGCCAGGTCTTCGGGAGTCTTGGCTGAAAGTAGCAGAGTTGTGTCGTCGGCATACATCAGAGGTGAGCAATAGGCTTCTAGATGTTGAGGAAGGTCATTTGACAGAAGAATATATAGCACAGGGCCTAGAATAGATCCCTGTGGCACACCTCTGTTTACCGGCAAAGGTTTTGAAGTTGCACTTTGGGTTGTTCCCTTGAAACTGTGTTTAATTTCTACGATTTTTTTTCGCCCCTTTAGGTAGCTTTTGAACTAAGTATTTGCCTGGCCTTTAACACCAACTTTTTCCAGTTTGTGGAGTATCAGGTCATGGCCTAGGCATTCAAAGGCTTTGCCAAAGTTAAGCAATATGGCTGTAACAAGGTTCTTTTTTCCAGGTTGTCTATTACAAATTTTACAAGCTCAATGATTGCTGTTGCTGTTGATTTTCCCTTGGTAAAGCCATACTTTTTGTAAAGTTTTCGACAAATAAAATCTTGAATCTTGTTTTTCAGTGAGGTTGTTGTGGTGCTTACAATGATTTATCAGTCTCCTTAAAACTACTTTTTCGATTACTTTGGAAAATTTTTGGACAAGAGATATAGGCCTGTAGTTTTTAGTATTTAATTTAGTGCCGTTTTTATGCTTTGGGTATATTTTTGATGTCTTAAGGCCACTTGGAAAAAACCCTTGAGTTAGTGAGAGATTTGTGATTGTTACAAGTGGTTTAATTAAGAGGCTGCAACAGTGTTTTAAGATTTTGGCTGAAATTTCGTCCACACCTAAAGATGACTTAGGTTTTAGGCTATTTATAATGTCCCTTATTTCATTTTCATCCGTAGGAGAAAGGTAGAGGAGATCTTCATTTGTTTGGGGCAAGGCGTCTATTTTTCCAGTCCTTGGAGGATTAATTTAGTGCCGTTTTTATGCTTTGGGTATATTTTTGATGTCTTAAGGCCACTTGGAAAAAACCCTTGAGTTAGTGAGAGATTTGTGATTGTTACAAGTGGTTTAATTAAGAGGCTGCAACAGTGTTTTAAGATTTTGGCTGAAATTTCGTCCACACCTAAAGATGACTTAGGTTTTAGGCTATTTATAATGTCCCTTATTTCATTTTCATCCGTAGGAGAAAGGTAGAGGAGATCTTCATTTGTTTGGGGCAAGGCGTCTATTTTTCCAGTCCTTGGAGGATTTGCATTAAGGGTCTGTTGTGCTATGGTTGTGAAATATTCGTTAAAAATATTGGCGATTTTATTTGCGTCATTTACTATGTTTCCATCTATTGAAGCTGCCGACCTTCTATTGGAAAGCTTGGTTTGACCTTGGTTGTAGGAACCATGCGAAAGGACAAACTAGTAATTCCTAGAAAGTTCCTACTAGACCCAAAACGACCTGTGGAATCTGCGATATGCATTCAACGATAACTCTACTATTGTCCCTTATGTTTCTAAGAAGAATAAGTCAGTAATCTTGATCTCGACTATGCACCACACTGCGGCTACAGACGAAGTTAAAATAAAACCAGACATCGTTTGTTTCTACAATCAAACTAATTATGGCGTGGATTTTATTGACATGAAATGTGCCATTTACAGCTCAAATAGGAGAACAAGGAGATGGCTACCAAGTGTTTTTTATAGAATGGTAAACATCGGAAGTGTTAACTCTTACATAATTTACCTCAGTTACGAGAAATCACCCCTAATAACTAGACTCGAGTATAATTGTTAAAAATAACACAATTTAAAACCAATAAAAACTTTATTAGTGAGGCCTTTCGATAGCAAGACTATCATCGTCAGACACATCACAAATAATAAATAAATATACAAAAAGTAAATAAATGTAATACAAGCTTATATAAACATATGCTTTAAATTTTTTAACATTGTGGTTAAATATATTTATTAGTCTAAATGTTAATTTTATTATGAATTTGAAAATATTATAAATTGAATTTAAACTAATGTTGTTTATAGTTTTGAAAGTAAAATAGAATTTTGAATCGGTCCATCTTCTTGGTTTATTAAATTTTCAGAATTTGCTTTATTAATGTACCATGACTCCCATGCATTTAAATATTGTGGTGTTGTTATGTTTTAATAATTAAATTGTTTTTTTGTAATACTATAGCCAGCGTTAATGCAGTAATTGGCAATTGCAGATTTTTCTTTAGGATTAAATTTTATCTGTGAAAAATGTTCTTGAAATCTTTTTTAATTAATTATTCTTTTTGTTTGGCCTATGTACAGTATTTGCTGTTACAGTCATTGCAGTTTATATCATAAATTCCTGATTTATTTTCGTACACTAGGTATACGAATTTATTTTAGGTATATATTTATTTTATATACCCTATCCGTACCGTACACACGTTGTTTGCTGAAATTGTATAAAAATTAAATGTTTAGGCTAGTACCTACATAAGTATCAGTTTCTTATTATTTTAGACACTAAAGACCACTATAACACATTGTACTATGACTACACTAAACACAACATATAATTTTATTAATTCAAATTAAAATTTATAACACTTACAGCGAATAAAACACTCACAAAGAAAATCAGACATAAGTAAAAATGGCTATGTCTGCTCTGGCCGTGTCGTTGATGGGCTCTGCTTCTTCCAGTAAAGTGAAAACTTGTTACGTGACCATTGACAATCTACTTCACGAAATTCGCTGGAAGCGGCACTGATCAACTCAACAACTGTCTATCGAGCTACTTTTTTCTTAGTTTATATCTCAATAAATAAATTATTAGCTAAACTACAGTAGACTCTCTTTATAACGATATGTAAGGGACCAAGCGATTTCATCGTTATAGAGAGAGATCGTTATAAAGAGAGAAACATTTTTCTTACCAAACCTATGGGAAATATTCTGTACAGCAGAGTAATGAATGTTTAATAATAAGAGACAATAGAATACTGTAATAAAATTTATATGTAAATATCTTAACAAACAGTAATTATCAATACAATGTAAAATTATACTGTATACGTAACATTGAACTAAACCGTACGCATTACTGTACATACGTACCACATTATATTGAAAGAATTCTTTCAACGTGGTTTGCCGTTTTTTTTTGTCTTCCATAGCAATGATCTAACTTTATCTTGCAAGCGTGAAACATCCTCTGTAGCCGCTGGATCGTCTTCGTGGTGAGTGAAGAACTTGTGTAGGATTTTAGCTGCTTCCAATGCCTGTTCAGGAGTTGGGACTGGTTTTGGCTCTGGATCGAATTCCTCTTGATCACTGTCTTCATCTTCATTCACTAGTACTGCATTGAGGATATCTTTATCTGAAGCTCCAGCCGTTGTAGCCACTGCTTCGTCAACGGTTTCATAATTTTGCAGATCTTCTGGCTCATAAACAGTGGGAAGCTGTAACTGTTGAGCCCAAACCACTAAAGGCAAATCGCCATCGCCATCACAGTCATCTTCTCTCGCAGCATGCTCCACCCATCCTGCATGCTTAAAGGAGTGCTTAATCGTCTTGTCTGACTCGTCTTCCCATGCTCTGGTGATCATCTGCACTACATCTAAGATAGTGGCCTTAAAATTTCCTTCTGACTCTACCAATTCCATTAAAAGCCTTCTTCTGTAGTGACTTTTAAGACTTTTTATGACACTTTGGTCCATTGGTTGAAGGACACTTGTGGTGTTGGCTGTTAAGAAATGAAGTTCTATGTTTTGAAGAATGTCTATTGCAGGATGTGCAGGGCAGTTATCTACAAGAAGCAAAATTTTGTTTTCCCCCCTTTTTTTAACTCATAATCCCATTTTCTTATTTCTTCTTAAAAAATTTGAGAAGTCATCCATGCACTCTTGTTGGCTTTGTAAGTCACAGGCAGACGCTTAATGTTTTTAAAAGAACGTGGATTTTGTGATTTTTCTATCACTAAAAGTTTTTTTTTTCACTTTACCAGTCATGTTAGCTGCCACTAAAACTGTGATTATTTCCTTTGATAATTTCCTTCCAATACACTTTTCTGACTTGAATTTCAAAGTTTTGTTTGGTGTCAGTTTATAAAACAACCCAGTTTCGTCAGCATTGAAAATGTCTTCTGCTACATACCTACTCTTCAGATCAGGCCACACTTTCTCTAACCAGCCGTGAGTGATGTTCCTATCAACTAGTATGTATTTCTACTGCATATTCTACTGAAAACATCGTTATAGAGAGTGAGTGATATCATTATATAGAGAGAATAAATACATTGGCCTTATGGCAGACCAAACAAACTTTTACAAATCCATAATTATAGAGGAGTTATCGTTATAGGGAGAATCGTTATAAAGAGAGACTACTGTATTATCAACAGCATAAATTATGCTGTACCTCGCTTTTGGGAAATCATGTAAACAAGGGTTTACAAAAACATATTTTGTAAAATACCCACCCATGCAGCTAAGAGAATGAAATTTTTTTTTTTTTTTTTTTTTTTTTTTTTTTGGATAGAGTATTTCATTCTCTACAGAATGACATTTGTTACACCTTATTCCGTCCCCCGGTTATTCTTCACAGATATGTGAAACATTGAAAGTTTTACTCCCTCCAGACCTCTGCCGGGCTGGAATTGAGCGGGAGTTTCTAGTTGCACGTTCTAATTTTATTTCCTAAATTTAGAAAATGGCATTAACAAATTATTAAAAATATGATATGTATAGAACAGAACATTCTGCGTCGTTTGTTACCAACTTTGTAGTAATTGCTTGATAATAAACATAAGTTTTATTGATTTAATGCAACAGCATAAATTATGCCGTCCCTTGCTCTTAGAAGGGGTTTTGTGAACAGCATAAATTATGTCGTTTCTCACGATCTAAGATTAACGTTCCAGTGGTCGCGCGCCTGACCATGACGTGATTGGTCGTGTGGGGTAATTTCTTACCCCGCATTAAATTTCCTTTTTAATTAATGTTTTTAAATGCTCTGTTGCATAAATTTAAGTAAAATACTAATAATTTACATCATCTATACATATTATATTGTATTTAAAAAATATCACATTGATGTCAGGTGATTTGTCACATTTGTCACATAGAATTTATGACAAAAATCAAGATGAAACTCAATAGGCTAAAGCAGTCATTTATTAATCCACCTGTACTATCTTATTATGATCCCTTAAAAGGGATCAATATACTACTTTGTCAGTAGATTGTTCAAATAGTGGTATAGGTGCCGTTCTTATGTCAGAAAACAAACCAATAGCATATGCGTCTCGTGCATTGACAGAAACACAAACCAGGTACAGTCAAATTGAGAAAGAAATGCTTGCCATATTATTTGGTTGTACTCGCTATCACCAATATATTTTTGGTAGAAAAGTTACAGTTGAAACTGACCACAAACCTTTAGAGAGTTTATTTAGAAAATCCTTAAATCTAGCTCCTTTAAGATTGCAAAATATGTTAGTTAAGGTTCAGAGATATGATCTGGATGTAAAGTACAAACCAGGTAAATATATGTTTATTGCAGATACTCTCTCTAGAGCACCTCTTTCAGTGATTTGTAAAGATGAAATTGACCACATTGATAATGATGTAATCTGTCAAGTAAACATGTTTACTAACACATTGCCTATCTCTGAAGAAAAACTTAATCTATTTAAAAAAGAAACAAACAAAGATGAATGCTTAACTAGACTTAGACATTATGTTAAGTTAGGTTGGCCTGATCACAAATATTCAGTAGATAATATAGTTAGACCTTACTGGAATATTAGAGATAACTTGCAAGAAATAGAAGGATTAGTTTACAAAAATGATAGCCTAATTGTACCTAAAAGCCTTAGAAATGAAATGTTGATTAAACTTCATGAAGGTCATGTTGGTATTAAGTCATGTGAGTTAAGAGCCCGTGTTCTGTATTGGCCTGGTATTTTATCAGATATTAAAGAATTTGTAAATAACTGTTTAATTGTGCTATGCATAAACCATCTAATTGTAAAGAACCTATTATTTTTCATAATGTACCCAATCTACCATGGTCAAAAATCTCAGCTGATATTTTTGAATACAAGAATATACATTATCTTGTTGCATTTGATTACTACTCCAAGTATATTGAACTAGTAACTTTGTCTAATTTGACTACTGCAGTTGTAGTTAACAAACTTAAATCTTTCTTTGCTAGACATGGAATTCCACAAACACTTGTAACAGATTCAGGTAGTCAATTTACTAGTAATGAATTCAAGATGTTTGCAACATCTTATGAATTTAAGCATACAATCACTAGCCCTAAGTATTCTCAATCCAATGGCATGGCAGAATCAGGTGTAAAAATTGCCAAAAACATTCTTAAAAACGCTGATGCTTTTAAGTCAGATCCTTACCTTGCTCTACTTAGTTATAGGAATACTCCTAAACCTTACTTGCCTTCTCCAGCTCAATTGTTATTTTCAAGGAATTTAAATACTTTGTTACCTTGCTCTAAACAAAGTCTTCAAACAACAGTTACAAAGCCTGATCCTATCATGACTGAAAGACACAAAAGAACCATACAGAAGTATTATGATAAAGGAAGTAAATCTTTGCCTGAACTTAAACCCAATGAAAAAGTGTTATTTAAAAAGAATCCATCTGGATCATGGACTCCAGGTAAAATCTTATCAAAAGCTGATATCCCTCGCTCTTATTTTGTATCTGATGAAAATGGTTCAGTGTATCAGCGCAATCACAGACACTTTACAATCTGTCCCAATGAAAATCCTATTAGACCTACTACTTTAAATTCAAATGTAAATAATTCTAGTACAGACATTAATGTTCAGAAAGATAGTAATACAAAATTCAGTAAAACCACCTCTGAAGAAACTGTAATTAAAAATATGGATGGATATATTACAAGTAGGGGTAGAAAAGTTGTAAACCCTAAAAGACTAACCTATGATTAAATGTATTAATGGTAGCTATTGTTTTGTAGTAAGTTGTGTATTGTATTCTTACATTAATGGTTAATTTAGAATTTATGACATAAAAATTAATTTTCTTTTTATTTTAACAGGGGAGATGTTGATATATATTATATTCATGTCATTATACTATTTATCTATGTAAGATTTTATAACTCTTTGGACCTCTAATATTGAACTCCCTCTCTTTGAGATTCGAACAAGATGGCTGCTATAATCACTTTGTACTATGTGTTTATCCTCAGTAAAATACTTTAAATTACAATATGTGTTTTATTATTAAACACCAAAACATTGATATATCATAAATAAATTCAAAATATTTTAATACAACAAGTTTTTTATTAGAGTACACAATTATCTATAATAGGATTACAAATTCAAAACTAAGACAATAGCCAATTAGCAACAATGTTTGTATTATTGTGATAACATTTTTAAGTCTCATGACAGAATCTTATTTTTTAACATTTTTCACAAATATTCTAAGATGATTGTGGCAAACTCGGTTGTGGCAATTATCACAGGTTTTTCTGGTTTTTTTGTCAGCTGCTCTAGGGCTAATAATACAACAACTTCCTTTTGGATTCCCTCTCTGTTGTTCTGTTGGATGTTCCTGTTCTTCAATACCTAAACAAAGTTTACACCTGCTTTTAAGTTGCTTAGGTATATTTTAAAGACTCATCTGACAATGAACAGCAGGTTTCATCAATTCTATGGCCAATGTTGAAAAATATTCTCTTCTGGCAACATTTTCATAATTGTTATTAGCCCTATAAATATTTATTGCATTTACACCACCAACATTCGTAAGATGAAAAAATAGGGTCAAGGGCCATCTGGAGTTTCTACTGGTGACACATTTTATCTAATATGTCCACTCCAAACTTGGTTTCGTTATAAATTGTTATTATTACCAGTTTTCTTTCTTCGTTGGTGCTTGGGTCTATTTCACCATCCCAGTGCATAGTTGATAAAGCGATTACAGCCTTACTTGGTTTATGCACATATGAAACTAATGTTGCTTTCTCGTGATATCCAAATAAGCTACTGTATCTATCTCTTTCTTTATCAGCCAACAAATTTGAGGGAATTGTCTTTCTTCAAGAAGGGCAAGTGCAAGAGGCAAAGAAACAAACCAATTATCTGCCGCAATGTTCCTTTTTGAGCCAGATAAAGGTTCAGTCAAGCGTAATACCACATCGTGTGGTTTATTACTTGTCTTGAATGGCCCCTCAGGCTGAATGCCAACGTAAACTTGTGACATAAGGGCAAATACCTTTATTCTATAATTAGCACTTTTACTTGGAATGTACTGGCGGAATGGGCAGTTCCCCCGGAAAGCCACTAATTGCTTATATCAATACTTATACAGGGTGGGGCAGACCACCCGTGCAGCATGTATTGCAGGAGAACGGTTTGGTCTAGTGGCCTAAAACAAAATGCTTTCCCCCTATATTGCATATGGGGAGTCCATTAAAAATGTTTTCATCAACCTTTTCGTAAAGAGTGTTGAAAAACTAGGGGCCATGGGTTCGAATCTCAAAATTATCAAATGCAAACCTATGGCAAATAATACATCATTTTAAAGGTATTGTTGAAAGAAACTCATTGATGAAAACAAAATTCATTTATCATGACACATTTTAAAATGGCGGCCATTTTTGTGGAAAATATTGACGTTTACGGAATACCCTATAGTTTTCTTACTGTTTGAGATAGGTTCATTCCGATTTCAATTTCTTACTTGCAAAACCCTCAGCTTCACTCTGATATGCCGCATGACTACTTTTATCATTATTTTGATATTGGCCCCCTAATACGAATTTTGAAAAATTAAAAATTCCTTAAAGTCAAAATTTTTAAATAGCAACGTGCATTATGTTGTATGTTATTTTAAAGCGCTTGTTAAGACAAACACATTTTGCATTACACTTTTTTTTGTATCTCCAATGGTTTCTGAGAAATAAGCACAAACGTGTTTTTAATAATAATTTTCCCGCCTTTTTACGTTACTTTGGCCACTGACATCCAAAACTGAAAGCACTGAGTCAAAATCTAACATTTTAATTGCGTAAATCGAAATAAGGAATTATGTAAGCAAATTTATTTTTTATTAAGATATTTCAATTTGACAAATACAGGCAAAAAGCGTTTTACATTAAGTACTGTGTTCGTGTTCATTGCTAATAATACAGAAATGGTATTATTAATAATCTGGCATTATTACAATCTGGTTTAAAGCTTATTTCTAAGATAATCTTGAAGGGAATATGTGGCAGATGGCCTTTTGGTTCCGGATTTGTATGATTCTCTAAAATTAAGAGACCTTTGTAAAAATCAGAAATCACCATAATTTTAATTTTATCATTTAAAATTGTTGTATTTTTATACTTTAATATTATAAATAAATATTAATAGTTTATATACACAGTACCATTACTCGCTTCGCATGATTAGGTAACTTTCACAATCGGCCTTTACTGTTCAGTACAACCAGTTGATACTTTGCTCCTGGTTTACTGCAATTATTATTAATCTTATGATTATTTAATCAGCTGATTATTTTCAGCTATTTATAAAATCAGCTGTTCTAGTGCATTATTGTATACTTCATGTTAGTTCCTGAAACAAAACTTATTTTATTTGACAACCACTTTAATTCTCCATTTTACTCCTTATTTTGTACTTTTATTGTGAATGATAGTTCTGTATTTATTGAAATGCCGTACACAAATGAAGAGGCTTTCCAAATGCTAATGGTGTTAGGCGAATGTTTCCAGAATTACTCAGCTGCTGCGAATCTCTACGCAGAACGTTATCCAGACAGAGAAGTTTAATCACGAATGGCCTTTCAAAGACTTGCTAGTCGTGTGCGTGAAAAAGGACAGGTTCAGACTGATTTCAATAAAGGAAAACCCCTAGCTAGGCCTGTAAGAAGTGATACGGCACCAGACATTTTGGCAGCGGTTCAACTCAATCCAACTGACTCGTCCAGAAGAATAGCTCTAGATGCGGGTGTGAGTCAAAGGTCAGTGTTGAGAATCTTGAAAGATAACAAAATGCACCCATACAAGATATCATTACACCAAGAACTGCATGGTGATGATAGCCATCGAAGAATGAATTTTTGTTTGTGGGCTAGGGAAATGTTACAACAACGAGAAAATTTTTTTCGTAATGTACTGTGGTGTGACGAAGCAACTTTCCGCAGCAATGGTGAAGTGAACCGCCATAATATGAGGTACTGGGCCTATGAGAATCCACACTGGATGCGAGAGGTTGATAACCAGAGATACTGGACTTTGAATACTTGGTGTGGCATCCTTGGTAGAAAAATTATAGGTCCTTTTTTTCTTCAGAGAACACCTAGTTGAAGACACTTATAACAACTTTTTGCTAACCACCTGCCTAACCTATTAATAGATTTACCCGACGAAGACATAGAACATTTGTGGTTCCTGAATGATGGGGCACCACCTCACTACGCCAACAACGTCAGACAAACTCTTGATGAACACTATCCTAAAAGATGGATTGGAAGAGGTGGTCCTGTCAACTACCCTCCAAGATCTCCTGATTTAACTTGTATGGATTTCTACTTGTGGGGTAGGCTGAAAGATTTAGTGTGCAAAAGACGACCAACAACAATCGAAGATATGATGCAGAAATTCAAACATGGTATAAATTCTATCAGTGGCAAAGAAGTATTGCGAGCTGTATATAGCTTCACCTCCAGAATAGAACTATGTATAGAAAATAATGGTTTTCAATTCGAGCACATGTAAACTACAGTAAAGCAAGTTCAGTTGGATTCTGGATATTTGGAATCGTGTATTTTTTAAGAGACATTAAGAGTAAAAATACCAATTTATATTTTTTTAAATACAAAATGTATGGCCAAAGTAACATACAAAGGTGGGAAAATTATTATTAAAAACACGTTTATGCTTATTTTTTAAAAACCACTGGATACAAAAAAAAGTGTAATGCGAAATTTGTTTGTCTTAACAAGCGCTTTATAATGACATACAACATGATGCATGTTGCTATTTAAAAATTTTGACTTTAAGGAATTTTTAATTTTTTAAAATTCGTATTAGGGGGCCAATATCAAAATAATGATAAAAGTAGTCATGCGGCATATCAGAGTGAAGCTGAGGGTTTTGCAAGTAAGAAATTGAAATCGGAATGAACCTATCTCAAACAGTAAGAAAACTATAGGGTATTCCGTAAACGTCAATATTTTCCACAAAAATGGCCGCCATTTTAAAATGTGTCATGATAAATGAATTTTGTTTTCATCAATGAGTTTCTTTCAACAATACCTTTAAAATGATGTATTATTTGCCATAGGTTTGCATTTGATAATTTTGAGATTCGAACCCATGGCCCCTAGTTTTTCAACACTCTTTACGAAAAGGTTGATGAAAACATTTTTAATGGACTCCCCATATGCAATATAGGGGGAAAGCATTTTGTTTTAGGCCACTAGACCAAACCATTCTCCTGCTATACATGCTGCACGGGTGGTCTGCCTCACCCTGTATATATCAGCTCAGGAGGCTTTAGCAATGAATAACCTTAGTAAATTAGTACACAGTTTTAAAACTTTTGCAGTTTTTAAAGAAATATATGTATAAAAATTTTGAATTCACACTTATTGAAAGATTGCACACGTTTTCAAACTATTTACTAAAAATTGGGTTAGGACTACAAAAAAACTTAATGATAATGGAAAGGATTAATTAAAAATAGTAGAACAGTAATATTTTCCTTTGGCAAACAGCTAAGTAATGAAATTCCTTATTTTTCTCACTTAACAGTTTCACTAATACAAGAATTGAGGAGGTCACTTCATTATTATTGTCACCTACACCTCCTGCATGATGTTCATCAGAATCGTCAGAGTCATCACTGTAGACACTAACACTGACGTTTAGTTTTAAAATGTTTTATGACTGTAGTAAGCTAATTTATTTATCCACAATTTATTTATTTTATTTATTTAGTTTGGTTTATAAGCTTAAGATGACTTGGTAATTTATGCTCAATTTGATTTTGTTAATGCTTGTTAATTCAATTCAATTCAATTCAAAAGAAATTTATTTCACACACATCTTGTATAATACAATAAGGTATAAGTTCTATAACAAATAAAGGAATTTTAATTTGAGAATCAAATTGGCTTTCAACATTAGTTATTTCAAATCAATTTCATCAACATTCCAAATTACTGACATAAATTGAGGAGTTAGCTGGAAAAACGACCTGAGTCGAAAAACGTATTTTGAGATAATCAATTTTATAAGTTAAACTGATATTTTTTGTATACCATATATTTTTTCTCAGCTTATATACGATATATGTTTAATGGATCCATTTATCCAGATTAACAAGGATATCTTTAAATATAGGTAACAATTTTCCTAACAAAGTTATTACGTAAAATATATGGTCATGTCAGAAGTCGTTTTTCCATAGAACAACTTTTCAACCCAGTAAAGTTGTATTAAACCCTTCATTTATTATTTATAGGATAAAATAAAGCAACAAATCATGATCACAAACTAAGTTAAGTGTATTACATTACTTTTTCTAGATTCACAAAAAGGTTACTGTGGAAACTCATAAGCTAAAACGGCTTCATAGTCTTAAACTTCATCTTCCTCGGATTCGACTGTTTCTTCTCCGATAGTAACAACTCCTTCTTCCATCATATTTTTCTCTTTTGGCTTTTCAATAACGTTGTTGAACCATTCACATTCATCTGGGGAGAGAAACGGATAAAGAGCTCGAAGATCATTTTCTTTTGCTTGTTTAAGGGGGATTCTTTCAAGATGTTGAACCGATTCGACATGGAAGTCTGCAAAGTTCTTGTCCCTAATGAGGAAGGCAAAGGGTGTAAAGGATCCAAAATAAGTAGAAGCTGCCAACACGTTTCCAGATGAAGTATATTTTATCCTGCAGTACTGCTGGATTTTAAACTGCACTCTCCTAGAAGAAATCTTCTTATACTCGTAAAAGTATTCTACCAAAGCTGCACTCCATTTCTTCATCAAATCATAACCTGGTGTTACTGTTGCTTTGCTTGCATAACCTTTCTTACTTTACACCCCCTTCTACATTTATCAATAGGTTGTAAGCCCTCTTTGTTGGATATTAGCAACACAGGTATATTATCAAACCATTTAATTACACTCACTTGTCCATCAGACCTCACACTCTGATCTATTGACCCTCTCCCTTCTTTTTTCATTTCCCGATCATCTTTTAATTTTGAGTGGGGGGGGGGAATTCGTTGATTTTGAAGCTATGTTCTTCATTTAGTTATGTTTTTTTTCTTTTCTAAAAGAGTGTTCTGGAAATCAGCTGTCACCAGTTTTAGAGGGAAGCAGCTGTTAGTTTGTTGTTGACTTATGATTACATTGAGGTTATGTTTTAAAGCTTTGTTTTAAAGCGTTCTTTGTATAAGTGAACTTGTTTATTAATAGTTAGGACAATAATCTAATAGTTAGGACAATAATCATTATTATTGTTGTATACATTCGGTTTCTACGTGAGTGAGAATATTCCTAGTTCACAATGGACGAAAATTCTGGTGAGGAGTTCGTTGAAGAAAGTGAAGAGTCTTCATCATTAGACGACCCCACACCCATCAAACGAGTGAAAGTAGGTAGTAAAATCAATCCGGACTCTTCAACATGGAAGAAAAATGTTCAAAAAGAACGTAGAGCATCCGGTAAGTCTTACTTAAAAACTACAAAATATGGTGAAGTAATCACAAAGGGAAAGGTTTGCAGTAATAACTTCCTGTTGTCCTAAAAAGTGCTATTCTAATGTTACAGCAGTGCATCAAGAGATGCTTTTTGATAATTTCCATGCTTTAAGAAGTAAAGCTAACCAAGATTTGTATCTTTCTGGGTGTATGCACAATAAAGAAATAAAAAGCCGAAGGGCCAATGAAACAGCTAAACCGATTGTAAACTTACGGGAGTACAATCTGCTTGTCCCAGAAATAAGCATTAGAATATTAGTTTGCAGACAATTTTTGCTAAGCATATTTCAAGTTACTGCTAGAAGGTTTCGTACCATTCAAAACAAATTGAAAACAGGTAGCACTGATTTTACCGACAAGAGGGGTACTCACAATAACAGGCCCCATAAGATTGAAGATGACGTATGGTCTCTTATCAAAGAGCATTGGTCATCAATGCCAAATCCACCATCACACTACTCAGCAAAAAAAAGTAAAAGACTGTATTTTGACAATACTGAGCTAAATATAACAAAACTGTAAGGCATGTTCAAGCTATACACAATGAGAAGACGGGAAAAAGTCTTAGTTTGAAATATAAGACATATTTTAATTATTTCAAAACGAATTCACCGTACTCTTTTCGAAAGCCACGCACTGATACGTGTGACTTTTGTGAGAAAACAAAAATGAAAATAAAGGTGAATCCTGGTGACCAAGAGTCAAAGAATATGATGAGACTCCACGAAACAAAAGTGGAAGAAATAATAAGGTTAACGTACCTTTTGTCGTATTCAGCTACAAAATCTTCTTAATTGGATTACCGGTTTCAGAGTAAAAACTCCATGTTCACATCCATTGTACGTTGTCAAAAGTCACACCAAAACATTATACAAAAATTAAAGATTTACAAAAAATAATAAAACATATGATAACATTGCCGGTTGGTATGATGGTTAGATTCGGATTGAGCGTGCATCTGGAACGTGTCATGAGAAAAAAACACTTTACTTATGAGAAAACATCTTGAGCTATTGAATAACCTACACCCTTCACAGACCGATCAAGTGTTTCGCATCATTGAACAACAGATCAATAGGGTAATTATTAAAAAGAAAAACACTCAGAGAAAGAAAATAGATATTTTATTGAAAACTCAAATTAAACCTGTACCAAACATTAGTTGTGAGCACAAATTTTTTAAACGTGTTATAAACTACACCAACATTGTTTTCACAGATGATGAAACCAGTATTTTAAATAAAGGCTTAAATTATAATATACAGAAGAATGGTTGGAAGAAAAACATTATTTCCGAAATATTAAATGCCGAAACCTCAATTAGCTCTATCACTAATGATCAAACAAAAACTGTTATTAGACATAAAATCGACCAAAAATTAAAGAAAATACAGACTTATAAAAAACATGTAAGCAACAATAACTTATCATTACTTAACTCAATTAAAGAGAAACTAATAGAACACAAATGTATTATCACCAAAGCAGACAAAGGACAGTCAGTTGTAATCCTACCCATTGAAGATTACAACAAAAAAGTTACAGATTTTATAGTTAATAATGACATCAATGAAATACATGATGATCCTACAAATAAATACAATTATTTGTTAAAAAATGCAATCAATAAAAGCACAAATATTTTTACTAAAGACGATATAAAATATTTAAAAATGATAGATCCCAAACCCCCCACCCTCACAGGCCTATCAAAAATCCACAAAGCAGACGTACCCATCAGACCACTTGTCAATTTTACAACTGCTCCGTCTTACAAATTAAGCAAAAAATTAGACAAAATTTTGAGAAATAATATTACTTTCCCCAAGAACTACAGTCTAAATAACAGTCTAGAACTTATTGATGTTACAAAAAACCTAGTTATTGAACCATATCACACCTTGGCATCATTTGATATTACCAACCTATATACAAATGTACCAATAGCTTTGACATTAGAAATAACAAAAAGAAATTTGCTTTCCAACTCCAAACTAAGCCATGATGCCATAGATGAAATTATAAATCTACTAGAAATAGTTTTGAACCAGAATTATTTTCAATTTGGTAATAAATACTACTTTCAAAACAATGGTCTGGCCATGGGATCCCCTCTCTTAAGTATCTTATCTGAAATATATCTGAACGACTTTGAGAATAAACATATTTTTTCTGAGACTAACAAATTTTTGAATAATATTTCACTTTACCGCCGATATGTAGATGATACAATAGTCATTTTTAAAGGAAATAAAAGGCAACTAGACTTATTCAATAAATATCTTAATGACTTTTCCCAAAACTTAAAATTCACCATTGAAACTGAAGATAACAATAGTTTAAACTTCCTTGACCTTACCTTAAAGAAACACAATAAAGCCATTACATACTCCATATACAGAAAGCCAACAACCACCGACCATACAATCCATGCCTCGTCATACCATCCTTATTCACATAAATTATCAGCATACAGAAGTATGGTTTACAGATTATTGAAAGTTCCACTTACCACAGACGATTATGCCAAAGAGTTAAATATTATAAAATACATAGCGGTGCATAATGGTTATAACATAAAAATGGTTGATGACCTAGTTAGTAAATTTAAAAATAAAAAAGTTCTCGCTCCTTCAGAAAAACCCAAGAAAAAGTACACATCAATAGAATATGTAGGAAATTTATATTTCACTCTGAAATCACAACTAAAAAAAGAAAATGTCACTTTATCTTGTAAAACATCTAATAAAATTGGAAAACTATTAAATATCCGAAATAAACCAAATCCTACTGCCTTAGATACCACTGGCGTATATAAAATCAAATGTTCAGATTGTCCGAATATTTATATAGGACAAACAGGCCGTTCTTTCACAAAGCGTTTCAATGAACACCTACCCAAGAACGTTAATAAGCCTCAAACTTCTCGTTTTGCTGAACATTTAGTTAACAACAATCATAACATTAAAGACATTCACACCAACCTAGATATTCTCCATAAATGTAATAAAGGAGCGACAATGAATACTCTTGAAAATTATAAAATATATAAAGCCATAAAAAGTAACCCAAATACTGTACTTAATGAAAAATCAAAATTCTCTACAAATATTTTATTTGATCGGATTACAAATTTACATCAACCGATGAAAAAAGACAGACGGCCAGATAGAAATAAAATTATTCAAAGTCAAGTAACCATTGGATAACATCGTTCCAGATGCACGCTCAATCCGAATCTAACCATCATACCAACCGGCAATGTTATCATATGTTTTATTATTTTTTGTAAATCTTTAATTTTTGTATAATGTTTTGATGTGACTTTTGACAACGTACAATGGATGTGAGCATGGAGTTTTTACTCTGAAACCGGTAATCCAATTAAGAAGATTTTGTAGCTGAATACGACAAAAGGTACGTTAACCTTATTATTTGTTATATATATCAGCTCAGGAGGCTTTAACAATGAATAAAAGTGGAAGGTTGCAAACGTGTTAAACAAGATATGCTGAAAAACGCTGAAACTGAAGAGAATACTTTGGTTTTAGAATTCGATTATGGTCAAAATCTACCTCTTCCTCAACTAACGGTAAACTCGGTCTTCTACAAACGTTTACTTTGGTACTACGTATTCAATGTTCATTGCCATAATGATAATGAGAGTACCATGTACACGTACTTAGAGACAGAAGGTAGTAAGGATCCTGATACTGTGGCCTCATTTTTATATGACGTTATAAGCAAGAAGATTGAGATAAGTCCTAATATTAAATAGATAATACTGCTATCCGATAACTGCGGTGGCCAGAATAAAAACTTCAAAATGATGATGTTTTGCTCTTTCATTGCAGTAAAGTTTCAGGTGAATGTACTGCAACTATTCCCAGTAAGGGGTCACTCATATTGCCAATGTGACAGGAATTTTGGCACATACTCTAAGGCTATTCATAGAAGAGAAAGAATAACTACTGCTAACCAATATGATGGTATTATAAGGAGCAAAGCAACAGTAACACCAGGTTATGATTTGATGAAGAAATGGAGTGCAGCTTTGGTAGAATACTTTTACGAGTATAAGAAGATTTCTTCTAGGAGAGTGCAGTTTAAAATCCAGCAGTACTGCAGGATAAAATATACTTCATCTGGAAACGTGTTGGCAGCTTCTACTTATTTTGGATCCTTTACACCCTTTGCCTTCCTCATTAGGGGCAAGAACTTTGCAGACTTCCAAAGTTTCTTGAAGTTGACCGGCCTTTTGTTGTAAAATGCTACAATATGTACATGAGAGGGGTGGACTTCCTAGACAGGATTATTAGTTACTACAAAAATACTATGCGAACAAGAATATGGACAGTTCGAGTGATTATGCATTTATTTGATTTTGCTATTGCGGCAGGATGGATTGAGTATAGAAAAGATCAACAAGCCTTGGGAACACCTAAAAAAGACATCCTCGACTCAATGAAATTCAAAGATGAGTATGCTGATTTCCTAATCTATGGCCATCGCAAAGCTGAAAGTGATGGTAGTGATGATGATCACACGTGTTCATTGCCAAGACCCAGAAAGCAACCAAGAATCGCCCATCCACCGGATGTATTGCGGACAAAAGATGTCCTTCATTTACCGGAAATACCATCGCCTTCTACAAAAGATCGTTGTAGACTTCCTGGGTGCTCTTTCAATGGATCCCGTATACGATGTGCATCATGTAAAGTATTTCTTATTTCTTTGTTTACAGGAAAACAGGAATTGTTTTAAACTCTACAATCAACTTTAAAATGCAATATTTACAGATCTTTTATAAGCAATTTACAATTAACTAACTCTTGTATCAATAAACCTTGTTATACAATTATTTCAGAGATGTAATTATCCTTTACTGTATTTTGTTCTTGAAATGGTACCTTAAAAAACATATTAACTTACATGGGGCCGTAGACGAAATGTCTACTATGGTCGACATCAGTTTTTTTTTGTACTATGAAAAAAATTTTTTGGGTATTTTTTGTAGTTACTACAACGCTTTAAGATTCTAAAAATCACAAAATTTAAAAAAATACAGAAAAAATTTCATTTGGAATGAGGAGGTTATACATACAAACATTTTCACACGATTTTTTCCAAAATTACTCATACGTATAGAACCCGCTATTTCAGTAATATTGGTATTAATACTATTCAGTTGACAAAATCATTTTCGAATACAAATTCATTTTATATTTCTCACATCTTATTCCAAAATATCAAATCTAAATATCAGAATTTGACAATTTTTGATTCGCCATCTATGCAAATATTTATCAAACGTACCAAAGAATGGCTACTTTCTTTAGATTTAGTCATATAACTCTATTTAGTCATATAATACTATTGTACGTGTATGGGTGGGTGGGTGGGTCAATACTATTGTACGTGTATGGGTGGGCGGGTGGGTCAATACCACTGTACGTGTATGGGTGGGCGGATGGGTCAATACTATTGTACGTGTATGGGTGGGCGGGTGGGTCAATACCACTGTATGTGTATGGGTGGGTGGGTCAATACCACTGTTTATTTTGTACCCACCAACAGGGAACACAAGGCATAGAAGGAAGGGTCCGAGAAAACTGAAACGTAACATATTGCGAGTAGACGACACTTTAAGACTTTTGCGCTATGAGCGAATCTGACTTGACTTATGGTATGGCCTGTACAGGAGGTCAAAGTTGAGGGTTCTCCATGGGCTCATATTTATAGATTTTTCTCGGAATTTTCGAATTAAGATTATGTTGTACTAGGTCTAGCCTTGGTGACGGGTGCAATCAGACTATATAAAATATCTTCCATTAGGAGACCATATGTGTTTGACTCATTGTTGAAAAATGTTTCCTGTTAAGGTGTATTTTATATATATTTAAACTATGGCGTAATGCGCATCTAAGCTTCGAGGGAGTGTTTTGTAACTTTAGTAGTGGCAATATGGCGGATCTACAAAGATGCGCACGAAATACAAAGTGGTACCAGTGTTTTTTTTTTTTTTTTTTTTTTTTTTTTTTTTTTTTTTTTTTTTTTTTTTCACAGTTTTGGGTTAGTCTATACACTATACACCAATGTGTGTATAGTGTATAGGAACTATGATTTTTGGCAATGTCTGTCCGATAAAATTTCCAATATGGCAGCCAGAGGGCTTTGAATATTGACATTTTTCAGTTTCTTAGGTATAGAAAATATTTTTTTAGCTTAAATGTGTTTAGTTAGGTGCACAACTAGTGATTTACTACTAAATTCTGAATTTCAAGTCTCTTGACTATGCGCACTTTTCTAAGGCGCCATTTTGAAAAAGTGAAAAAATCTGCAGAACAATGTCTATGGCTACTTTCTTTAGAAATGGATGAGGTACAGATGCTTATCGTGGCCAATTAAGGGGGAGATAACCTTGACGCACTCCTCCCTCACCTCTCATTGTTCATTTGACTCAACTAATTTTGCTCCTGTTTCTCACATTCCAGTCCAGAAGTCTAGTCTCTTTTCCACTTACGTATAAGATTTGAACTCATCTGATTTATTCATGTCAAGCGAATATAATGTTTCAACAACTGAGCCTACGCACAGGCTATCTGCCCATTTCCTGTTATTACTATTAAGCTTAAATAATTTCTATTATATATACATACATGTTCAAATTTAAACTTTATTTATTTTCTAATACTGTGTAGACTAAGCTTATTTTTTTGTAAACTCATTTCTTAAGCTTTTCAATATTTGTGTTATTAATATGGAAATAAACGTTAATTCACACATTCATTCATTCAGTGGTTGTCAATGACAACTCCCAAGAATTTTGTTGAGGAAGAGGAATACACCTTAATGTCAGGAGTGGGCCTCAGGCTAAAATATATATTTTGGGTCTTGTCCTTATTTAAAAGGAATCCATTTGATTGAAACCACTCAGAGAAAACCCTAATTGTACTTTCATACATTACTTTAAGCTCATCTAAGCAACTTGAAACATTAAAAATTGTAGTATCATCAGCATAGAGAATTGTTTTAGTCTCAATGGAAGAAGGAATATCATTTATTGCAATTAAAAAAAGAAGGAGTCCAAGTATAGAGCCCTGGACTCCATACTCAACCCTTCTTTCATCTGACTACTGACCGTCCAAAAAAACCTTTTGATGTCTGTTAGTTTAAATATGATTTGAAAAATTTAAAACATGATCCTCTAATACCATAATATTCTAATTTAAAAATTAGGTCAGCATGATTAACACAATCAAAGGCCTTGCTCAGGTCACAGAAAATGGCCTGAGCAAAGACCTTATTCTCATAAGCTTGAATTACACCCTTAAAAAGGTCATCATTAGCTTCTACTGTAGATCTACTTTTTCTGAATCCAAACTGTGATAAATTTAAAATATTTTTAACTTCAAATAAATGGCTTATTTGATCATAAACTAATATTTCTATTAATTTGGATAAAACTGGTATGATGGAGATGGGTCTATAACTTTCAGGTTCAAAACTTGATCCCTTTTTGTAAATAGGAGAGATCCTGGATAGTTTTAGTTGTTCAGGGAAGACCCCTTCCGTCAAACACTGTTCTATTACAGTACTTAGAGGTGCAGCTATTCCAGGAATTATTGGTTCTAATATATTGTTTGACATATTGTACACATCCACATTGTCAGAACCGTTAAGTCTTTTGGCTGCAATTAAAGTGTCTTGACATGTTACAGCACTCCATTAAAAACAGTCTGAGGTAGATTTAGAGTTTTTTTTAAAAGGCTTCACAGGGAAATTAATGGGATGCCTATTTTATGTTTGATTTCTTTTATACAGTCAGTTAAATATTAATTGAAATTGTTTGCAGGAATCAAAGGTTTATCTTTGTCTGCCGTACTTAAAGTTTTTTTTAATGTGGTTCCAAGCAGCCCTACATTTATTTGAGCTGTTATTAATATAACTAACATTGTAAGATAACTTAGCATCTACTATGGATTGTCTATATTGTTTTTTTTTAATAATGATCTTTTTTTGTAGGTCATGGTTATTTTTCTTTTTGTCTAAACTATGCAAAAAGACTAATTTATTTGTCATGTTTAATACATAAC
Source organism: Stictocephala bisonia (assembly GCA_035578905.1). Lineage (NCBI taxonomy): Eukaryota > Metazoa > Arthropoda > Insecta > Hemiptera > Membracidae > Stictocephala > Stictocephala bisonia. Next base: position 108,126 of record JAQJVL010001032.1, read on the forward strand.
TCGTATTCCAATCTTGTTTATAATTTTGTATTCTTGGTTTTCAAACGATGGAAATATTTCATGTTATTTAGTAACATTTAAAAAAAAAATATTAAAAAACCTCTTCTGCACTTTTTTTATTAAAATGATAAAGAATATTGGCCCAATCATAGGATCCGAGGTGGTTAGACAGATCAGGCAAAGCCGACTTTGGTAGGATTAAATTGCATCCCTTTGTCTGGGTTTGAGAGGACCTGTTAGACTGTTTTTTTTTTTTTTAAGTTTTGAAACAGTAATAATTATTCCATCATGATCTGAAAAAGGGAAAGTAAATATATCACAGGGGATATTTTTTTGTGTTTGAAGATTAATAAATGCATTATCAAGACAGTTCCTACCTCTTGTAGGTTTGTTGTTTTAAATATATACAAATTCATATTTTTGTAAACGTGATTAACCCATCAGGATGTAGATTATTTAGGAATTGTCTTAGAAGGGGAGAAGGCCTCTACACGGTTTAACATGCGTTTAAATGGGAAACAATACACTATTCATGTACCTGCTGACCAAAAACTACTAAGCCTATTGGGATGATTTTTTTTATACTTGCTAAGAACACATAGAAGTAACTTTGGGCCCACTTTCAAAACAAAATACAAAAAAATAAAAAATAAAAAAATAAATACATATTTTTAAAAAAAAGTTAACTTATAATAGTATACAATATTTTTTTAAAACTATTTTCTGTTAACCAAATTTATTTATTTGGGTACACAGGTTCCCATACATATAATAAACATCCACAAAAAATTTTAAGTCTTCATCTTACTCCAAACTTGAAATACAGGTACATAAACACTCAAAATAAGAAGTTTCGGAAAATCCCTCCGAAAGAAAAACAATAACATCAAACTTACTTTTAAAAATCTCCAGCACCATATTGAGGCTCTGCCTCTTGATCCTGGTCTTCTTTTTTCCTTTTTACTTGTCTTTTCTTTACTCTGGCTTCTTTGGTGACTTCTTGGGAAGCTTTTTCAGCTTTTTTTAGCCGGATGACATAAATTTTACGCAGTCCTTTGTAAGTGTTTTTTCCTGCTTCTACCCCCATTTTCTCAAAAACTTGTAATTTGGCAATTGCACCATCATTAAATGATATAACTGCATCTAAAACTCCACATTTCAGTGTATTGTAGCCTACAAACACCCTTTTTTGGATTCTTGACCATATTACATGATTTAGACTTTCGTTAGGATTTTGTGTCCTTCCATGAAAACATTTTTGTAACAGTTTATCTTTAGATAGGTCTCTAAATATTTGTTTTATGTGGAGCATTACTGCTACTGGCAGTGAGCTTTTATGTACATAATCTTCCCCAGCTGCTTTTGCCTTTTGGTATTTACACCAAGAATCAATTCCCTTTGGGCAAAGTTCGTGTTGGGGGTTTTCGTCACTTGAAATCTTGTGAAAGTAGAGTGCCCATATAGCTGTTTTCATTCCTTTTAGATTATCCACATTCATCTTTAGGCTAAACCATAGTAGGTCTGTAAAAGATCGATTTGAGCATCAGTTAGCCTACCTTTTCCTGATAAGCCTTTTCCATCTTCTAGTACAATGCCTTTAGATTTAGCCTTGAGACGACGAAGTCTAGAACCCATCCGTTTCTGAATGTGGCCGATGCATTCTAACTTCTCAACTGCAATGTCATCCCCATATGGTTTTGCTTTATACAGCCTCAAAAGGAGAAGAATCTCCATCACCCAAGAATTTTATGTATTGAACATTTCTTTTGTCGTCCGATCTTTTAAAAATATTTAGTATACCTGCCGATTCCATACCACCACTAGAACCTTGGTAATTCTTCACACATTCATGGTCTTTATTAGGGTTTTTAATACATCCCTGGCAGTACTTAGATAAGACCTCCACATCTATTACCTTACCCGTGTCAAATGAAGTGGCAATGACAATATCGTTGAGGGACGTGTGACCTCGCTTCTGCCAAGTCCCGTCAAATGCAGCAGCGATTTTCTTACATCCTGAATTTTCTTCAATTGCCTCTTTGGCAGCATTGTTCATAGAATCTTCAGCTACAGGTTGCATAATATCAATCAAGGCTTTTATATGGGTAACAAACTTCAATGGGGGTGGCGGTAGATTCATGATAGCCAAAAATGTTTGTGACTCAGCTATGCCCACACCTACACTACGCATCGCATACACAAATCTTAGGTTAGTTTCATAAATCCGACCAGGATGATTTGGAACAATCTTGGAAGTCATTTTAGACCTTTTCTCATTTCAGTTAGTACATTCTAAAACCAAACAAGTGACCAACCCTTTTCTTTTGTTTTCATTTTCAGAAACTACTAATGAACCCACACTGTCACAAATTGACACTTAGAATAATTAATAGGAAATAAAAGACGTAAGAAAGTCTAAATCTATAACAACACTTACATTAGAACCAATATTTACATCTGAACTATCACCAGGCAACTGTAAATAGCCAAGTTTTTTCTTTGAAGAACTAGGTTTATGGTTGTAGGTCTCAGATCAGTTGTATTATTATTATAGGTTATTATTCTCCAATAACAACACAGATGTTCTGAATAAAAAAAGTATTCATATTCATATCTTTATTGTCGTCCAACAAATTGTACATGCATTGACAATGTCATTGTATATAATCTAAAGTCTTATATTAAAAACATGCGTCATTCCTAATATTACAATCTAAATCACTAGAAGTTAAGATCGCTAAGGTCGTGCAAATACATTTCATCTAAAGAATAAAAGGCTTTACTTTTCAACCATTTAGTTAAAACATGCTTAAAATTTGATATGCTCACTGTTCTAGCTGTGGTAGGTAACTTATTAAACAGTTGCACACCTTTATACATATATGTTTGTTGTGTTTTACTAAGCCTAATATTCCTTATATCTATGTTGTTCTGAATCCTGGTATTGTGCGAATGTATCTGACTTCTTAAATTAAACATGTTAAGGTTTTCTTTTACAAAAACCAATGACTGCAAAATAAAAATGCAAGGAAGCGTGAGTATTTCAAGACTTACAAAATGTGGCTTACATGAATCTGTAGATTTGATACTCATAATGCTACGGATAGCTTTCTTTTGGGATTAAAAAACTTCTTTAGCTCCAAATGAGTTACCCCAGAGAATTGTACCATAAGAAATGTGAGAGTGAAACAGTCCATAGTAAGCGGTAATGAGCACATTACGACTAACACACAACCTTAACTTCCTGAGGCAAAATATAACCCTTGACAGACGAGAGCAAAGAGAGTTAGTATGAACTTTCCAATTAAGCCCTGGGTCCAAACTAATGCCAAGCAACTTAACAAATTTTCCAGGGTCAGATAGCCGACGTAAACTAAAAATAATGTCATCTGTTTTATTATCATTAACAACTAAACCATTTGCTTCAAACCAGAGAACACCTCTTTCTTTCATATAATTAATAATGACCTTATTGAGTTCAGAATTGCTGTTTGAAGTCAGTAAAGTTGTATCGTCAGCATAAAGAATAGTTCTGTCAGGCACAAAGTTAGGAAGGTCATTTATAAAAACTGTGAACAAAAAAGGACCCAGGACAGAACCTTGGGGAACCCCACTAGTTACATGTAGAAGACTGGATCTCTGATTCCCCAGCTTTACAAATTGATAGCAGTCAGACAAGTAAGAAGATAAAAGTGATAATGCATTGCCTTGAACGCCATAATAATACAATTTTTCGACGAGTTTTTCATGATCCACCAATTCGAAGGCTTTGCTCAAATCTAGGAGTAATGTTGAAACTTCTTCTTTATTTTCAAATCCGTCATTAATAAATGAAACTACGTTTTTCACGGCCTTAATTGTAGATAAGTTTTTTCTAAATCCATATTGAGATGACGATAGTAAATTATTTTGTTCAAAATAGTCCACTACTTGATTTTTATATCGTTTCAGCAACTTTTGATATAACAGCAACCAAAGCTATAGGACGGTAATTATTACAGTTATTTAAATCTCCTTTTTTATGTAATGGAACAGTTATAGTAACTTTAAGGCATCGTGGATAGTTTCCTTCGACCAACATGAAGTTGATTAAGTGAGTAAGAGGATATGATATTTCATTAATAATTATTTTGATTAAAAAATTCGAAAGACCAAACACATCTTCTGATCTGGAGTTATTTAATCTATTTACAATACTATATATCCCAGGAATGCTAACTGAAGAGCATTCAAACGAAGGCAAGCTATCATTTTTAATTTGTGACGACCTTAACATGTCTAAAGAAGTAGCCGCATCATAATTAGATTTTGTTGATTGTGTGGTTTTACTAACATTAACAAAAAATTGATTAAACTCATTAGCTGTGATAGGTATATTCTGCGGTATACCTTTGTTTGGCAACCGATCTGTTAGTGAATTAATAATAGTCCAGGCAGCTTTACATTGATTGTTTGACTCAAGAATAAAATTATCATTAGCTCTCTTTTTGGCTAAGTCTATTTGCTTTCTGTAAAATTGTTTAAGTTTCCTGTGAATAGGCAGAAAGTTAGGGTTAGATTTACATTTTTCATAGCTTATGTCTAATAGCAGCCTAATTTTACCTAGGTATGGAGTAAACCACTTGTTATTCTCATTCTTTTTATTCTTTTTGCTGTTACGCTTGAGCTCTTTTATTTTTAATGGGCAGTGCTTATTGATACTACTTGATAAGATATTCATAAAAATCTGAAAAGCTTCATCAACATTTTTAGCTGATAAGAAAACATTATGCCATTCAATTTTACATAGTTCATACTTAAGCCTATTTATGGTGGATTCATTTAACAGCCTATGATTGATTGTTGATGGTTCACTACAAGGATCCAATGGTAAATGTTTTGATACACTGTTGACACTCAGAGAACTCACTTTCAAAAGGAGTGCACTGTGATCAGAAATGAAAGGTTGAATTATTTCAAAGATATAAGTTGATGGATGCAAATTAGATATAAAATTATCGAGACAGGCTGACATCCGAGTAGGTTGAGAATTTAAACAATAACAATCGTAAGACCTTAGCATATTTAAAAAATTTGATACAAGTCTATTACTACTTCTAGGGTCTAAATTTAAGTCACTAGCTATTACTACAGTAAAAGTAAGATATTTTCTTATATTGCCAACTAAGTCCAAAAGTTCTGCCAATTTCTCAGTAAAAATGTCTACAGATGAGTCTGGTGTACGATATATTGACATAATTAGTAGCTTTAATGAAGGGAGAGCAATCACAGCTGCCTCAAATTGTTTTAGCTCACACAGGAACTCAACATTTACAATGTCATAAGATACTGATAAGGAGTCCTTGAGAAAAATAGCACTCCCACCATAAGGTATAGTTCTGCAGTAACTCGCGGCTAATTTGTAATCTTTAGGTCGATATACGTTCAGTTCTTCCTGTGTACACCAGTGTTCATTGACACACAATACATCACAATTTCTGTCATTTAGTAAAACTTCTAGAGAATTTACTTTATTTTTTATTGATTGTACATTTAAGTGTAATATTATTAAATTAAGATGATTATGTTTATTCTCATGCGGACTGTGATCAAAGTCTAACAGCTTTACATCTCTGTCTATGTGAACAGTTTCATTAGTGACGTTCTGTGAGTTGTCACAATACTATTACAAGTATTTACTATGGCAGAAATTATTTCTGCTTGAAGTGGAAAAACTAGATCCTTGGAGTCACTGGCACTAAAAAAGCGTTTGGACTAACACATTCAGTGGATTTATTTTGATGAGATACTTCAGTAAAACATGTCGTTTTAGAACTTAAAACCGCAGCTGCATATAACTCATGTACTTGAGAAATTGACTGAGTTGGAGAGGTTGTTATGGGAGCTATTTGGGTAGATCTTCCTACATAAGGTACAGTCATTTCCAAACGGTCAACTATGAGGCCAGCCAATATTCGTTTACCCGATGCACGAAGGTGAAGGCCGTGGGATGTGTAATGGTGCCTGTCGATTCCACCAACATTCAACATATCTGCTCCCTCATATTTATTACAGAGTTCAGCCATGAAGTTGTTGATGAGGCTGACAGTCCGATGAACGGGGCTACTAGGGGGTAGATCATATCTTGGTGGTAAAGACAAGAGGAACACTCTGGATGACAAGGTGCAGTGCTGCAAAACACCTTCCAGATTACGGAAAATCGTGTTAGCCCTCCCAGCAGCGACGTCATTGGTCCCCGCCATTATTACGTAGCAGTTTCCAGTTGAGGAGCAGTAGTCGGGGCGATACTGAGCAGTCCCGCTCCTGGCTTGCACATTCCGCTCACCTTGGTCGTATGGCGCATCAAGGGCTCTATCAGAGTAGATAAATTACGAGCATGACTGTCTCCAACTATCGATATGTTTCGAAATGGTGTGTTAACTTTAGGTTTAATATTTGCAGGTTTCTCCTTTCCTGTTACAGAATATATCTTATTATTCTTATTATTTGTGTGTTTAGAATCATTTTTTGTGTTATTACGAGTTTTAGTATTATTATTTCGTCTCTTTGGAACTGTACTAAATGCTGAGTCGGTTCCCTGCTCAATATCATGACAGTTCAACAGCAGCTCAAACTTATTTTGAAGATCTACATGATATTCAGAGCCGCTGCTCGGTGTTGCCGTGGCTGATTGTAAGTGAGACATCTTTAAGCTCTCGATTTCTTTCTCCAAACATCTGATTGTGGCTATCATATTCGTTGTCTCATCTGTCAATATTACACACTTATTGCAAGGGTAATTTAGAGAGGTTAGTAACTGTTCAAGTTCTTTTATTTTATTGTGTGCATACTCAAGCTTATTTGTTAACTCATCGTTTCTGCCAGTCAATTCCTCTATAACTTGGTTATAATTAAAATTAGCTGTCGATAATTGAGGTGTAGGCAATGAATCTGTCTGAGTACCCTGATGTGTTACAGCTAAGATGTTCGATAAGTTAATTTCTTGTTCAACAGAGGATAAGAATACGTTCTCAGTATACATGAGTAATCGTTGGTCTGACTCAATTGAATGGTCCAGAATTATCTGTCTCTCCGATCTCATTCTATCTAATTCCTCTCTCAAAGACGAATTATCATCCTGAGGATCCTGTCCTTGGATTGTCATAACCGCTTCCTGATGTTTTGGAGCTAGCGATGCAGCAGCACTCTTAGCAGATTGAGCAGGAGTGCTCGTGGTCGCATTCGTTTTGGAAACAGGGGCTTTAGTAGGAACACGAAGCTTTTCCTGTGACAATGTAGGTGTTAATGCTCTCATTGTAACGGGATGATGGCCAAGATGTTCACCACAAGAATCATGTATTATTGTTTTATCTGGGTTTGTTTTAATCGAAGCCTTGCATACTTTTCCCAGACAACGCCAGACGATGTCACCACATTTGATTGAGTACGACTCACGATATTTATGATTGTTGTATAGGACGATATCTTTTCCATTTTTCACTGTTTCCAGGGTAAATGACATTTCTGAGGTAGTTTATTTCAGAAAACAAAATAAATAAAAAAAATGTGTAAACTGATGCCACACTATTGTTTATGGATGAATAGTTAACCAAGGGGTCAATGTTGAACACAAATCAATGTATTCATTGGCAGTAAGATAAGGCGGTCGTGAGTGAGTAGTCTACCAGGTGACCGATTGGCGATAAGTTGAACGCGCCCTATCAGTGACAAGGTCAACAATCGATGATGATCATTATGTTCCCTGGACTATGTTGCTCTCTTCTGGTTACAAAGTGGACTAATTAAAGTCGGTCCTATTTAGAGTACTTTTAATTTAATTCGACAGCAGTCCTATTTAAACGTTCAGTTTTCTTTCATAACCTTAAAATTATGCATAAAATCAAACCAGTAGATGGATAAAAATAAAATATAGTTACAGAGTTTTTAACGGTCTGTGGAACTGCCAGATAAACTAGTCTCGTTAATTCACCACTCTACTGTCGCACACTTAAGATCTAATTTACTAAACTAAATATTCACGCACGCGACCGAAAACGTGTACTCACTGTCAACATAACCTCTGCTATATAATGGTGTTAAGTATCTTGAGTGTATTAATAAATGTTTGTCATGTAATACGGCACCTTCTTCCCCAACACCACTGAGAAGAGTTTCTCTAAAGGGATTGGACCTCAACTGGAACATTGGGTGGATAAGGAACGTTCTTGTACTGACTGCCTCGTGCTAAGCGGGAAAGGTTTAAGTCAATGGAGTACTTAAGTATGGAGTACATGGAGTATAACATATGTGATTTATAACAATGTTACAGTATACTATAACAAAACACTGTGTAGAATCACTCTGTTCTACCTCAGTCAAATTCAATGTAGGACTTTACAAAAAAAATATATAAAATCTGTCTTTAATATATGTAAATAGTGGTATATGTCATTGTTTTCAGGAGAAAACAAGGAATATTTATATGTAAAAAAACAAAAACTTGTATTTTTAAGGTTTTTGGCGACCTTCTCCCCTTCCCAGGTTTCCTGTCAGTGATCTCTGGATGTCTGACTAAGAATAGTTTTAGCCACTTATTCCCTGGCAATCCATTAGGAAATTGGTCATGGAGCTCAAGATATTTATTTAATTGTTGTACTGAAGTCAACAGATTAACCTTATTTGTAGAAAGTCCCGGATAGCAAGACCTTAGCATTCCAAGTAGTTTGTATACCAAGTAGAGGCTGTGGACCCATCTTTCTAACTAAAAGAGTTTTGCCAGATACCTTGTACAAGTGTGTGAAATGTGGGATTCCACATCTCTGCTGGAGAATTCACACTCACCTTTTTTAACCGCATCCACAGCAAGAAGCTGCTTGTGCATGTGTGTAAACTTTGGCTTTTTTTATTGCTTTGGAAAAAACAAACTAATTTTGAGTCATTATTGTAAAACCAATTATTATATTTTGATTGAAGTAAAGACTCCACAAGTTATAAGCTGATAAGAATGTCATTTAACTTAATTAAACCCAATGTAATCCAGTTATCAAATAATACAAATTAATGTTGCTAGTGTTTGATAGGCTCTATTGAAAATTTAATAACCCAGTGATTGGTTCAGTCCTTATTATTTGAAGGTGTTTATACGAAATTATATTATGCCAAATTAAAGAGCATTTTAGAAGATTCTTACTATGGTAAACCATACTACAGTTAAATTTATAATTGTTTGTTTGAAAATTAATAAAAACCACTTACCTCTTTATGCCTTTTGTTAAGAAATGCTCTAAATGGTGACAACAACTTATTTCAAATTCCCTCTAAAACTTAATACAAACAAATAAAAAAAAAAAATAATAATAACCAGCTGATCATATGAATAAAGAGTTTACCTTTTTTTAAAACCTAAAACATTGACCAAATAACATGTGACCTTAGCAACATACCAATTAGATGAACTATCAAAAACTGGGTGTCTTACCCAATCCGTTATGAGAGTAAATTATTCCTTACGCCATTTGGACCTTAAGTATGTTGCTGAGCCCCCTCTCTTGCCAGAAGATCTACAGTATGCATTTACCAATGTAAAAACAGGCAAGTTTATGTCAGCAAGATACTACTATTGATTTTATACACTAATAGATCTCCCATCCAATGTTAGATGGATAGAGGAATTATTGATTCTAATATATTGTTTGACACATATTGTACACATCCACATTGTCAGAACCGTTAAGTCTTTTGGCTGCAATTAAAGTGTCTTGACATGTTACAGCACTCCATTAAAAACAGTCTGAGGTAGATTTAGAGTTTTTTTAAAAGGCTTCACAGGGAAATTAATGGGATGCCTATTTTATGTTTGATTTCTTTTATACAGTCAGTAAAATATACTCCCGCCATTGCAAAGATGGCGCCGGGTAGTGTTGACGTTAGCGTTACTACTCCTTAAAGTTAGAATTAAAGTTAATGATAAATGTGGTAAATGTAAACGATTGTTAAAAACGGCGTACTATGTGATTCGTGTGATCTGTGGTGGCATTATAGTTGCGGAGGTATAAAAAATCAGGACGATTTCCAAGTTAATCAAGATTGGTTCTGTACCAGGTGCAATCAAGATGGTGGTATGGCTGTGAAAGCAGACGAAATTGTCAGTGATCAAGAAGAAATTATTCTCATCCTAAATAATGACTTAGAAGAGTTGAAGCGGGAAAATGCTTCTCTACGGGAGAAAATTCGATCTCTGGAGATAGGCCTAAATTCTCAAACAAGTAGGCCTAACACGTTGACCACCACCAGTGAAAATTTTAAGCTACTTTTGTAGGCCATGGAGTATATTCAACATATCCTTTGAGAGGCCATGAGGACCACCAGTGGTCCTCAGGATATGTTGCACCTGAAACCATGAGGACCATCGGTGGTCCTCATGACAGGAAAATATAAATTTAATATTTTTAACCCAAAACTAAAATTTATTACCAAAAAGGTTTCTATTACAGAAAACAATGTCTACAGAGTAAAAAGGTGTCATGTTTTTGATTTATTTGATCACATAAAAGATTTATTTTAGATTTCTGTTAAGGTTTTTTTTACATTTATTATTGTTTTTAATTAAATAATTTGTTTTAAGTGTTTTCATTTTCAGTCAATAATATCAGGTAATGAATAAAACGCTACTAATAAAATAATTTAAAAGTAAAACCATATTTTATTTCATACTTATGTGATGAAAATTACAATTTTTATATAAACTTCAATATATAAAATTACCATTGGCCACAGTGGCAAAATTTAAATGTTTTAACACATACATGGATTTTTGTGAGTTAAATTAAAACATGGCAAACAGTAAAATGTCTCACAAACATTGCATTTAGTCATTACCTTTTTTACAAATGTTTGGGCGTGAAGACGACCATTTTTTTTGGACAAGTTCTTGTAGCAACTGGAACAGCGTCTCCGTGAAGAACTTTTGGTCCTTAACTTCCACTAATTTGTGCTTGGGTGTTCTTATTCCCTCAGGTACTACATCCTCATCTGTTGTAGAAATCAAAGATAATGCCAACTCCTCTCGAAAATTGGTTATCTACATTTTTACATTAACAGCATTGTTGACAACAAGTGCATTAACAACTGCGGTATTAAGCAGTAGTTCAAAAATACGTTTTTTGTGCCACTTTACACTTCTCCGCAAAGGGCTTGAGTATGAGCCTAACTGGTCAGACATGTCAATAAAGGATATGGCTCTGTTATAATCGGCTACACATTTTGGCTTTTTCTTTGGCCCTCCTCTCTGAGGAACATCGACTGTTTCCTCTGTATGTGTTGTTGAGATCATCATGACATCTCTCTTGTCTCGCCACTTGAGGACGACTACATTTGTATTACTTTGTTGAGCAATAACTTCCCCTTTTTTTTAGTTTTTTCATTTCAACTTCGGCTGGAGTTCCTCTCCGTTTCCTTCTCAGTGTTCCAACCAAATGCGTGTTTCGTTGAAGTCACACTTCAACTATTAGCTAATGTCACACTTGAGTACCAATTGTCTACAACAAGTGTCCTTCCAGAATCAAGCAAATTTTCCATCAGCTCTAAAACTATAGCTTCAGCTGCACTCACGCCATCTTCTCTATCAGACCTTCCATAGTAAATCTTAAAAGCCCAAGTGTAACCCTTTTCAACACATAACTTATAGATTTTAATACCATATCGATGTGTTTTGTTCTGTATGTATTGTCGAAAAGCAACTCTGCCTCGAAAAGCAACAAGGCTTTCATCAATACAAACAGTTTGTTGAGGGGTCAAAGTAGACCTAAACTTATCTTGCAATGTATCAATTATTGGTTGTACTTTGTACAGCTTATTTGTCAAGTCTGCAGTGCTATTGTCAGCAAAGTGGAGCATACTCAATATAATTTCAAATCTGTTCCTTGACATAGCTTTTACTACTTCATTTTTATATAATTTGCTATTGCTCCAGTACTTTTCAATAATGGGCAGTTTCACCAAACCCATCCACATAATTATCCCAAAAAACCGTTTTATTTCATTTTTGTTTGTTGGGGACCAGTTTTTCAAACGGGATTGGAATGAAGGTTCCTTACTTTGTATGCACTGCTGTGCATAAATATTGGTTTGATCAGCTATAAATGTGAATAAGCTGTCGTCAACAAACAACTGCCAAATATCAATCGGCTTAGCATCTTTAATTTTATCATGCATTTCCTGCGACAGCATTTGCATAGGATTGTGTTGAAAGCAATTGAGATCAATTTCGGAAGTAGGTCCCCAAGTTAGGCCTAAGAGGTTTTGTGCAAGATTGGGTCTACGATGTGCCTGGTTGGGCTGATTTACCTGAATATTGTTTTGAGGTTGTTGATCGTCTCCATGCTCATCAGTATCTGTTCCATCTGAAGGAATATATTCAGGTTCGGCATCAGAATCATAGCCCCCAAATAATATTTCTGATTCGGGTGAGTCATCTGAATCACTATCGAAAAGGTCCTGTCCACATATACAATCACTTACAGGTCCATCAATTACGTCTTCCACAAATTCTCCCAGGTTGTAGGCGTCACTTCTTCGTGGCTCACTCATATTTATTTACAACTTAGCTACTATTATTTACATTTATTTACACTCATAATTATATACTAACCAATAATAAACACTGACTAACACATGTACGAATCGATAATAAAGATTTTAATACCATATCGATGTGTTTTGTTCTGTATGTATTGTCGAAAAGCAACTCTGCCTCGAAAAGCAACAAGGCTTTCATCAATACAAACAGTTTGTTGAGGGGTCAAAGTAGACCTAAACTTATCTTGCAATGTATCAATTATTGGTTGTACTTTGTACAGCTTATTTGTCAAGTCTGCAGTGCTATTGTCAGCAAAGTGGAGCTGCTGTTACGGAAGGATCTACGCCTATATCCATACAAGATTCAATTGGTGCAAGAACTGAAACGTTTAGACTATCGCAAGCGTCTTGATTTCGTTGAATGGGCTCAAAATAAGATAACACGTGACCCAGCTTTCGCAGGTAAGATTTTTTTCAGTGATGAGGCTCATTTCTGGTTATGCGGCTTTGTCAACAAACAGAATTGTCGGATTTGGAGTAATGAAAACCCAAAAGAATTTGTTGGTGTGCCCCTTCATCCACAAAAACCACAGAAACAAATGGCGCACCCCTTCATCCGTTTGGTGCGCCATTTGGGCAGGTGGTGTTATTGGCCCTTATTTTTTTAAAGACAATGCTGGCCAGACTGTTACGGTAAACGGTCAACGCTATCGGGCAATGTTACGGGACTTTTTCGTTCCTCAGCTAAACGAACTTGAAGTGGATTTAGAAAATGTCTGGTTCCAACAAGACGGCGCGACGTGCCACACGGCAAACGACACAATTGGCCTTTTACAATAATAAACACGCTAAATAAACCTGGTGTGTACTGCATAAAATAAACGATTTAGATTAGAAATAAATCAGGGCAGTGTTGCCAACCCGCTCAGTGTTGTTCCCTACATGTCAAGTTAAAATTTCCCTAAATTTATAAAAAGATCAACTTTTCCACGCCATGAGGACCACCTGTGGTCCTCGATTTAGGTTAGGAATGATCAAGAAGAACGTTCTAAATGTTTATTTCAAAGCCTAGTGAAAAGAACTATTTATAGCAAAAGATTAACTTTCCCAGGCCATGAGGACCACCTGTGGTCCTCACTCATAATATGCTTAATAATCGAGATATCGCAAAAATTCATATATTCGAATAGTCAGGAGACCGAGTATGACCTATTGGAACTAAAAAAAAATCGATGTTGAAATTTTACCGGAACAGCTGGTGTTGCCATGGCTGCAGATGTAAACCAAGTGAGAACCACCGGTTAGGGGTGAGCATCGAAAGAAAAACATCGATGTTAACCATCGATGTCTACATCGACCAAGACTATCGATGTATCAAAAACATCGAAGAACAAACATCGATGTTTTCTGACGAAAAACATCGATGTTTGGATCTACAACGTTTAGACTTTAGAACTTATGATAATAATGAAATTAACAAATTATTTGAAACATTTTCATAAATAAATTTATTTTAGAAATGTTAATGCTCTATGAGTGAATAGGCTTATAAATAGATCATAATATTCTAATTTCAAACGTTTTAAGTAGGTCGGATCTTGGGTGGATTACTGAAATAAAACTACAGTCAAATAAGAAACTTGAAATTTTAATTAAGAAAATATCAATAAAAGAACAAAACTTAAAATTTTATTATAGTGCTCATGTCCAAAGCGAGTCATTAATGGATTGCAGAAAAACTATTTTAGAAATAAGTTTGCCTCCTAGTATGTTTCGTGCCTTTGTCACAGTTTGTCCCACTTTAGAAAACAACTGCTCTGATGGAACGGAGGTCGCCACTACAACTAGATGCGTTCTTGCCATCTCTGACAGGAGTGGATAAGTTGTTGCCATTTCTTTCCAAAATAATAGAGGAAGTTGCTATATTTTTTCAGCCGGGGCACCTAAAAATTATTACGATTACATTACCTTTACTCATTAAATAGCGCTTTCAAAAGTTTTAAAAACAAACTTGTTTTAAAAGAGTCTATTCATATGCAATCGAAATTATTCGTTACTATTAAAGTTCTAGTTTATATTGAAAATTATGCAACTTGTAACGCTTGCAATTTTAATTAGACGATTTAGAATATGCAGTACTTTTAATAACAATATTTCTATTGACAAGCAAAAGTAAAAATTAGTTTTGGTTTTGCTGATGAGTTTTCTTGTTATTAATACATAATAAAGCTCTTGTATGCATTTTTGTTATGAATCCACATTAAATCAATATTACTATATTATATAATTATGTAGTAATCCACTTTATTTATAGGCCTACTACCGATGTAGTAATTTTGATTCGAACTAAGCAATGGAGTCGGATTATTTAGGATTCCTGAAAAAAAGAACAAATAATGTATTTCTTTTCTTACCTAAATACAAAGAAAGTTCTGGGTGCAGTTTTCTGGGCTTTGAATCTGATTGACTTTGAATAGAATGCGGCTCCTCTTCCTCTTGCTTCTTCCATTTTTTTGGACAGTTTTGTTGTGATCGCTGAACAAGCCTCTCTTCTTTTGGGGTTTGTCGGGTTCTGAGTCGGAGGATGAATCGGTGGATAACTTCTTTGCAGTTAACTCTTTGTCCAATTTCTTGATTGTGTTATTAATAAATAAGACATGTCTGCTATAGGCAACTGGATTTTCGAAGTATATTTTCTTAAAACGAGGGTCCAATATAGTCGCAACTGCTAAAAGGTGCACCTGTTCAATGGTATTGAATCTTTTTTCATACTGCCCTAATACTGATTTTAAACATGATTTACCGACTTCTGTGACAGGTTTAAGGCTGTTCAATCTTCCCTTAGTAATATTGGCAATCGAAATTGCTACACTTCCAGTCACGTAGTGCTGGCCACTAATTTCTGTTGTAGCTGTTTCTAGAGGCTCTAGAATGTCTTTGATTTCTTTTAAAATTTCAATTTCAGCTGCATTTAGCATAGGTGGTGCAGTGGTATGTTGGTTAACAATTTCATTGATAATTGGCCGTAGTTCCAGAAACCTATCAAGCATATAGAATACTGAATTCCATCTTGTTTCCACGGACTGAATGAGTTTCTTTTCAGTTTTTCTTCTAAGTTCGTCAATTGCAACCACACTATGTTTAAACCATGAAACTATAGATTTAACTTTGGAAATCAAATTAGTAGCCTCTTGACAGTTAGCTAATCCTTTTTCAGTAACTAGATTGAGGGTGTGCGCGAAACATGGGATGTGCTTTTTTTTCCCGAAACCTATGTCAATAGCAAGAGTGATATTAGTTGCATTATCTGTAACGACAGCAATAACGTTTGCCTCAGTTATATTCCATTCTGTACAAATAGATTTCAATTCCTTGGCGATATTTTCACCTGTATGGCGGTCTTCAAGCATGAATACCCCAATTGTTCCACTAAATATCAATCTATCATTGTTTTCTTCATAAAAATGAACCGTTACACTAATAAAACTGCGTGTTTGCGGGTCTGTCCAGATATCTGTTGTTAAGACACATTGTTTATCGACCAATGTTTGTTTCATGTTA
Source organism: Stictocephala bisonia (assembly GCA_035578905.1). Classification (NCBI taxonomy): domain Eukaryota; kingdom Metazoa; phylum Arthropoda; class Insecta; order Hemiptera; family Membracidae; genus Stictocephala; species Stictocephala bisonia. The sequence continues at coordinate 124,242 of JAQJVL010001032.1, forward strand.
GCGGATAAGAGATCAAATTTGTCCAAAATCAGTCTTTTAATTTAATCAGTCATTTCAAAAAGGCCATATATCCACTTTTTTCTCAAATACATTTTTGTTCACCAATTTATTTTACGGTCGAAAATACGCAATTCTGTGTGAAAAGGCCATATCTAACTCTACTCTTTATGATAGAAACGAGGAGTGAAGGATATGTATTCTCCGCGAGAAGGCCATTTCTCCAGAACATATGGCTCTTTCAGACGAACTCAGCAGTTCCCGGCTCAGACACTACCAGCTGTTAGCGCTGCTGTTAGTTAGTGTTTGGCTAATGCAAATGGTGCTATTGTAGCAAAGTTTTCGTGTTTGTAGTTTTAAACTAAAATAAATATGAGTGAAAGTGAAGTTAGTGATTTTGGAAGTGGGAACAAGCGAAAGAAGAAAGGGTTGAGTAAATGTGAAAGTATTAACCCTAGATGGACCAAGGGAGGGTCATTTTGTGTCCACACTTTTTTAAAACTTCTTGCAACAATTAATTTTATTTCCAAAAATGTTGAAAAAATTATTTTGTGTTGGAAAACGATTACTTTAAATATTACAGTAACAATTAACCATCCAACGTATGTGTATATTTTTTAATAGGACAACATTTAGTAAGTGGACAATTTTTGACCCTCCCTCGGTCCAACTTGTAACCTCATCAGTTTAAGCTGTGGGATCTTATTAAATCAAAAATAAGTAATTTTTCTGTGATAAAACTGCATATTTACAAGTAATTTTATATAGTACACAGTATATCTTGTTGACTATTTTACTTTCGCAGTTGGTACCATTGAAACTTAGACTCAGACAACTGACATTTGTTGTGTTATTCATACTGTCAGTCAGTCACATGCTGGATTGTGTCTTATTAGAGGTTATGTGTGTTTTCTATTCCAAGTGTTGAGTTTCAAAATGAGTGATTACATATCACGAAGTGAAATTGACAGACTTTTATTAGACGCTGTTAGTGAAGATGATGGTGATGATGTGATTAGCAACGCATCCGAGGAAAGTTTGGTTAGTGAAACGGACGACTTGATCTACAATATAGATGACATAGACAATGGTGAGACGTTTATAGATGTGGATGAGTTATTTGAAAGTGGAAATGAAGGTGAAGAAGTAGTGAATAGCAATGACGAATTGAAGTACGTAGCAAAATCAGGTAAGGAAACGCGGGAATATCTTGTCCATAAACCTAGGCCTACACGTAGGACTAGGGCAAATATTTTCCGCCAAAACCCAGGCCTAAAAAGTACTGGAAAAGTAGGTACTGTTGTTGAATCCTTTCATAAAATGTTTCCAAAAGAAGCAATACAGCTTATAGTCACCCATACAAATGAAGAAGCACTTTTACGTAACATAGAACCAACAAACGAAACAGAACTTCTAGCGTTCATTGGTATATTGATATTACAAGGAGCAAATAACGATAGTAAATTAGACTATCATGATTTATGGTCAACTGAGTTTGGAAGAGCGTCATACATCGCAGGAATGAGTCGGAAGAGGTATCGTGATTTACTCTCTATCTTGAGATTTGACGACAAGCAAACGAGGCAAAATAGGCGTGTACATGACAAATTTGCGCCGATTCGTGAGCTATTTGAAATGATAAACAACGGGCTGTGCTCGCACTTCACTCCCTCAGTGAATGTGGTTATTGATGAAATGTTGACCTTATTTAGGGGTAGATGCCCGTTCAAGGTATTTATGAAGGAAAAGCCTGGTAAATACGGTATCCTCATAAGAATACTGGCTGACTGCGAAAAACGAATGGTATTGAATATGGAAGTTTACGCGGGTAAAAGACCAGATGTTCCAACCGATACTGTTCAAGTTGTAAAACGATTGATTGCTCCCATTACAAATACAGGAAGAAATGTAACTACAGATCGTTTTTACACTTCAGTCCCACTAGCAGAGGCACTTTACGAAGAGCACGGACTAACTTTGGTAGGCACAATGCAAACCAATCGGAGGTTTATTCCGAAAGAAATGAAAGATGTCAAGGATAGACCCCTTCATTCTAGTTTTTTTGCCTTTACCGATCCTAAAAGTAAGAGGCCTCCTGTTACACTACAATCGTACATAACCAAGGAAAAGCCTAAGAGAAACCTAATTTTACTATCCACTCAACATAATGATGACAACGTGGCCATGGAAGGCAAAATGAAATCTGATATCAACCTATTCTACAATTCTACAAAAGGCGGGGTGGATTCAATTGACCAAATGGCGCGAAAATATTCGACAAAGAGATCTACCCGGAGATGGCCACTTTCAGTATTTTACACATTGATTGATGTAGTGTGTATAAATACATTTTCTCTGTACATTCTAAATTTTCCAGATTAGAATAAAGCTAAGACAAATCGTAGAAGGATTTACCTACAAGAGTTGGGACTACAACTTATCAGACCCCATGTAACCAATCGATCAAGAAATCTAGTTGGAGTTCAAACACGAGTTGTTATGGCCATGGAAAGTGTTTTAGGACGCAAAGTTACTGTACCAACTCCAGCCAAGCAACAGAGGGTGAGCGGGAAAGGCCGATGTTACATGTGCTGCTCTGCTGCTTCATCAAAGAAGGAGAAGCTCAATAAACTGTGCAAAACAACCATTGTGTGTTGCAACTGTGAAAAGTATGTTTGTGGTAGGCACAGTGAAAAGACCAATATTTGTCAGAGATGCAAAACAGAAGATTCTGAATCGTCAGATTAGGTTAGCAAATTAAAAGAACGGTGTCGAGAATGCCAGTTGTTTTTTGACGATGGTAAAATTTATCATAAATATATTTAAAATAAACTTTTTTCTCAATATTTTAATGTTTGACTATGTTTGATATGACATCTACCAAAACTATTGTAAACTGTACTAATAAACTGCATTTAAACATGTTTAACAAATGTGGACATTTTTTGACCCTCCCTTGGTCCTGCGCGTAACCAATTATATTTTGGTCCATCTAGGGTTAAAAAGGCAAAAGTCCAAGGAACGTCACACATAAACTACGTTGGAAAAGTTGTGCCTGCACGTAAAACTGGCCCTACTTGCAGGTAACTATAATGTCCACTTATTTCTTTAGCCCATAAGTAGTTATTTCTTATTGGTTCTAGACCCACTTTTTTTAGGGTTTTCCAAGATGGCGGCGGTCACGTGACCGGATCCAAGATGGCGGCGCAGTGGTGCCAACCCCCACCCCCCTCCCCCACAAAATTTCCCCCATTTCCCTCATTTCCCACACATTACCCACATTTCCCACACATTACCCCCACATTACCCCCCATTTCCCCCCAAATTCCCTTGTTATACTATATAAAATGCCATTTTTTGTCCAATATAGCGTCTTTTTCCTTGTTATACTATATAAAATACAAAAGATGGCGACCGGATCCAATATGGCGTCTTTTCCCTCCCGCGCCAACTCACACCCTGTGGGAAAATTCCCTCCCAAAATTCCCTCATCCAATATGGCTGCCTTTACACTATAATAAATCTAATATTTCATATACTCTATGTGGCCGACGCGATCGCAGCGCCCCAAGCAGCAATACACGCCGACCGTAGCGCCCCTGGTGGCAATGCCGATCGACCGCAGTGCCCCTGGTGGTAACGCCGACGCGACCGTAGCGCCCCTGGTGGCAATACCGATCGACCGCAGCGCCCCTAACGGCATCAGCTGGTGACGCATGCGCATCCAAACGCTTTGCTATGATTGGTCACCGCCTCCGCATCCAAACGCTTTGCTCTGATAACCCAAAACTATGCAAAAAAAAAATCACTGGTATCACTTTGTACGTTCGCCATATTACCACTACTAAAGTTACAAAACTTTCCCTCGAAGCTTAGATGCGCCAAAGTTTAAATTTAAAAACACACCATAAGAGGAAACATTTTGCAACAATCACTCAAACACATATGGTCTCCCATATTTCATATAGTCTTCCCACCACCAAGGGTAGACCTAGTACAATGTGAAAATGCCGAGAAAAATCTATAAACATGAGTCCATGGAGAACCCTGCACAGGCCATAAGTCAGATTCACTCATAGCGCAAAAGTCTTAAAGCGTCGTCAACTCGCAATATGTTACGTGTCATAGTGAACGAATGTGTATAATAAAATTCAATTTAAACTCTAAATAAAGTATATTTAATAAGAAACATTGATATTTATGTATTTAAAATTACAATACACTTAAAAAAAACTTTTCGCAATGTTTTAGGTTAAGCGAATAATATCTGTGGGAATTTATTGTAAGTCTAACATACAATGTTCAAAATTAACTTTTAAATATCTACCAAATATTAAACGTAATTATATATATTCTTAAATAATAGTGTGCTACTTTGGTCGTATTGTATAGGAATGTAACTGAAGCTTTTATATTCACTTTCAATATTTATAAGTTTTAATTAATTAATGTATTTGATAGTGAGCCAATTACACCACTTTATAAATATCATAATCACTAAAATGATATTTATAAATATCATTACGACTTCGCGTGCCAACCCCAACGCCCGCTACGCTCGATACACCTCGGCCTTCGGCCTCGGCATGTAACTATTCAGTACAAAAATCAGTATATTAACTATATAACGTAAAAGTACAATATTAAATTTCGGTACAGTACCTCACTCACACTAACTGCTTTGCCACCTATTTAGCCTATTTCAAGAGTGTTCATTTATTTTTGTTTAACAGCTGAAGATTAAACTCATAGTAAAAAATTAAATAGTATAATGTCAAGCATTCAAAATAGACATGTTATCACAACAGCTGTTATTAATTTACCAAAATCAACCCAATATTATCCTTATGGACCAATCTTTTAAGGGTGCTTTATACCCCTTAGGAGTACTTTATCAAGATGAAAATACTTTATTTGTAAAGAAACAGTGTACAAATTACCTACATGGGAAATTGAAGAATCAGTGATGAGTGAGCCAATCATATTCCTGTTCGATACTTATTGTACTAGTTTTTTCTTCTTTTTTTCAAATATATATCCGTATGTGTATTATGGTCTTGCTTGTATTATAGATAGTGCCATATTCTTGTATGTAGTTAATGTATGTAAAATCTATCTATTGGCATGTAACTTACATGTGATAAACTATCCTAATTCACATTATTAGCATGATTCAACATTTAACGTATTGTAATGATGAATTCATCTTTAATTCGTCTTGAGCTGTATATATTCTTTGACACTTTTGTATACCACTGTGCATGTAACTAAATAATAAACACATTAGACTATTGGCAAACACCATTGCAAGCGAGAATATTGAATAAGCTACTAAACATCACTGTTATCACAAAACGACCATTACCGATAACGACACCATTCCATTTCAACGGAAACATTATCGTAAAAAGTTATCGAGAATTACAAATCAAACTAATAGGCTTAAAATATGTACCATAGTGCAAGTGTAATGTACACACGAAGATTCTATTCTATTAAATAGTTAAAAATTAAAAATATATTGGTTAATACCATATAATTTGAACATAATATTAAGTGACCTATGAAGATTCTACTTTATTAAAAAACCCAATAAGGAACAAACCCTTTAAAACAATTTATAAAGGTAAATCCAATATAATGTGGATACTTTAAATAATAATACTGCAATGGATGTTTTTGCGTGCAAGTGCGTACTTATTTATTCATTCAACGGTAACAACCATTTAAAATTCAATGCTTATAAAACCAGAAATGCTTAGCCAAATAAAAATGAAGGTAATTGTTACTACAGATTAAAAATGAAAACTCCTTCAATACAGTATAAGAAATATTATTTTATTGTCAAACAGTAAAGTAACATAAACAAACTAGTTTGTGAAAATGTAAATTAAAAACACCAGTTACGTATATTATTTCTAAAAATATATTAAACTAAACTTACATTATGACACTATACATTACATATACTATTTCTAAAAAATATACTAAACTAAACTTAAACCATAACACTATACATTACATACACTATTTCTAAAAAATATACTAAACTAAACTTACATTATAACACTATACATTACATAACTATTTCTAAAAAATATACTAAACTAAACTTACACTATAACACTATACATTACATATACTATTTCTAAAAAATATACTAAACTAAACTTACATTATAACACTATACATTACATATACTATTTCTAAAAAATATACTAAACTAAACTTACATTATAACACTATACATTACATATACTATTTCTAAAAAAAATATATATAAACATATCGTTTCGCATGGGTCAATCCACCTCCAGCCAGTAGGTTCATCTGCAACAAAGCAAATACCATAACGTTAATTTTCATTAACATGCATAGTGTAAGGGCTATCGTACTTAAAAAAGAAGTAATATTTGGAACAAGACTAAAGAGTCATATCATTTATTAATCCAAATAATAAAGTTAACAAAAAACAATAATAAATAAAAGCAACAAATAGACACACAGTAGTAGATAACAAATACTCATTCGAGGCCCACGGAGTCAAAAAACAACAATAATAAATAAAAGCAATAAATAGACACATAGTAGTAGATAACAAACACTCATTCGAGGTAAACGCCCTCAGCAAATTACAAACAATTGATAAGAGTCACAAAAAATTCTACAACAACTCATGTATACTATCTGAAAATGATTTTAGGCTAGAGTTGAAAAAGTCTACATGTGGTGCAATGATATTCTCTTGTCGTTGGATGTGGACCATTGTGGTGCACTGCTTGTTAAGTGAATATGTTTGTGAGCCTGTGAGTACAAAGATAAAATTAAAATATAACAACAATCAATTTAGATATATATAATGTTTACTTTATTAATGAATTTAGAAAACAACTGACAGTAACGCTTACCTAGCGACCACACCGGTGCGTGGGTGACGCATGAGCAGGGTCCAGGCGCCCCTAGCAGCAATGTCCTAAAACAGAAATATATATTACACAAAGTAGGCAAAAAGCTATCAACCCCCTCGTGGTCCAGTGGTTAGCGTACCCGGCTCCCAGAGTTTGCAAGTAACAATACGTCTGTGAGTAAGTATAAGTCGTGGTATTGTTTTAAAGTGGTCATGTCAAAGGCGGTCCATACGGTCTGTGCGTGTAAGTAGTCTTCGTCAGATATAGGTGTGAGTCGGATGCGAAACCACTCGGACACAAGATTGTTTTTTAATTCATACAACTAAACGACTTAAAACTTCTACAATAAAAAAATAACAAATGTCTAAACAAACGAAAAGGTTAAAAAATTAACGAACCTACAAATAAACCCTCTCCGTCCTGGTGATGGGGTGCCTACAAATGTGGCACACACGCAGCCTGGGCCCACACCATGCACATACTACATGGTGACATGGCACCAGAAGCAGAGTGGGTAGGCGTAGCATACAAACTGCACAGTACACCACCCTATCCTCCTGACTGGAAGGTACGTCCTCCTCGTCATTTTCCGCTTCTGGCTGTTCAACAACATTCAAACAAATTACAATCAAATAAACTAACTATACAAAAAAAAAATAAATAAATAAATAAAAAAAAAACGTAAATACTTACTCCTACAGGACTGCCATTCATCATGTGCCACTCTTGCTCGGTGATGGAGGTACCTGAGAGAGGAAGTTCGTCCTCCGTCAGGTCTATGTACAACACCCCATTTGCCGTGGTGGAGGTGTTTGGGCCAGCCGAGGTGCCCGGGCCGGTTGAGGCGCTTGGGCCAGCCGAGGTGCCCGGGCTGGTTGAGGCGTTTAGGCCAGCCGAGGTGCTTGGTCTGGAGACCTCATCCTAATAATAAAACGTTTACAGTTTGGATCATCACTTAGGATAAGTAAACCATTATAAACTCTAAATAAACTTTACCAACCTCCAACCTAACAACTGTCGCAGAATACCCTTCTAAGAAGGTCCTGCGAGTTTCAATGAAGTGCCCGCTCTTGAACATTGCACATCGACGAGCATTGTGTTCCTCCTGAAACATTCGAATCCAAAAGTTTTAAATCAGTAATAAGCTATTGGTTGTTAAGACAGCAACATATAACGTCAATTACCTCAGTCAGCCTCCGACCTGGGGGAGACACCAGGGGACCCATCTGGAAAAGAAATACAATCTTACTACATCACGCGTAATCTTTGCAAACACTGGAATGACTCTACTGAAACTTATACATACATTAACGTAGACCTCCACTAGTTCTCCATCGGCAGTCTCATAGAATTGTCGGTTGCTCCACCACGGCTCGATGGGTGGTGGTTGAGTCTGAACAAACAACTTGCCTTAGTCAACTACATTACAAGTCAATAATGTAGTTTACCCTTACATGGGAAACAAACTTACCCGATTAAGCTCCTCGTCCGAGCCCATCGACAAGGCAACGGAAAGCAGACAGATAACAACACCACCTAAGAACTGCATCGTGTAGTCGTCAATCGATAACAATATGCGAAACACAAAGTGCAGCATGTATTTATAGTACCTAAAGTGCATTCCATGCATGCATTTTATCAGGAATGCAGCAAAGATACGCTGTGGTTTATGATAGCTTCCGTGAGCCCGCCCCACTCTAGCGATTAGGTGTCCACTTCAATCCACACTTGCCCATTCCCCCCAACATGGCATCAATCATAATTAGCAGAATACTCCGGAACAGGGAGGAGTTTCTAGGTTTCCACAGGAAACTTCGTACATTCCATTTAAAAACCGTACAGTACGCCTGTACTGTACGTTAATCATTAAAAATGAAGAGGGTACAGAAGTAGAAAGCATATTGGTTCCAAATAGCTTCTTCCTTAATCGTCATCGTGTGGACAATTGGGGGTGTGAGTTGGCGCAAGAGGGCACCGAACTCCACATTCAACTCATTGTAAGCCCCTGCGTAACACACGATGACGACCATCATGACATATCATCCATTTACACGTAAACTCCTCCTTCCCTGCTACAAACGGCCCTTTTCAGGGCCCAATAAATATTGATACATAGTTTTAAGTGGGTTGACGTCATGAGCGTCCACTCCGCAAACCTGCTCGCCCCACCCATGGCGTCACCCCTGCTTCTTTTTATTCTAAATTTGACACTTCTTACCTCTTTATAGAAAGTTGTAAGTTGTACCATATAGTACTTCTTGATTCCCAATCTCCCTTTGATGTGTTTGTTCTTGATTTAACCAGTTTTCTTTCACGGTGAGTGTTTAATTCCTAGCTACCCTCAAGTAAGCTGAAGGCAAAACTTAAGGGCATTGCCCAATTCCCATGGGACGCTCCCGATAGAGGTCTGGTAACCCCCACGGGTAGTTTAATGTAACTTGCCCCAACCATCGCAAGTTACGGTGATAGCCACTCCATAACAAAATGCTACTTCCCAGTATTATTTAGTTATTTACTTTTTATATTTTGTTGTATTTTATATTTTTTATATGTTTTTTTATTATTTTATTTTAGGTGAAGCTTAATCCACAAACACCTTGGACTTACGGGTTCTAAGCCAACCATTCAACCAAACTCTACGAGGGCCCGGACTGCGACTCGAGGTCTTACAGGGTTTAGCCCAGCCCCAAGCTGCAGGACTGTCTCAGGTCTTACGCGTTTTACGGCTGCCTTGGAGAACAGTCGGACATTTTTTATTAAGTTTGGGCCGTCCTCACCTCGACAGTTCATGTCCTGGTCTTACGGAGTTTAGGCCAGCCATAGGACGTAAGTTCACTCATCTACTTCACACACTCGCTTGTAATGCTTTATAAAAAAAGCTCCACTTACGTTTTGATACAGTATAATATCTTCCAAGACCACTTTGTCTGAAAACTCCTCGATAAACTGTTCCGACAAAGACTGGTATCTACTTATAATTCCCCAACAATCGATATCAAAGTTTGGTGACATCTCCCTCAGTATATCTTCGGTAAACTTTGTCCTCTTTAAAATCAAACCCCAGTTTACCCTATGTTGGTATATTCTTAACATATCCAATGAAAAATCATAGTGGGCCGACAGTAGGTCCCATTTAACGTACCTGTCAAATTTCATGATAAAACTGTCGGTTAAAACACCAACTGGAGCCTTTGGCTCCTTTAATAGCATAGTCCATGTGTTCTCCATGGTGGTTAAAGACATAATGACCAAATTACAGTTCAGACAGCCTTTTATACTCTTGGTGTGCAGTTTTAAAGGCACACTTAAAGTTACAGTTGGCGTGTACAGGTAATATACAAGTGGATGAACAAGTATCCTTTGAACAATCCTTAGGTAGTTCAATCACGTTAGGATGAAATTCCTTTAAAAATTTGACCTTTTCCAACCCTTTAGTATAAATTCTGTCAATAGGTTTACAAAGTGTGCGGATTAAATTTTTATCGTACTCTACACTGCCCTCTTCCCATTTTATTCCATGCAAGTGTCGGATCAGCCATCTAGCTGTCCTTTGTTGTTTCTCATCGAGTGCACACTTGCAGTAAGGCGACTTGAAAACAATTTGTGTTTGAAAATAATCACTTACTATTGCCAATTCTTTAACTATAAAACGGTTATTATTATCAGTAAAGGCTTGAAACTCAACTACTTCAGCCATTGACTCTATTAATTTCACAAGTTAATCTATTGAAAATGTGTGGAGATGGGCTTTGGAATCCTCCACAGAGATATTGTTTTATAAAGTCTTCTTCATAAAACAACTCTCGCAATTCCAACTGTATTAACGGAAGGTTGGATAGAAACTGCGCCCACTCACCCAAGTTAAGTGTCAAGGTACTACCTGGGTGGTTGGTAGAAGACTGGGCTTGTTCGCCCGCATCAAGCGTTAAAGTATTTCCAAGGAAGACATGCGGTGCCCCAAAGATCGATAAAACTTTAACAACCTCTTTTTCGTCAATTTCCAAATAAATCTTTTTATTGTCTGTTAAGGCTTTAGAAATGTTATTGAAATTTACACAAAACTGGTTAAATACATCAAATGACCAGAACACGTAGTCGTGTCTTCCCTTGAATATTACCCCAAGACTATAGTCTCGATTTTTAAAAATTCCACCGGTAAGTGATTTCGAAAAGTTTTCATTTAGAAAGAAGACCCGTTTTAAAAAAATACCATTTAACATATCGATTGGCTCCAAGAGCTTGCGTGAGATACTCACCTAGCGGCTCCATCCTCTCAACCGAATAAGATATTTTTATCAACCACTAATCATACCCCCCTCCCCTCCACCACCCCCGTTTTCTAAACTCCCCCCTTTTAACAACTCCTTGATATTTATTTTAAAATTAGCAACAGATCGACCTACAGTGAACCTTGTCTTTTTATACCAAACAACCTCGTCCTGCAAACGGTCTGCGTCCCAACCGTTTACCTCCGGTGGTGGGGGAACATAGACCGAATCACTAAGCATAACCCGATCAATGTGGCCAATTAGGTAAGGCTCTACACAGGACAACTGTTCAACGTACCGTGAAATGCAAGGTAATAAGCTGACAAAGGTCAACCATTCACCTTTAGTGAAAAGAATAGATGTTTCATTAAACTTATCGCATAGATCTACATGAGGTTTTTGGTATATGTTACGGATAGTGTATTTAATGTCCTCATCAATGAATCTCTTTTGAAGACCACCTTTGTTACACAGATCATGGGTAATTGAAGGTTCCAATACTTTCAACTTTGTGAATTGTATGTTGTTTAGTAAAACGTATTTCCGCATGCCTTGCTTATGAAACAAAATGCACACCTGAAAGTTAAACTCATCAAACAGACCCACTGTGACAACTTTGGTGAAATCAGAGGTTATGTTGTACATAACCTTTAGAAAAGCTGTCAGGTCCTGCTTCGACAAATCGATTGGCTTATGTTGCGCGAGATACTCACCTAACGGCTCCATCCTCACAACTGAATAAACTGATTTAGTTTGATTACTAAATATCATCCCCCTCCCTTCAATTACCCCCACCCCCTTTTATTACATAACCGTTCTTACTGTACTTGTTAAAAGATTGTACATTAAATGTACGTCGTGAATTATTAAGCAGTACGCTGTAGTCCTGTCTGGTACGTTATTTTTAAATTCAAATTCAACGCGTACATCGACAGGTCCAGACTTGATTGAATCATTCTGCTTAGAGCAATCAATTACAAAGATTGGACATTTCGATTTAAAAGTATCCAAGTCCATGATAGGTGAATTGGAAACACCGTAGTATGAAGACTGAAATTTGGCGTACATCTCGTAGAATAAACTCCAGTCACCTCGGACGTTATCGTACGGATAGTAACTTGAATTGAGGTATAACTTGATATCCATTAAATCACAATGGTCAAAACCTGACATGTTCATTTTTATTTTATTTTTCCTATCAGTTTGAAACGCTAGTATCACATAGCGGGGTTTCTCTATCTGCGATGACGTTTTTACAGTCCCATTATGTCTCTTTGTTTGTGGGAGCGTGGGATATTCGTGACACTCCCACGACCTAAAGGGAAGATGAACCGGTTTGTCTTTATTAACGAGTCTTAAAAGTTTTTCTTTGTAACTATCGGAAACAGTCAAGTGTGGTACACGCCAGTATAAATCAGTTATCTCTAGGCTGTGCGATAGCGCATCCTCTGATAACAACGCATCAATGTCGTTTGCTGACCGCAACAAAACCAATTCTTGTTTTATATTTACAATAATTTTCCTGTAATCTTCCATGAAACCAAAGAGCAATCTTAACGGAACGGAGAAAGTGAACTCTTTTGTATTTTCTGATGACCCTGGTTCGAACCAACAAGCATTTTTCATTGCATTTGTTTCATTCTGTCTAAGTGACAGTAAACTTTTCATAGTTGATACAACACCCAAGTTTTTAGTACGGTCCACTGTTATACCAGAAATGTCGTATCTAATATCTTCAAACAAGTACGCCATAGCGTTATTAACCAAAGACACGTCTGCGACTACACCGCCAACCTTTTTAGCCGTAATCTTACCAGAAATATGCAGAGAACTTTCAAACGGAGCAGTAATAATGCCCTGTTGACTGATTGTAATACGTAGTTCATCATTGTTTTTAAATGTTGAAGAGGCGTATGGTTTGTGTGTGTGATACTCACAGCCAGTGATAATATCACTGTATTCGACTCCGCCCTCAATTTCTAACATTCTTTACTTTTATTTTAAATCCTAAGGATCTTAAAAGCTTTGTATTGCGTGATGTTAACACCTTGGGTGTTTTAGGTCTAATGACCTGTTTCAACACGGTTGTTTCCCTAAATACTAATCCCATTGCTTCGCCTTAAGTGTAAACGTAACGATATTGTTTCGTTTCTAAAGTTTATCAACTTCCCCTGTTGATCTCTCAGCTCACAAGTAATGTAATTCAAAGCTTGCACACTCACAGGTAAATATATCACGTTATGAGGCGTTTCAATTATTTTGTAGCCAGGTGGAACTGACGGATAAAATTCGTGTATTATATGGCTTTCCTGACCGTTCTGGTATGAGCCTCTTGCCACGTTACATGTGACTCGAACGACATTTACTGAGTTAATGTTAACCTCATTCTCGGACATGTGAGTTTTATTAGCTTCGTATACAGCTTTATTAAAGCCGAGCAAGGAAGCAAGGCTGTTAACTGTTTCAAAGTGAATGGGTTCACTACAAGTAATTTCAACTTTCAAAGTACTATTGTTTGGTTTTAAACTGAATCTTACACCAGCTTTTATGTTACTGTTAATGTAATTCTCTAAATCGCTAATCTCGTAGGAGCCGGTCGGAATTTTTATTACAGTGTCCCCGTAGTGGAATGTATCGTTCACGTTTTTTTCTATGTTCGGTATTGAGTTGTACGTTGTGAGGTCAATCAAGCCAATCTCCCAATCACCTACCGATAAATCGATTGAAGGGAATATGTCACAACTTAACGTTGAACTCTGTCCGCTAAGGCAAACCATTATCAACGAGGAACTCTAAGCACAAGTGCCCACAGAGTACTGAGTTAAAATCCTGTTGCCTTTCGTTATTATACTTTATATTAACACTGGGGCCCCAATATATGATAAGTTCCATAGGAGGATGCAGGTTACCAAAACTGTCATAGTACAACACCTCGTTACCTAACTTTTTATAACAAACCCAATGTGTACCTTCCCCCTGTATACTGTCCAAATTAATGATTGCGCTTTCGTTCGATCTAGGTTTATTCGGAAGTGTGTCCCTCGTGTAAACACCTCGAAAGTGTGGAATGTTTAATTTTTTTTAGCGTATTTAACGAGTTCGTAGTTTGATATGGCGTGTTCAGGAACATAGACTAATTTGAGTTTTTTTTTTTTTCTTCTTACAAGTGCATTTCTTCTTGTTCTTAGGTGCATTCTTAACACCTCGGCCTACCCAGAGTCTTAGATAAAGCCCTTTTCCACGCCGGTTTCGCTTTACTGTCTTTTTACGTTTAACCACACCACCACCACCACCCCTACGTTTACCTCCACCCAACTTTGCCTTCGCCTTCATAGCTGTCGTAACTACCCAAGCTGCGGCTTTCTCTCCAACAGATGAATCAGATGCTTTTACTCTTTTCCAAGCCCTTTCAGCCAAGTCTCTATCGGCTTGTGCTCTCTGCGCTGTGTCTGAATATTTTGAGTAGGCTATATCGTGGATCTTGCAAGCTTCGTCCAGACCATTTATCCCCTGATCTCCACGAGCTAATCTCTCCTTTAACTTGGTGCCACCCCCACAGTACCTGTATCCTGGCAGATGAAGTTCCACTGGCAGTAGTTCTATACCCCTGTTTAAAGCTGTTCCAGCTAAACGTCCAATTCCTTCGAGCTCACTAGATACAAGTCCCTTTCCGCAGCGTGACGTTTTCTTCTTCATTAGATGTGTCCCATACGAAGGATAGTTAAGGAATGAAGGGACTTAGCTATATTTCACTTTATATTACCCCTCACCTTGTTCACCGAAAATTTCAGCCCAGTTTATGTAGTTATCGGCGGTCAGTGTTTCTGTACTCCGCCCTGTAGCTGTTTTCATGAATCCGCCCCTCCAGTGCATTAACCGTCTCTTTAAGTGTTGTCAGCACTGTACCTATCGTTGTTGTTTGTTGACTCAATATTTCCAAAATATGCGATTTTGTTTCGGTTAACACTTTTAAGTTTACGGCCTCGTCCATTTCTTTCGCGTCCCTAACAGATTTAATTCCCATGTTATCAAAGTCATAGTCGTCCTTGCGTTTCTTTGGACAGTTTTCCAGTAGATATGACTTGGTTACAGCATCTTGATTATCATGTGGGTCAGCTACAGAAACTGAACGTCGCTTTTCAAAACTCCAATAACTACTAGTTTTAACAGGAACGGCAGCATCTACGTAACGCTTGGTCGCCGCATGATTAGGACCTGTAGGATCCTTTACCCTTGTTATAAGCCTATCTCCTACGTTGACTGTTTTTTGTTGGTACAGTACACATTGTTCACCTATAGTTCTCAAGTTCACAGCATATCCGAGCTCCTTTGGCGATGCTAGATTTTCTATTCTTTTGTTACGCGCAGAATAGCTGTTTCGAAGGTTTGGCATCGTGTTAGCCTCAAAGTATGTTCTCGTAACGGCATCGTTGTCTGCCATGGGCACACCGACGTTAACCATTCGTTTATTTTCAATATTATAGTTTCCTTCAGGTGTTAGTTTAAAACCTTCGCCTGGTGGTCCTTTGCCACTTATATTACCCTCTGAGGGCAAGACGCGACCAAACTTGTCCACAGACATAGTCTAACTGATGAAAACAAACTGTGTCTGTTTATATATATATATATATACGTATAGACATACTTTTTTATACATAAGTCTGTATTTGGAAAATAAGTATATTTGTTTCTTCCGTTTAATTACAATAATTGTCTATGTACATGACGTATCCCCAATCATACGTACGTGATAACTCAATAATTCTTTTGTTTTGTTTACTAACAGACGAAATATGGTCAGATTATAGAGGAAATGCATATATCGCTGTTTGATATCACTATCTCTGGGGAAATGCATATGTTGCTGTTTGATATCACTAAAGTTGGCCTCTAAGTTATCATGTGATTGATATGCACATCGAGCGCCCATGTGGAGCTGATTAATATAACATTAACCTCAAAGGTCAACTGCTATCACAAATATTGCCAACTGTAAATTCTTTCCTATATAATTTTCGGAATGTAATGAAACTAAATTATAAACCGATTAATGCTTTGTAACGACTATTACCAGCTCCTGATATGACTTTAGCTTCTTTTAATTCCTCGATTATGTTTTGAATTTCGTTCCTATGGTTACCATTTCCAGCCTCTGTCGAATCTATAATTAGTTTTAATCTGTCACATAATTCGTTTGGATTGTCCCAATAGGAAATGTCATGTGATCCAAGGTCTTTTAGCCCTTTACCGTACATTTGTTTGGGGAATAATACAGAAATTATGTTTTTATATTTTATGGACTTTGTCGGTCGGTTAATGTGATTATGAGATAAATACCTTTTTTATGCGCATTCGTTTTTATCAGTACATCTTTATAAGCGTCCAAATCATCTTGTGTGTATAACTTTTCATCGGGTTGCCTTTTAAATAATAATTCGTAAAGGCCTTCAGTTCCTCTGTACTGTACATTGTTCAAGTGAATGTTTCCTTCGTTGTCGAATGTAAGCGGTTGATTACCCACCATTAATGTATCATTGTCTATATGTGGCCCGTATATGTTGTCCATTTTATTCTTAAAACCAGTTTCGTCTTTTAAAAGTTTCAACATGTACTTCCGTGTAATGGGTGCGTTAAATGTCTCTAAAACGTACTGTGACGCCTCGTGAAACTTTGCGGTGCTTTGTATTAATTGACTAACCGAGGGTGGGGGGGAAGGTGATGTTTCAAACACTTGTGTATCTTGAATAAATGACGGTCCTCTATGTGTTGTCATGTAGTCTGGCTTAAAGGTATCCTGCTCGTCCGCACTGAGTTCCATAGGCTCCTCCTTTGGTTCGTTTTTTATATCTGTTCTGTTTCTAAGTTCAGTCAAGATTGGTTTGTATTGTTTTTCCAACGTTTGCTCAGTATACATGTTCCCCAACTTGAAGGCGCGGTACTTGCGACGGACAGCGTCTTGTAGCTGTATAATTCTTCTCGTAAGAGATTGATGTTTACTATTTCGTGGCATGTTAATAAATGACTAAGAATTTATAAAGCTTGTTCTTTTGAGGGGGTTGTGGATCACACAGGGACTTGTCGCTAACTGTTGTTGAAAATTAAAGTAGGCTGTATTCATATTATGAGGCTAGAAACTTGTCAAAGCCAACTCTGTATCTCCCTTTATCTAGTTCACAGTCCTTACTAATACAGATAAAACTGTACTTGTCTTTCCACGCCAAAGCGCACATTTCTTTAAACTTTTCAAAGGTCATGTCGGTATTTACATGGTCATTGTACGCATGACGAAGATTCATATCATCCTGCTTGAATAAAACTATAAAGTTTGTATTATCTCTTACTAATTGTTTGGGTATCCTACTGTAGGTTTGTCCTATATAAAAGCAATCAATGTTGTTATGTCGACCCATGGTGAAGTAGTTGCGTATATTATCGTGTTTTTCACACGCAATGTCGTCAAAAATCATAATAGAGTTAATTTTAGCTTCTTTGGGCGGTAAGACTTTAGTATTTTCATCGAATATAAAGTATCCAATTTCCTTGGGTAAAACACTTTTTAAAAATTAATACTTGGGTTGATGTAAGGACTTTGAAAAAATTTAAACATTTTCAAACCTTAAACCGTTTGTATCGAACAACATGTTGAAAACAACGTTCGTTTTACCGCAGTTACTAGGTCCGGCCACTATGCACCTTATAGTGGGTGGTAATAATGGACCGTGTTTAATGCCACTACCTGTGCGTGTAGTGTACATGTCAAAGTTTTCGACAGGTAGCTTTGTGTCCTGTTCAATAACACGCATTGTTGGGTTATGAATGGAAGTGTAAGGGAAACCTTTATTTATACCAAATCTTTCTTGTTCACCCATGTATTGTGTTTACCGTTGCATCCTGCCCATTTAACTAATACCTTGTTTCCTTTTTTTCTAAGGAATTTTTCAATCAGGTATACATAGTCTGTTTTGGATTTCTGTAGCTCTTTTTCGTAGAAACTTCCTTTGATGACGTCTCCGGTATGGTCTTTGAGGAGATATGTTGTGGGAATGGTGGTTTTGGACTTTGTACACAGTAAATATCTCATTAGTCCAGTTGGGTAGGTAACCTTTGTCAAATACTTTTTTATACTTACTTATTCTCACCTTGTCACCTACTTTAAAACGGACCTTTTTATCCACTTTCTTGTATTTTTGTCTGTTTTTATTAATGTTTTTTTCTGACTATGTTTTCATTTCTTTTGTTCACAAGACTTGGAGCCATGCCAATAGTTTTATGTTTTCTTGTGTTGTATTCTTCTAACAAAGAAGGTAGTATTTTGGCCCATTGATACTTACCTTGCTCCGTGAACTTTCGCCACATTAATGATTTAAGGCTACGGTTGAACCGCTCTACGATGGACGCCTTCTTATCACTGTAGCTCGAGTAATGGTTTATACCGTATTTTTTCATTAGATTTGTGAATCCTACGTTGTAAAATTCTTTGCCCGCATCTGTTTGTAAGTGTTTCATTTTATTGGACTCTAATACGGGTGTTATGGCTTTAACGATTTCTGGGCCAGTCTTATCTTTTAATGGAACGGCAAAGGCGTATTTGCTAAAACAATTTATTATTGTTAAGATGTACTTGTACCCTTGGTTTTGTTTAGAATAAGGTATCATTTCGACCAAGTCAGCTTGGAACAAGTCTTGTATTCCCTTTACTTCTACAGGTCTAGTAGGGAATTTTTTTCTGACTGGGGCATGTAGCTCCCTTGCTATCTGCTCTCTTACGTTCATAGTGGAAGAATGGAAGGATTCAAGGTAAGTTTAACAATTTATTTGGTTTTTTTTTTTGTGTATAGAGCCCCAACCTCGCTCTATACGATGGCAGTCGACCATACAAATAATAGAAGTAAAGTTTACTGCCTCCCTGCCAATTGTACAGCCTTACCTAACGAGCAAGGTTTGTTATAGGCGAAACAAGTTTCTAATTTACTTTCTAACTGCAAGTATTAAAAAATAAATGGGTGGAAAATAAATATTCATTTGCTTGATTTTGAGTTAGATGTGGGTATATGCAACTGAAAGCCTAGAGAATGTACTAATCAAGCAGGATAAAGTATACCTAAAACTAAAATTACGAATAACATAGTTTATGATTTCATTCAGAACTCGGTTTGTTATATTTTTTCTGTTTAACAAATTCGAACTTGTTTTAGAATAAAAAGTTTTTTTAGGTACTTACGAGGTGGGTTTATTTTTCACAGAAACGGCATTTTTTTGTGGTTATTTTATTTTCATAAATTCATTGACATCAATCTTATTTAATCGAACTGTTGGTTGCCATTTTGATTGTTCTGCCATTTTTAATTCACGGTGACTTCAACTGCACAAACCTACAAAAAAATATAAATATTAGTCGTACATTATAGGGTATATTTGTGAAGGATGACTAATTGTATAGAACAAAATTAAATAAAATAACTATAATATATATTTATTAGTAAACCCCGTTAAAACAATATACAAGAAAGAGTTGAGTGTCAAGTTTGAAATATATAGAACAATACTAAGTGGTTTGGGTTCCACTTCTTTTTTATTGGATATTAAATTAATAACTTTCTAAGAAACGTGATAATTGGTATAACAACGACTACAGATGTCACTACATTGTCACAGCCGCTGTCATCCTCATCCGTGTCGTTTCCTTCTTCGTTTGTAGTAGCTTCTAAAACGTCTGCTTCCTTTAACCACTCTTCTACATGTACGTCTGTCAAATGCATATCTTGCTGAAGTGCTCGTAGATCTTGTAGAGTTTCAGTAATGTCTGTGTCTTCTTCTTCTACTTTCATTGTAGATGATCCAGCTGCCACAGATGATGAAGATTCTTCTTCAGCAATGTCAGAACTGTCGTTTTGCTTCAAAGATGGCCAAACTTTCTTCCATGCTTTCTGAAGCGTCGATTGTTTGACCTCATCCCATGCTGCAGCGGCAGTGTAAATAGCGTCTTTAATGTTAAGAACATTCATGGCTTCAAAGAGTGAACACCCTTCTTCGGATTTCTCTAGCAGTGATCCAACATATTTTCTTCTGTACCTCCTCTTTAACCATTCAATGACACCTCGATCCATTGGCTGGATCAAAGGTGTCACATGGGGGGGGGGTAAAAGTAAAATAGCTCGTAGAGGTAGGTTTTTGATTTTAAATAGATCGTTACTGCTGGTGCAAATGCATAAAAAAAAAAAACCTGCTGAATCCGTCCAAGCAGATGATTGATTCCGATAGTAGACCGGAAGTGAGGCCATATTCATATTTTTGAATACTCTAGGCTTTTTTTTACTTGCCTATAACAAACAATGGCATTTTATGGTTTCCGCTAGCATTGCTACAAGTTGCGATAGTTAATCTATCCTTAGCTAACTTTGTTCCTAATACAGTGTCATTTTTGGCCGCAAGTGTTGTCTTCGGGAGCATTTTATAATTAAGCCCAGTTTCGTCTATGTTATAGACTTGATCGGCAACTAAATTACGTTCTGTCACCAACAATTCGAATTTTTGTACAAATTCTACAGCAGCATTATCATCAGCAAAAGGTTTTTCGCCAGCAATAATTACATGTCTAATGCCATGGCGCAACTTCCAACGGTGAAGCCACCCTTCACTCGCATTGAATTTGTTTAAATCACCACCCAACTTCTCATACAACTTCAATGCCTTCTCCTTGACAATTGGACCTGACAAAGGAGTCCCCTTGCGACTTTCTTGGCAAAACCATACCCACAAAGCTTCATCCACAAGTTCAAGTTTAGGCTTTTTTAACATTTTACTATTTTTTAATGCATTTTCTGTTTCCACAGTCATTGAATAGGCTTCCAGTTCCTTACGGGTTCTTTTCCAATCTTTTACAGTTGTCATACCTACTCCTAACTCAGCAGCCATTTTTGCAATAGACTCTCCACGATCCATTCGTTGTAATGCATTAAGCTTGTCATGAAGTGCCGTAATCTGGGGTGAAGCGGATCAAGATTTGTAGTTTTTTTCTAATTTTTCATGATATAGAATCAAGAGAGGATCTTTAAAAAAATATTATAACATCTATCAATATTCTACATTCCGATGCCTTAGAGAATTTACTTCTATGTTTGAAATTGACTTGAAAAAAATTTTTTTTGGTTGATCCATTTCACCCCATATGTTGGGGTGAAGTGGATCAAATATATTTTTCAATTATAAAACCACTTCCCCCCAATACTGAGGTAAAGTTGATGACTGAAAATGAATAAATATAGTTTTTTCTTAGTATAATTTATTTACAACATAATATTATTGAAAATGAAATTATATACATAATTTAAAATAAGTGCAATTGCTCTTTAGATTTTGAAATTTTATTCAATTGTTTTTAAATCAATGCCCACTGCAACAAATCGCCCTCTTCTGAGGCTGGACATCCTAACTTTGTCAACAATTGAACTTTTTCAATCTCTTGCAGATCAAGTTCTTCAGGATAATGGAAAAAGTTTCCTTCTTTCCAATTTGTTTTCTTAAAAATGAAATTTCAAATGAATTTTGGTTTACAATTTTAAGAATATTTCCCACCCAGAATCTCAATTTTGAACAGTTCTCTGTGGAGAATTTCACAACAACAAAGTCCCCAACATTTAAATTTTTTGGAGGAGACACTTCACATGCCTCCAGTTTTTCCTCTTCACTGGTTAACACAGGTACAGCTGGCTCTTCAACAGTTTGTTCATTAGTTTCTTGCCTTGAACTCCCAGGGGCCAGATCAGTAGCTGAGATGCTTTTTCCAGGGACAATTTTTAATCGTTTTCCGCGCCCTTGACTTGGTGTGTTACTAGTATTATTTCCACGGAACTCTTTTAAAATGTCAGTAAAGGAGTCGCTCCACCTCTCACCAAGTTCACTGTCATCTTCTTCATGGTCCTGTGGAAGTTTATTAAGGACTCTCCCAAAGTCCAAGGGAACAATCCCACATGCCCTGAAGCCAGACTTGATATTTTTCGAAGACGTGAGTCCAATTTTATTGATGGTATCCCTGAGAAGAGAGGGGAATTCACTTTTTGGGAGAACACCTCTATTTTTTTCTTTCCAACTCCCAAGAACTTTCCCCCAAGCATTTTTTAATGGGTGGAAGAATTGCACATCCAATGGTTGGCAGATGTGTGTTGAATTAGGAGGGAGGAGAACAAATTATATATTATTCTCCTCACACAATTTTATCACATTGAGGGAATCACTTGACAGATTATCGCCTATAAGAACAATTTC
The DNA here is from genome assembly GCA_035578905.1 of Stictocephala bisonia. NCBI lineage: Eukaryota > Metazoa > Arthropoda > Insecta > Hemiptera > Membracidae > Stictocephala > Stictocephala bisonia. The sequence continues at coordinate 146,680 of JAQJVL010001032.1, forward strand.
CCCAGAAAGTCCCCTTGCATACGGTAAAACAATTTTCACAAACCACTCTTCAAACATTTCCAAGTCCATCCACCCACTCACATTTCTGTTGAAACACGCTCCATTTGGTCCATTTTCAACCCATGTTGGGTACAGATGTTTGGCTTTATATATGACATAGGGAGGAAGCAATGTTCCATCACCAGCTGCAGCAAACATGACACTGATGCTGTAAATTAGTAAATTGATCTAAACACGTGCTTTTTGTTATAACAGTGTTATATTTTAATGTTTATGCAAGTTTGTGTTATTTTCGTTGATTTTGTGAAAATGGTGCATTCTGGTTTGATTTGTTATTAATATGGATATCACGCCTTGAAAAAGAGAAAAGGTCATAATACTTAGTGAGCATACAACAATGACTCAGAGGGACATTGCAAAGGAGTGTTGTGTAAGTTTGGGTGCAATAAACAAAATCATCAAACAAAAAAAGCAAACAGGGTCAGTTGAAGTGCAGCGGAAAGGAAAATGTGGAAGAAAACGGAAGACTAGAACTCTGTCAGTGTGCTTTGACCCTCTTTTCACTATTACTTTAACATTACCTGGATCATCAGTGAAATTTGTTTCATCATAATTTATTATATTAGTGTTTCGAATACCTTCAATGGATTTTTCTAGCTCCTAGAAATAGTTTTTGATTGTTTCTTTCGAAACACCAGCTCTAACTCTCTTTATGTTCTGAGGAATTCTCTCACTTAGCAATGGGTGTCGTTTCATAAAATTTGCAAACCACTCCTCTCCAGGCAAATTGTCTGAGAAAACTTTCACTACACGTCCGGATCTATTTAAATAGTTCCACACAATTTTTCTAATATCAATTCTTTTCAATGGGAGTCCCCATTCACCACACTTTGTAATCCCACGGCATAGACGATCTTCTTCTTCAGTAGAAAAAACAGTCTGACCTCCATACGTTTTTTTATCTACATCATCTTTCAAATGTATATTTAAAGTTGTGTAGGGCACTGCAAATTGTTCTGCTGCTGCTCGAATCGACATCTTCTTTTTTTTCACTGCATCAATTGCTTTTTCAAAAAACAACCGGATTATAATTGCGTTTTCCCTCAAGTCCAATTTTTTAAATATATTTTCTAGTCATTTTAAAGTCACTTCATGCAAACACTAACTAAAAATTCACTAATTCAACTAAAAAACTCACATTTATCACACAACCTCGCTTTCTGACACTCAAACACTATTTCATTAATGATTGAGGTTAGTTTTTGAAGCTAAAAAATAGTGATCCACTTCACCCCACCGAATGTTGATTTTTGCTTCAGATCGACTTTATTCAAGTCAACAACTATCAATCGATCTACTGTATCAACAGAAGCAAAATATCGAGAACTCTTTGGAGAATCGATTGCAGGTTACAAAGAGATCGAAATGCTTACCAATCAGTGTGACCAACTGTTTGTATTTCACGTTTTTATTTTCCAATAATTATTTGACTTGAACAGATATTTTTTCTCAAGTCACAGGAATGTTTTTCAGCATAATTTTCTATGGAATTCGAATCAGTCATATTATCTTGAGCAATGTACATTTTTGCTTTTTCAAATGAAACCAACTGTCACATAGCAGACGAAAAAAATGAAATTGCAACACATGTGATCCACTTCACCCCAGCCGATCCTCTTCACCCCAGATTACGGGTGACACACAAATACGTTTCCGTTTTGAATTTGACATTTTCGTCAATACAGTAGGCCTATAGTTCAGTAGCCTAAACAATAATAAAATGCAGTACTAAAAGAGTAATAAAAGTAAAGTTTTTTTTAGTAAGAAAACTAAAGTTCTTTTAGTAAGGAAACAAAATTTTGCACTTACGGAACTGTATTTTCTGTAGAACACATAAACACAAGCAAACACGAACACTGCTATACACACATAAACACACACACACTACTGCTATAAACAATGAAAAACAACTATGTACAGGACTGTATTATAAAGTGGAAATAAAAATGTTGATACACTGTACAATTATCAAACAATTAGGACACACAACACTCGTCTGACAACTGTACTGAGCTAATGACTCACAACGTGTATCTTTCAAGTCTGAACGTGAACGGCGCGGCGCTACAATTGGCTTTTTCCAGGAAACAGCAGACGGTCGGGCACTAGGTCGGATATACCGAGGAGTCGGTAATGCCGAGGTCGGATATGAGGGGTTCTACAGTAGTTGTACGATCTTGCCTCATTAAGGTGCGTTGTCACTGGTGCGGCCAGAATGATAGTCGTTGTACGATTATCGGTGGACGATCATCGCCGAGCGATGATCGTTGCAGTGGTCATTGTCACTGATGCGATTAATAAACATTAGTTCAGTTGAGGTTTGACTGTTGCTAAGTGAAGTACTGAATGATGAGTATAAAGAAACGGCTACTGAGTTATTTGTTAGTTGAAGGTTTAGAAGATGAAGATATTTTAGAAATGTTAAGTGTACCACGACTTAACACACATAATATATTCACAAAGAGAACAGAAGAAGGTTACTTCAAAATATTAATAAACAATCATTTGCAAGCTGATGAGAGAATGTTTTCTGAGTTCTTTAGACTTTCCAAAGTTCAGTTTCAGTTTGTGTCTAGTTTAATCAATGAGGACCTTAAGAAGCTGTCTTCAAACTACATTCCATATCCAATCACAGGAGATGAGAAGTTAGCTGTTACGTTAAGGTAGGATATATTTTTTATTGTTATTTAATTTTTGTAAAGCAATGATTTTTTAGAATGATTATAAAAACCCATATATTGTAATAGGAAAAGGTTCAAGTAGAGCTTTTGTTTAAAGAATGAGAGTATAAAGGTTTTATGCTTCGGTTAGGTTTAAATACATCTTTGCATATAAAAACCCAGCCGCATCATGTTGGATTATTTAATTGCAAAGATTACCTAATACACCTGAAATTCAAGAATATTTCATAATGTATGGGACCAGCAAAGGAGGGAAGGTTGAACAAGGGAAAGTAAATTCATTAACTGAGATTGCTCATTTTGAAAATAACACAATTTTATTAACACAAGAATAAACAAGCAGACGCATGAGTTCTGTTCTGGTGTTCAAAATGATAAGTAAAAGTAATTTGAAGAAAAATAAACCTGATGTGAGATATAAACTCCGATAAAATAATTATCAAATACACTTAGTCTCTTTAAATCAAATTAAATCTCAATAAACTAACTCATGAAGTTAGTGAACATTGGAGATTTTCCACTGGGCATATTGTATGGATCCATAATTGTTGTACTCTGATCATACTGCTGGGTAGATAAAGTTTGCCCACCACACTGCTGAGTTTGGCCATATTGGGACGTTGATGACATTAAACTGGCATCAGAAGACGAAGGCGAAGAGATCATAAACATTTGGTTATTTGCAGATGTTCCCTGACGTGACGCCCACATATCGGATTCTATATTTGAAATTAAAGTTAATGTTTCCAACTTAGCTCGCTGTTGCAAGCTAGGGGGCATCTTTTGAACAGTTTTTGCAATGCTTTTAAAAAATAAAGTTATATCGTCTGTTTCTTCATCCTTCTCAAGCAGATTCTTGATCATTGTATCTCTCTCTTTGGAGCGTTTTTCGATTGCAAAACAAACTTTATCGCGGAAAGTAGTTTTCTTTGGCAGAGTAGTTTCGTTCTTAGACAAGACTTCTTTGGTGGACACTTGTTTCGGAAGCACAGGCTGAGGCGAGGATCGAGCTGCTGCATCTGTTTGCGTTTCTTGCTCAGTTTCAGATACATCGAAAGGAACTGAGTCATCATTTTCGTCATAAGCACTCCCTTCGTTGTCTTCGGTGATGCTGCAGAAGCTTCTGAAAACAAATAAAAAATACTAGGTAACCTGTTTCTCGTAATAAAAGATTTAATAATGAAAACATGAACTGCTAGGCCTTTACAGTTTACAGTTGGCCCAAAGTATCTGTGCGCGTGGAAGGTACACTACTGACCAGAATAAAACATATTCTCAATACAAATATTGATATACCATCAACGTTAACCCTTAGTATATTATTTAACTTACTTTCGTTTAACATCCGCAGAATGGAGGAAAGCAAGTTGTTCTTGTAACTGCCACTTCTTCCCTTTTTTACGTGGTGGGGCCTCAGAACCAGTTTTGTTGTTTTCTCGCATCTTCCTGTCATGTGTATCTTTTATATTTCTCCAACGTTTCTTGCAGTCAGCAACTGAAAAAGACAAATATTTTTATGCAAGTTTCCTTTTAGATGCATAATTTAGATAGTATGTCATAGTTACAAAATAGTTGTAATTACAAAATTACTAAGAAATTTAACGTCACTTCTTGTTTTTTCCAGATTCTTGGCTACTGGAGAGTCATATCACTCTTTAAGATTTCAGTACAGGATTTCAGTTAGTGAAATAAGCCGTATTATAAAACAAACTCTGGCTGTTTTGAAGGAGAAGCTAGTGCCACTGTTTTTACCAAACATTTCTAAAGAAGAACTGGAAGAGAAGTCTAACGAATATTATGTAAAATGGAATTTCCCAAACTGCATCGGAGCCATCGACGGAAAACACGTACGAATCAGGTGTCCTATGAAGTCTTCCTCTTTGTACTACAATTACAAAGGGTTCTTTTCTATAGTATTGCTTGCAGTTGTTGATGCTAACTACAAGTTTATGTTTATTGATGTCGGCTCCTACGGGAAAGAGGGAGATAGTGGGATTTTTGAAAAATCTACCTTGGGGAAAGCGTTTTTCAATGGCACTCTACTTCCACCTCCACGAAGGCTTCCAAACAGTCAACTTTTGCTGCCACATGTGTTGATAGGAGATGACGCATTCAAGCTACATCCTAATATGATGAAACCTTACCAAAAAGAAGATGCTCTTGCAAACAATATTAAAGGCACGTTCAATTACCGGTTGTGCCGTGCTCGCAGAACCTCTGAAAACGCCTTTGGCATTTTGAGCCAGGTATTTCGAGTTTTTTATACTCCAATCAATCTACTCCCAGAAACTGTTGACAATGTCATAGTTGTCAGTTGTTGTTTGCACAACATGATTAGGGAAGGCTATCTCTCTCGTAGTGGAAGAGCGAACTACGAACTTGACCCAACCGAGGCCCTACAGACAGAAAATTTGATCCCCCTAAGAGCTACTGGTGGTTATGCAAACGTTAAGGGTTTCACCGTGAGGAGCACTTTTGCCTCATACTTTGTGGAAGAGGGGAAAGTAAGTTGGCAAGAATCAAGTGTACACAAAACAGACAGATCCTAAACCAACATGTCTTGAGAGTTTACGCTATTGGTTTATTAACGAAACAAACATTTAAATGTTCATTTTTATGTCTTAATAAAAAGGTTTTGCTGTATTTTTGTTTCTTTACTATCACAGTTATTTCTTGTAAATTGAGTGATCACTTGGCATACCGCTTAAGGCGAGCCACTAAGGCCTACCTCCGAATTGTTAAATTCCTCTTTAGGTACTCTTGTCTAAGAAACTACTTAACCTATAGGTAAAAAAGGTATAGGTATAGGTATGAAATATCATCCAAAAATTGGTAAAAATATCGCCCCTATTTGCTTCCCGATAGGAATAATTAAGTTTGGAGACCTCCAGATATAGAAAACGAGTATCATCAACTACAGTTATTTTTTATTGCTTTTTTAAATTTTGTAAGGCAAAAAATATGATATTTTCTGAAAGAAAGTATTCTAAAGTATTAAAACAGAGCATAATCAAACTGTGGGGGTTATTAGTTTGTTATATTAGTTAATTATGTGAAATACACTTACCTGATCTTCCAACTTCTTCAGATATAACCACCCAAACATTGTCTTTAGCCCTTTGGTCCTTATACTGGGGATTTCTCAGGTCATAAATCAAAGGGTGAGGAGAAATCGCCTCTACTAGTTTCTCGTCTTCCTCAGGTGTAAAATTTAATTTTAGAGCTGTTTTGGATGACATTGCACAAACACACTTACGCACTCAATCAAACTCGCATGTGCACCCCTCGAAAATCGACCAACGACTGCGATTATGACTGCTCCAGCAGCAGACCCATACGACTGCAGTCAGCGACTCTGGCGACAGTCGCGTCAGTGACAACGGCGCCATTGAAGACAATGCACAGCAGGCGCTCTACGATTATCGTCCAACGACTGTAGTTCAACGATTATCGTTCCAGCCGCACCAGTGACAACGCACCTTTAGGGGGTAAATTTCGTCCTTTTCAAATCCAAATACATTTACAGAGATAGCAGGGTTCAATTTTTCAAATTTATCAAGATCGGAAATTTTTACAGGATAGCTAATCCCGGACATGTTTAATTTATTTTCACGTTTTTTGTAGTAGCTTATTCGCCTATTTTGGTCCAGGTACAAATGGGCAAGTACAGAGTACAGGAAGCATTTTTCGTCATCGTTCTTAATATTTATGATTCCTTGTTTGGAGTGGGATATTTTTTTTGGGGTGGGTATATAGGAAGAGGCGTACAGGGGTTGATATTTTGCAATGAATAGGTCTAGTCGTAAAACATTTTCAACTACCCACCCGCTACCCTGGCTAACCCACTTAGCCACGCTTTCTAAAATTTTGTCCGTAGCCTCGGAATACTGCATATTTAGAGAATCAGAAGGTAGCAAAGGGCGGGTTTTACCGTGAAAGAAAGGTGTTGTGGTGATTTCTTCGTTGTTTATCGTTTTGGAAAATTTAATTTGGACCGCGATGTACCATTTTACTCCCCCGAGTCTGTTTAGGTGTTTATTTATTTCAGCCATGATTATATTTTTATGATCGGAAAGTACGTTAAGGAGATCAGGATCGGAAGTGTAGAACCGGCGGGAAATGGTGACCAGGTTATCTTTAATGGCGTAGGATTCCATCTTTTAAACAAAATTAAATCGAAAGAACAAAGGTTAAAATATTGATTATTACTTTGAAATACCGTACAGAGAACGGTGTCCAAAATATAACTTACAAGAATAATTACTGATATCGAGGAGCACAGTGAAAGTACGTCTGGTCGGCGCGAGCACAAGAGCAGAAGTGAGAAAGATTGATTGTGTTGGTCGGTTAAATAGGGGCAGCAGCCAATCGGGACGTAGCGTTTGGATGCGGAGGCAGCAGCCAATCATAGCAAAGCGTTTGGATGCGCATGCGTCACCTGCTGATGCCATTAGGGGCGTTGTGGTCGATCGGTATTGCCACCAGGGGCGCTACGGTCGCGTTGGCGTTGCCACCAGGGGCGCTGCGATCGCGTCGGCCACATAGAGTATATGAAATATTAGATTTATTATAGTGTAAAGGCAGCCATATTGGATGAGGGAATTTTGGGAGGGAATTTTGGGGGTGTGATTTGGCGCGGGAGGGAAAGGCACCATATTGGATCCGGTCGCCATCTTTTATATTTTATATGGTATAACAAGGAAAAAGACGCCATATTGGACAAAAATGGCATTTTATATAGTATAACAAGGGAATTTGGGGAGAAATGGGGGGGTAATGTGGGGGAATGTGTGGGAAATTTGGGTAATGTGAGGGAAATGTGAGGGAAATTCGGGGAATTTTGTGGGGGAGGGGGGTGGGGGTTGGTACCACTGCGCCACCATCTTGGATCCGGTCACGTGACCGCCGCCATCTTGGAAAACCAAAAAAAAGTGAGCCTCAAACCAATAAGAAATAACTACTCCCATACATTAAAAACTAATTAACACTAAGTTTTTATGGAGTTAATTAACTGTAATGTTTGATTCTCATTAAAGGGTGTTTTTTAGTTCAAGACTTGCAGTTTGACCCTTATAAAATGTTTAAATGGAAAGAAAAACTAAATTTTTGGTACTGTTTTAGGTGTCCAAGGAAGTGCTTTCAGGCTATATCTGAAGATGAACAAATTGAAATACTATCCAATGTAAATAGTTTTGATAGTAAATTTTCCCAAGACGTTTTCTTACAAGGTCTCATCGAAGTAAAAGAAATCAAACGAGAGAGACAGACTGACACTAAAAATCCAAAAGTACGTCAAGCAAGTTTTAAGTATCATGTAAACATTTCTGCCAAACGTGTTGAAGTTTGCAAAACTGCATTTTTGAGCCTACATGCTGTTGGAGAAAAACATGTTCGCCGACTGAACCATTTACTTCTTGTAGGCAGTTCACCTCGAGATATGAGGGGGAAATCTGAGGGGTCACGACACAATCTTATTCCAGGGCCAGTTTGTTCTCTTATAAAAGAGCATATCGAATCTTTTCCCGTGTATGAAGTTCATTATTCGAACAATCAAACTAAAAACTGTTTATCAGCATCATTAGACGTTAAGCAAATGCACGAGATGTTTGCCTTGAAACATCCAGAAACAAATGTGAATTATAAATACTATTTAAAATACTTCAAAGAAAATTATGATTACAAATTTGGAAGACCTCAAATTGACGTGTGTGCAGTCTGTGAGGAGTTGAAGCTCAAAATAAAAAGCCCTCACTTAAACGAAAATGCAAAACGAGTGGCTTCTGCAGAGCTTCTTGTGTACAAATCCAGAGCTAAGAAGTTTTATAAGAAGATAGACGTTTTGAAAAAAGTATCCATGGAGGATGATAACGTTTCTGCCATTGCTATAGACTATATGCAAAACCTTCCACTCCCACATATTCCTGTTCAGGAAGTTTTTTATTATAGACAGTTATGGGTGTTTGAATTCTGCGTAGTCAATTTGAAGACTGGAAAATCAACATTTTTTTCTTACCATGAAGGTCAAGCTTTAAAAGGACCTAACGAAATTTGCACATTTATTAATAAGTATATTGAGTTAAGAATACCCGAGAATATCAGAGAGCTTCATATATTTTCAGATGGATGCCCAGGACAAAATAAAAATAACACCGTTGTGAGGTTTTTATTGGCCACAGCATCCAGTGGAAGATTCGAGAAAATTGTCCACTATTTTCCAGTGAGGAGTCACTCATTCCTTCCATGTGATCGGGCTTTCGGTACAGCAAAAAGGCTTATCAGAAAGCGGGACCGAATATACACCCCAGATGAATACAATCTACTAATCGCTATGTCCAGTGAAACTATTGAAGTTATAGAAGTACAAACAAGTGATATTGTTGATTATAAAAAGTGGTCTAAGGAACATTACAAGAAGCAAGTGCTATCCAAAAGATCGCTGGCCAAAATTCCAAATGAACAAAAAGTTTCCTTCAAAGTGTCACAATTCATGCAGTTTCAATACGAAACTAAGAAGCCAGGAATAGTAGAAGCTCGCCCATGGATCGACAGTTTTATTACAGAAGAGTTCTCACTTGCAAAGCATGCTGGATCAGCACCTCAGTTACCACGAACTGCAGCATACAACGGCCAAATTGCGTTAAATGAAAAAAAGATAGCTGATGTAAAAAAACTCATTGAGTATATACCTGTGGAAAAAAATCATTTTATGAAAAAATATTCAACTGGCCCACGACCAACAAAGAAGACGTCGCTGATGAAGCATTTTAACATGTGTTTACCATCTTTGTCTTTTTTTGACCGGCCTACAGTTAGGCCTACTATGTATTATTTTGTACTCTAACAATTTTGTAAAATAAATGTTTTGATTACAGAAATCATGGCTTAAGTTTATTTTTTCCCTCCTTCAGGGGAAAACTGCAAGTCTCTTGAAAAATTAATGACATCAAGTAGTGACATCTTATTTCTTTTGAAAAGGCCATATATCCAGTAATTTTTTTAGGCATACAAAAATAAAATGACCCAAAAAACTGTTATTCTGGTTTAACTAAAGTACAAATTATAAGTTTGACACAAAAATATATTTGTTTATATATAAAGTAATGTGTTATTTACTTTTTTTCTTCTCCTGAAAAGTTTAGGTTTGTGGACATACGGCCTTTTCCAAATGACTGATTCAATTGTAAACCGGCTGGGCACTTTATATTGAGGTGCAATGGTTTTTATTAGTTTATTAAAACCAGTGTGTTCAACAACTGACAGTAGCTGGTAGTCTTTTTACATATCATATAAATAATAGCTTGAGTTATTTTGGTTTTCATATTACCGCCATCCTTAAATGATTCTACTTTTTTAAATGCATTGAATATTGTGGCTTGGTGGCTTTTACAGGAAAATAAAGAGTGACTAGCAGTTGTCAGTTTATTAGAATCAATAACAGAGCAAGATGGTTTTGATGTTACAGGCAATGTCATAGAATCCGAGTCCGAGAGAGGCAAGGTTGAAGTAGTCGATGAACTACTAATTATTTCAGTAGAAGGTTTAGTAGAACAATTACTTGTTTTTAAAGAATTTTCAAGCTGAGAAAATATTGTTTGATGCTTGCTTTGCAGGTGACATTTTAAATTATAAGTGTTACCTTTCGTTTTTAGTACTTTCCCACAGTAACGGCAAGTTCCAGACTGGTCACTGTTTTTCACAAAATGTTGCCAAAGATTACTTTTAGGCGGCATTTTCTATTGACCACACTCACAAGAAAACTTAATCACACTCAAAACAACACTCAACCTAGGCCTAGTATTACACTAAAATTATAACACACTAACTAATTAAAAACTGAACTAAAAAACACATTAACTCATTAATTAAATAAACAAGGAACAAAATATTGAGAGTGAGAAATAATAATGGACAGATGACACTGACGACAGACAGTCAAGGTCAAACTGAAACAAAACATTAGGGCTGGATAATCGATAATTCCCCCACACGCTCTATTCAGGTTCTGAGCCACTCCATAGCCAACATGTTCTGAGCAACAAGTAAAATTCCCTACATCAGTACAGAAAACATCGATGCCCAATAAACATCGACCTATTACCATCGATGGTAAAAACATCGACATCGAACTGAAAACATCGATGTTTTGAAAACATCGGCTATCGATGCTCATCCCTACCACCGGTGGTCCTCATGGCCTGGCATACAAATATCGTGAGGACCACCGGTGGTCCTCATGGCGGTCAACGTGCTAAGTCAGATACCAATGTGTGTACTAACAGCCTAGGCCTAGGCTCAAACCATAGGGGCTGGGAGAGTATTCCTTGTAGACCAAGGAAAGCTAAGTCTACTGTTTGTAAAGTTTCTGATGAACTGCAGTTGGAAAATAGGTTTGAAGTGCTAAGCTGTTTGTGAGAACGAAGGTAACAGTTATCTAAACAGCTATTCTAAAAACTGTGAAAATCTTCAAAAACTAAGAAATGCTAAGCCTAAGTCCAAGGCCAACGCAAAGTCAAGATATTTTCGGACAGTTTTGGCCGTGGCCTATCTATGATAGTTAGTGATTTGCTAGGCCCTAGATGTGAGGTTGAATCTACGGTGAAACCTAGTGCATCTTTAAGAAACATTGTTCCGGAGGTACTGTCGAGGACTCACGAGTCTGGGAGCGACCAGAACGCAACCCGTCAAACACTAGCCGATAATTTAGCCCTGTCATTCATTGTAAAGGCATTTCTAAAATATCGAACTACTGTACTGCATGCATTTAATTTACATGATGAACAGTTTTCTCAGCCCTTTATAGAATTTAACCAAACTTTGACCAAATGTTTATGGCTTTTCAGCACATTTTCATTTAGTATAGTATAGGGAAATGAAAAAAAGACTGCTGGTTTATGTATGTAAACAAGTTAAACTATACATGAACAATGAAACTTTTTAATAGAATATTATAACAGTTCAAACAATTACTATGCAAGAGAATAAAATAAATACTTTAAGTTTATGTGTCTCAGTTATTAAAAGAAATTACCCCATTTATTCCAGTGGAACTGCAAGTTCAGACTGATCTGAGTCTACTGAACAAACACTTTCCACCTCACTGTCACTATCACTCAAACTGTCATCAACGGAGATTATGAAGTCTTCCAATACAGTTTCCATGATTCCGTCTTTGGTCCAGTAGGTTTTTTCTAGATTCTCGACGTGTGCGCAGTATTTTACCCAAGCGTCCTTAGAAACTGATGAAACTGCTGTAGTCAGTGCTTCCTTAAGAGCATTTAAACTGAGGTCTGATGTAATGTTTTGTTGCCTAATTTGTCGTTTAACTTCAGCCCAGACCAATTCAATGGGATTCAAATCACAGTTATAGGGTGGTGTTCGTAAGACATTGTGTCCATGCTCCTTCAACATCTGGTCGATATAATATATTTTTTCTCTGGGTTTGTGTTTGTTAATTAACTCCATCAAGTCAGCCTTTCTCATTTTCTCATTAACAGGTACATTGTTAGACTGTAACCAAGATTGCATAACCTTTTTGGTGGAGTATTTTGTAGGTGGTTTATTTTCCTGTATGCAGTGATAGGGGGCGTTGTCGAGAACAATGACTGATTTCGGTGGAATATTTGGGAGTAGTTTTTCTTTTATCCATCTGTCAAAATTGCGGCTACACATCTGACCATGGTAATCACCAGTCGTTACACCAGATTTGAAAACAAGGAGTGAGTTTCTAACAAATCCGTCTTTTGATCCAGCATGAACAACAATAAGACGGCTGGATGAACTCGAGTTAGTTATACCACCAACTTTCAGGTCTTCGTTATGCCAACATTTTTTGAAAGTTAGGTTGTTATCCACCCAAGTCTCGTCTAGATATATGATGTTCCGTTTTTCATCTCTGTATTTCTTGATAGATTGCAAGTATTTACAGCGCCAGTTGACAATGTTAGGCCTTTCTAATAATAATTTTCTAGATGAGGTACATTTCTTCCACCTAAAACCCATACTGTGGAGTACGCGCCTTAATGTTTGTCTACCCCAAGGAAAGTTTATTTTTTCACGAACTGATACTAACAGTTTTACACAGGTTGGAACTCGTTTTTGAACAACATAAAAATTGTTAATAACATCCCTTATAACACGCTTATCAAAAGAATCAATATTACAATTTCTGTAGTCAGGGCGTTTTCTTTTTTTACCAGGAGTCGTTAACCGCTCTTCTCCAGCATGTCTAGCCTCTTTTCTAATTTTGGAGATGGTGTTTTTAGAAAATCCAGTGTAATCTTGAATTCGCAAACTCGATTGTTTAATATTATGGGTTGGCATACCATTCCTTGATTCTTCGTCACATTGTCTATTACTCTCCTCACAATTTCCCTACCTTCGCTGTGGATGGTTTTGTTTGTACTTCTTCTCTCTTCCATTTCACATTAAAACTTTAAACCAAAACAATTAACACAATACAAATGCTACATACTTAACAAACTTAACTCACTCGTTCCACCTTCGTGAACTTCGTGAACACTGACACAGAACTAAAGCTCTGTGGCGATTGGGATCCGTTAATAGGCATTACCAAGAAGACTGAACAGTTGTTTCCGAGGGCAATGGCCTAGACTTTACCTGCTCTAGCTTCCGCGCTCGTGAGTACAGGGGCAGGGCAGTGTTTGTGTGACGGCTAGTACCACCGTGTCAAAGAATTTCGGCCTAAACTTTCCCTGGCGCCTGCAACCCTCGCTCCCAGACTCGTGAGTCCTCGACAGTAGAAAGTCTGCAGCCTGGGAAAGTAGGTGAAGTCGGCAGTGATGACACAATTGATCTTGTGGGTGGAGCAAATGATATCTACAAGAATGAGGCCAATGATGCAGTATGTACTCTATCTGCTACACTTCGGAAGCTACCGCACACAAACGTCATTTATGTAAACATTCCTCATCGCCACGATCTCATCAAGTCTTCAGTGGTAAATAAAGAAATTTGTAATGCCAATGCTGATTTAAAAACATCTGTCGTGAGTACAAAAATGTGTCTCTCATTAAAACTAATTCTTGTAATAGAGAATTTCACACTGTTCATGGTCAGCATTTTAATTTCCTTGGTAAACAGGCTCTTGCTAAAACAATTTCGTATATAATTAAAAATAGGCCTAAGTTACAGACTGTGTCTAATGAAATAATGGTGCCGGGAAACGTACTAGAGTGGCGAAGGCTAGGGTGAGTAAGCCTAGACCTTGGTCAACAAATTATGAGTTAAATTTTCCACCTTGTAAAACTAGCTGCAATTTAGATTTATGTTATGTAAATACTCAAGGTTTACTTAACAAAGGAGAAATTTTTTATATTGTAACTTCTCAAAATAATATTGATGTTTTGTGTTTCTCTGAACATTAGTTGAATCACATGAAATTGACTTAGTATTTTTTAAAGGTTTTTAATTAGCTTCATATTTTTGCAGGAAAAACAAACTCCATGGTGGGTCGGCTATTTTTATCAAAGATAAATATAGTTGTGAAAATGTACCCTCTATAAACAGTTTAGCTGTAGGGGAAATTTTTGAAGTATCATGTTGCCATGTTGTTGAATTAAATTCTTTAATTGTATGCTTCTATAGAGTGCCAAATATTGCAAATAGGTCAAAGTTTTTGGATCTACTTAATAGCCTACTATCCATAGCGTTCTCAATGAACACTGATATAATTATTTCTGGTGTTTTCAACATAGATTTTAACTCTGGAAGTGAAGTAGCCTCAGACCTTTGTAATTTACAGTTAAGGCCTACACATTATATTCAGTAATGTGATAACTCGGCCTGGTATAATAAAAGAAGGTACTTGCATTTTTTTTTTTTTTATTTATTAACAATTTGTTTACAATTGTTTGGCCCCACCAAGTTACAAAAAACTTGTCGGTGGGGTCCATTTCTTACTCTTGAAATATACAGTATTTTTGTAACAATTTTAATTACTGTGGCGGTTCAGGGGCAGGCAACTTATCATAATTTTCTCTTTACAAGCAACTGCAGATCTATCCTGCTGCAAATAAATACCTAGCAATAATAAAGTAACATATAATATAAATAAATTATCAATAACCAATAACAATAAATAATATACTAGTAGTAATTTAGTAATACAAGGCGAGCAAACATAGTTAACAGTAACAATAAATTAATAACTATTCCCTACATATATCCTGTGCTTGTCACCCAATCAATGCATAGAAAACAGATAACTCATCAAGATATATGCATGGAAAAAGAAGTCATATCTCTGTGCCTGTCTCCAGACGTCTTTGGACGTCTGTCCACCTCAAGGAGAAAGGTAAACAAGCCCTCTATCACAACAGCAACATAACCTCAAAACGTCAAAGAGGTTACCTTTTACTCACCCAATCATAGTTTTACTTTTGGTGTGTTTCTTTACCCTATGAGTCAATATTTATATTATTTACTTGAATACCGTGCATGTTTAGAGTTACCAACAGTGTACAAGGTATATGATCATTGTCTTTCAAGCCATTCCTATGTCTCAGTGTCTGTGATTTGCAGTGCTATATGGGTTCTATTATATACCTGTTTATTTGTCAAGTAGTTAGCCTTAGGGTACGCGCATAGTGAGGAGGTGAAGGTGGAGGTGTAGCTGGATGTGTAGGTGCAGGTGGAGGTACAGATGGAGGTAGCATCGTATAGTGCAGGAGGTTTTACCTTGCCGTCTAGCTCGCCACCTCGCAGCTCTTTCCCCTCCTCAAACACGCGTCAACACAAGCAGTCGAGTGTTGTTTCTATCCATTAATCACAGTGGTAGCTTTTTTGCCTATTGCAACAATTTTCTCTGTCAGTGATGATAAGTGAAAGTAGTGATGATAGCGATGATATGTCTTCAGCATGTAAGTGGTGGCTTACGGGAACGTTAAGTAATCGAACATTTAGTGCACATCCTGTTAATCAAGTGCGACAGGAACTAGGTGAATATCATCATCTTTTTCATGAACTAAAAAATTATCCTGAGAAGTTTCAAAATTATTTGCGAATGACTCCTGAAACGTTTAAGTACATATGTGAAACCATTTCTCCAAAGTTGGAGAGTTGTACTAAATACTGCAACTTGCATGTTAACCCTATCGGTCCAGAAGAACAGCTTGTACTGACTATAAGGTAAGTTACAGTACCTTCTGCCTGCAATTGCACATGTTCTGTAAGTTAAAAAGTATATGCTTTGTTAAAGATAAACAGTGTAAATTGAAAAAAAAAATATATATGTATTGAAGTAAAATCAATAAAATTGTGCAAGATATAAATTTCATATATTCTTCTGTTATTTAATTCTCGAATATGTTTGTTGTATGTAAAAATGAGTTGGTAATAAGAAAGCAATTCCAGTTCATGAAAAATACAATTTATTGGTAAAATGATAGTAACTAACAGGGATCTTTTCAAAGTAAAATACAAACGAAAGATATTAATGTACGCTACATAAAAATGCTGCAAATGTTTGAAAATGTTATAATAGTAGGCCTAACATAATCTTAAAAAATGGTATTATTAAGTAAATTGCGCAAAGGAAAAATAGTAGTACTTATAAAAAACGTAAAGAACTATTAAACTGTCATTAATTTATCGCCAGCTGAACGGCATTACAAAGACATTTTTAAAAGTTAGTGTACTCGGGAACATATGTTTCGCCGCCATCCTGGTTGTAGTTCAATGGTGAAGTCACGTCGCGGACCAGCTGTGCGAAGGTGACTGGTGATGGTGATGCCATGGTACTAGGAGAGGAACTGTCGTAGGGACTGTAGCGATGAGAGCTTGTACTGTGGTCTACTGACGTAGGTCTAGTGACAGTTGATGTTGTTGAGAATGATGATGGTGGTTCGGGTGAGTATGCCATGTCAAAAAGAATTTCTTGAACTTTCATCCTGAACAACATTTTCTTTCTAGGATTCAGGTTTTTAACATGGGGTAGCAGTGAGTTGAAGAACCCAACATCCTCGTCATTTGCCCTGTCCTCACTTTTCTGTTGCTTTAACTTCAACTTTTCTTTCTCCAACTGCACTAATTCCCGTCCAATAGCTTGTTGTGTCGTGATTCTTTTTTTAAATCCTGTTCTTGTGATCAGGTCCTTCGTATTAAATCTTGGTGGCATTGCAGGGCTTGATGCATGAGATTTCTGCTGCTGGCGTGATTCACTCTCCGGCGCCGGTACTATTGTCAGATTCTCTGTGTCCAACTGTGGATTGTCAGGTTCATCACATTCTTGGCCTATCTCGGTCACTTCTTCCGACTCCTCTTCGTTTAGGTCGTGGTCTGAGTCATCTGCTATTACATCTGCAAGGTTTCCTGTTGATTTGCGGGGCAAAAACTGGTCTTTGAGAAACGCCATGCTGTCGTAATATTTCCATGTGGGTGTTTCTGGTGCTGCAGCTCCAGACTTAATTGTTTTGGAAAATTGTTTTCTGAATTCTTGCCTCAAGTTCTTCCAAATTTGCTTCACAACTTTATCTGGAACAAAACACGAAAACGTAAACGACTAATATTTTTAATATTATGTTTTTGGTTATATTGTGTTCTTTGGTTGCAGGTACTTGGCAACTGGAAGCAGTTTTAAAACTCTTGGATTTTCATTTCGAATGGGAGACAATACAGTGGGCAAAATCGTTAAGAATGTGTGCAAACTGTTATGGGAGACGTTCCAACCAGAGCATATGCCAGTTCCAACTATTGAAGGTTATGAGCAAGTTGCAAAAAGATTCTATGAGATTTGGAAATTCCCACACTGTATCGGAGCGTTGGACGGTAAACACTGTCGAATAAAATGCCCAGCGCATTCAGGGTCTATGTACTTCAATTATAAGAAGACTTTTTCAATTGTTCTACAGGGTGTTGCGGATGACCATTACAAGTTTATATTTATTGATGTTGGCGGTTTCGGCAAACAAAGCGATGGGGGAACCTTGAGGGCGTCAGATTTTGGAAGGTTGTTGGAACAAAACAAATTGTGTATTCCCGAAGAAAAGTGTTTGCCTGACAGCAATATAAAAGTTCCACACGTTTTTATTGCAGATGAAGCGTATCCCTTGCGCGAGAATCTCATGAAACCTTATTCGAAAAAAGCTCTTGGGGATGCAGAAGAAGTGTATAATAAACGGCTATCAAGTGCTAGAAAAACCATTGAGTGTGCCTTTGGCATTCTGTTTGCTAAGTGGCGGATATTAAGTGGTTATATTGAAACCTTGCCTGAGACTGCAGACGATATAATAAAGGCTGCATGCGTTTTACACAATATAATCATTAACAAAGACGGATACTGCGGTGTACAGGAGTCAGAACTCCTGCCTTTCCCTACTGAACTGAACTTACAACCATTGGGTAGATCTGGAAATGCTACATCTAATCGAGCCAAAGAAGTTAGAAATAGTTTCAAGGAATATTTTGTAAACAACCCGTAATCAAGATAATACTTAGTTGCAACTGTGTGTCCTTGTTTATAGTTCATTAAAGATTTCATTCGCAAGTTTCTAATTTTTACCTTATTTCAAACCTTTTACTTACTAATGTTAGATAAAAAATATATTAATTAATTAGAAAGTCTGCTATGGATACTTTTACATTACACTTTAAACTGAATATCCCACATAAAACAGCAAAGCTGGTTTAAGTTTAAATTTAAAGTTTTTAGTTACCTGTAACTTTTAGCTCTTTCGCAATTTCCTTCCATTCCTTGTCCAGAACGTGACGATTGTGATGTTGCTTGTGTCTCTTGTCCCACAAGGCTGGACGACTTTGGACAGCAATAATAATATCTTCCTTCATTTCGGATAACAGGTTATCAAAAACTAACAGAAACCAACAAGCGTAACTAAACGTTGACTTGGGTGAAAGCAGACTGAAGGGAGTGGCGGGGTGTACCGGAAGAGGGGGTTGGGGGGTGCGTGGCCTTGAGTGGACCAATCACGTTAAAGCAGCGAGCAAAGCCGCGAGCTAGGCAGCGAGGAAAATCAAACTAGTTTGTTTTCGAAAAACATCCTGCTAGGCCTCCTTGTAAGTGGCGAGCTACACCTCTACCGCGACCTGCTCACCATGCGCGCACGCATTTAACCTAATGAAATTGTTTTACCTCGCCGTTAACGGCGACCTGCACCTACACCTACACCTCCACCTTCACCTCCTCACTATGCGCGTACCCTTAGTGACTGATGTGTGGAGTAAGTATTGTCACAGTGTCTTGTGTTGTAAATTATGTTTTAACCAGTGTTTGTATGTACTTAATCATTAGTGACAATGAAGTGATAGTGAAGTAATAGTGCAGTGATAGTGCATTGATAATACATACCTCATACATACATGTATAATTAATACATGTATAATTACCTCCATCCATCCTTCAAGAACCCATTCAAATGTCATTGACTTAGGATGTTCTGACCATCTTACTCTCAACCTAAGTGCCAATATAGGCCTAAATATCAATTCTCAGAATGAAATAGGACAGAATAGCAAGTGGGTACGTTCCCTAGAAGTTCACAATTTAACTGAATTTATTAATTGTTAAAGAATACTAACTGGATACCTGTATACTGCCTAAACTCTGCAAATGATCAATTTGTGAAATTTTTTGACATGTACTTGTGGGCAGTTAATTTGAGCTTTCCCCTTAAAAATGTTAAGCATAACAATGTTCAAACTAAAAAAAATCCTGTTCATAAATGGTTTACTTCAGAACTGAATAATCTAAAATCCCAAGTAGAGAAACTTTCTTTCCTGTCAAGGCATTCATTGTGCCCCAAGATAAAACGAAACTTTAATAGAATAAAATATAAATATAGGCAGGAAATAAAGAAAGCCAAGTTATCCTTTAATAATAAAGTAGTTTCCAAAGCAGTAAATAGGCCTAAACAAATTTGGAAAATCATAAAAGATGCCTCGTCTGTTAACAGTTCAGCCTCATATCAAATTCCCACTTCACTCAATAGTGATATCTTTAATGATTTTTTTTGTAAGCAGTGTGCAAGATGTTGTTAATGCAATTTCTCAGAGCCATAACACTGCTAAATTTTATGCTAGTAAAGCCAACAGCGGGCTTAATGTGCCCCCCACTTTTTCTTTTACTTATGTCTCTGTTCAAGATGTACATAGTGCAATTTTATCTCTGAGTAATAGTTCCTGTTCTGATATGTTTAATTTGAGCTCCTATATTGTCAAGCATAGTAGTATATACATTTCTGAAGTTTTGTGTCATATCCTTAATAAATGTTTTGATGAAGGGGTTTTCTCTGATAAATTAAAAATTTCTAAAGTGGTACCTGTACATAAAAAAGGTGATAGCACAGCCCCCAACAACTATAGGCCAATCTCTCTAGTTCCTGTTTTGTCAAAGGTTTTTGAAAAGGTCATTAACCTCTTCAGGGACGTTTTTTTTCAATGTTTATAAAAACCTTCATAATTTTTTTTATGAAGTTTTAGGGTTCAGAACACATAGGAATATTTTTTTTGTATATAAAATAATTACTTTTGAAGATATTTAATAAATTATTAATGTACTCAAATGAGTACAAATTTCATATGTGGTACCTTTACCACATGCTTATTTGCGCCTAATATGCTAAATGGTCACAAACGAGTACATTAATTTTGGAAAAGTATTAATTGGTAATTATTAATAAAACATGTTATACTGCTATAAGAAATACAAAATTTAATACATCTTTAGCAAAATACATAGTGCTAAGTAACAAAATATGTGATTACATAATTACTCTTTAAAATTAGTTACATGATAAAACTATTAAAATAATAAATTTACATGGAAACAGAACAATTAATTAGATTATCATAAGACATAGTTACCGGTATATAAAATGAGTAAAAACATAACTTTTAAAATAAACTGAAATGCTTGAAATTGGTTGGTCAACAGAATGTATAACACCAATAACATGAAAACGCAACACACATATGCCTATTTAAAAATTGATTATGGCTTCTTATGGAAATTTTCCATACAGTCTGGACATATTGGTACATCACATTTGCTGCACTTCCATCTGGTGCGTCTTGGACAGGATTTCTCTCTGCACCGACCTGGTGGACACTTTGAGGGATAATGATCAATTGAATCAAATTGAATCAAATCGTATGTCTTGTATAACTCCAGGCCTACATCTTTTTTTCTGTGGAGGTGTAATAGAAGGTGGCGTACCCACCTTTCTCTTAGTGCTCATTTGAATCATGAAATTAGCAACATTAGCTTACATATGGGTTCAATTCCGGCAAATGTTGAACCAACATAAACAACACCTGTGTCCTTCTACTGTACAATTGTTATGTTGTCCTCAGATGTGGCAACATTCATGCTGCCCCTTTCTTCTTTCGAAAACTCTTTATTATTTTTCAGAACTTAGCTCCGCAAAGCCTGTCTGAGCGTATAACCCCAACAACATGTATATCGTCTTCTCTAAGTTTTTTTTAAAAGTCTATAACTGACAAAGAGGTTGTCCAAAAACAATTTATGGTTCAATCCTTTTATATCAGAACACATTCTTAACACAGTATCTCCTATAACACCTAGATCTGTTGTAGGTTCATCTCTTTTACCTTGGTACATTTCAAATTTGTGTACAATCCATTAGACGCAGCCAAAACCCATGCCTTGAATCCCCATTTCTTCGGCTTTTTCTTTAGATACTGTTTGGCTTTTAAACGGCCTTTGAATGGGATTATTACCTCGCCAACTGCTAAATACTCAGATGGGGACATAGTCTCTTGAAAAGTATTGTTCAAGGTTTCTATCACAGGTCTAATTTTTATAAATATATCTTTGTTCTCTTTAGTTATACTTGTGTTATCAATAAAATGAAGATATCTTTTTAGCTTTTCAAACCTCTTCAAAGGTAAAGTGTCAGCAATTAAATCCATACGGAGAGAGGTCAGGGAAGACCAATACATACGGTAGTTGGGATACCGTATGTATGTCAGTATAAGATTTATTGCTAAGAATTTTTTTATTTCCTCCATACTGGTTGTAAAATCAGGTTCACCACTTTGTGACGCATATCGTGTAGTCTCCTTAGCAATAATATCAACTAACTCATCTGGGAAAAGGTGACAAAAGAAGTGTAAGGGGGTTTTTACACTTTCATCATTATTCAAATTAAATATAATTTGTCCTCTAAATTCAGGGGGATTGCGAGACAAGTCATTGTCTTTTAGGGCCCAATTTGGAATCAGAGGTTTGTCCTTCTTTTTAGGAATGGCATTCGCAATTTTGTTGTGGGATTGTTTTTTATGTTTACCTACTTTAGTTTTATTTGTGTCTAAGAGTGCAACAGATTGTACTAAAGTAGTTTGAGTTTGATTATTAGATGATGTACCTATAGTGCTAATGTTGTTATCAGTAGGATTGTTTTGTGAAACCTCTATTTCATTATTTGTTTCCTCTTCAGGTACATTGTTTGATTGTGTACCATATGAACTGTGTGATGGTCCAGGAGGTATTATTTCTATAAGATTGGCGTTGGTTTCATTAGGAGATTCGACAAAAAGAGAATCTGTCTCTATTGTATCTAAGACCTCAATGATAGGCGAAGTATCCTCTATATCATTAGATATTGTAGCATGCCTTTCTTCAAATGTAGCTCCCACAGTATCTTCTGGCAATTCCTCGAACAAATAACTTTGATACTCTGGTAAACTACAACCATCATTACTTTCATCTTTATCGTCTATAAATACCACTATTATTGTATGTTTACATGTGCTATTCTGTATCCTTTATTCAAAATAAAGAATAATAATAAAACATTGTACGACGCATATGGGTACAAAAACACCAAATGAATACCATATATGATAAATGGTCACAATTGCGTACATTAACAAACTGACTACATTTGGGATTTGTACCCATATGAGTACGTTAATAAAAGTCGATATATTTTATTATAACAAAATGTGTTTGGCCATTAGCATAATATAATAGCATAATATGAAGTATGGGGACCATAAAACAAAAATTATTAGATACATACTTACACTATAAATGCATTTCACAAAGGTTCAAAATCACAACAAACGCCTCTCACTCACTTCAAATCACATAACCTGACTCGCTACACTTGAACTGTCTGCCACATGCCTGCACCACATGTCACTCCAACAGTGACTAGTGGTACCAACATTTGAATAGTTAAAGGTCTCATTAGAGTACTTAGATCAAATGTGGATCAAATATGTATTTTTTTTCAACTCAGAAAAGTTAATGTACCTACATGAGTCTTTGTCCCTGAAGAGGTTAATATGCAAATAGTAAAATTTTTAGAAACAAATAACTTACTATTTGGTAATCAATTTGGATTTAGAAAAGGTTGCTCTACATGTGACGTAGTGCTAAAATTCATTCAAAATTGTCTCGACGGTAAAGAAAATAAGTGCAATATTGGTGCCAATTTTTATGACTTTTCTAAGGCTTTCGACACTGTTTGCCATAACACGCTTATTGTAAAACTCAAAGTTGATAGTAAAGGATTTCATAGTAAAGCGATAAAACTTGTAAAATCATATTTGAAGGATAGGTCGCAGTCAGTTTATGTACATAACTCATTTTCAAAGCTTAATACTGTCCCACATGGTGTTCCTCAAGGCTCAATATTAGGCCCCCTTCTTTTTATAATTTATGTTAATGATCTGCCAAATATTTTTGACTCTGACTCTTTAAGCTGTTACCTGTACGCTGATGATTTATGTGTTAGCTATGTGTCACATGACCCTAATTTCATATCTTGTATCCCATCTGATGTACTTACAGATTGGTGTAATGCTAATTCTCTTTCCTTAAATCTGAATAAGACTCAAGAACTGGTAGTTTCTTATGACCGTAAATTAGTTAATATATATCCAAGCCAGTAAAATTTCTAGGGTGATCTTGGCTGGAAGTCACACATTAAAACCATTTTACTTAAATTAAACAGGGGTGTATTTTTATTAAGAAAATTGAACAGCATAGTTTCCAAAGAGGTCTTGTTGCAAGTATATTACGGATGTATTCACTCACATCTGAATTATGGAACTTTAATATGGGCAAACAACATTTCTTCTAGTAGTTTATTTTTAGCACAAACACAAGCAGTGAGAGTACTTTTTAAAGTAAATTCCAGAAGTCATTGTAAACAACTTTTTATTGAATCTAATATAATGTCCCTTCCCTGTATTTACATTTTTCAGTGTTTACTTTATGTTACAGATAATATTAATACACTTCAGCTAAACTCTGATATTCGTAATTATGGCACAAGACATTGTGAGCTAATAAGAAAGTCTCATTATAATTATTCTAAAACTACAAAAAGCTTTCATTGCACTTCTATAAATTTGTTTAATAAACTACCCAAATCTATTGCAGACCTGAATCCTAATAAATTTAAAACTAAGATAAAACACATTTTGATAAAAAATAGTTTTTATACCCTTGAAGAGTATTATGAACATATATTTGCAAGCTAGTTATTATCTAATTAATACGTAGGGCCTATATATTTTGTTGTACGATCTTGTAAATTAATATGTTATAGAATGTTATTTAAGTTTAGGCTATATAAATAACTAGGTTTTTATGTGTTATATCTTGTACATATATATAATAATTTGACTTGTGACTTTTGTTTTTACATATACACTTATTTACTTGTTCTGTAAATATTTACTTTTATTCTTAAATTGTATTCTTAAAATGTATTCTTAAATTAACTTAGTATGTGTTAGGCCTACATCTTGTACATTTTGATCTTGTAGTATACGGTAGCCTAAGTGATAAACCACCCTATGTGACTTACTCTTTGCCTTATGTGTAATGTTTCCTTCTATAGATTTATTTTTATATGTTTTTATTTAGTCACCATACATTTTGTGATTTTCTTGTAATTTATTGTCCATAGCTTTTAAGTACTAAAATAGTTTAGTTTTAAATTTGACGATGCTAATGCAGACTTTGTTTCCTGGCAAATAAATGAATTTTAATTTGTATTTGAATTTTTAAATTTTGAGTCTCAAAATATCAGCTGTTTTTGTGGTCCATTGTGTAGCGCTAGTGTAGTCCCATGTAAATGTAATGCAGTTTAAACCAGCTGTAGTTGTGGGCCTCACTAACTAACAAAATTACTGCCACAAACATTCCTATTAGATGGTTTATCTATTGTAGGTTTATATAATCAATGATACTACTCAACCAATGTCCACACTAAATTTCCATGCATTTAATTCATCTGTCCCTCCTAAAACACCTTGTAAATTCCAATGAAAATCATTTAAATTACAGTTATTATCCATATATCTATGCCTATATTCTAATCCTAATTGGTCAGATAGGCTAGGTTCTAAATTACTTTGGTCACATGATTGTTTTGGACTAAAAGATTATGTATTATGAATCATATTATGAAGCCCCCCACCCCTAGTATTACCCCTAGGTGGCCTAAACTTTCCAATTATGCAGCCCACCGGCCACAAGTTTGGGTGTATAAATTCTTCACTTAAATTATAAGGTATCCCGATCTTAAATAAGATATAGCTTTTAAATCTTGCAGCAAGCTTTTCACACATAATAAATCTGATTCCTTCAGTTTCTTAAGATAAGACATTTTCAGAACATTTTCCCTTCAGTGGCCACTCTAAGGGAAAACGATTGTAAGACAACTTTATAAAAGGACATTAAATTACAAAAAATATTTAAATTATTTACAATTTAGAGAAGTATTAATTCCTATCAATAAATCAACAATACTTGACAGAATTGTTAATTTTTTTTTGTTTTTTCACAAACTTGTGAAATGGCTACTTTGCCCCAAATAAATCTTTAAATGATAACTATATAGATAAACTAGACCCAAACTATATTTTTAGTACATAGTATCAATATTTAATAAACAAAATATACGTTGCATACACAAATATGAATATAATGTTCCATTTTGTCAAAAATAACTGCCATACTCATTGAAAATTTACTTGCAGTATTCGCAAACAAAATCATCATCATCTTCATATCCCACACATGCTTCATGAGTCCATTTGTAACAACCGGAACATCTGATCCATCCTTCGTTAACTGATTTAGAATAACTCTCATTACAATAAAAACATTCAGGGTCACTATCATCATTATCTTCATATCCCACACATGCTTCATGAGTCCATTTGTAACAACCGGAACATCTGATCCATCCTTCGTTAACTGATTTAGAATAACTCTCATTACAATAAAAACATTCAGGGTCACTATCATCATCATCTTCATATCCCACACATGCTTTATGAGTCCATTTGTAACAACCGGAACATCTGATCCATCCTTCGTTAACTGATTTAGAATAACTCTCATTACAATAAAAACATTCAGGGTCACTATCTTCATCTGATTCATACATTTTTCAAACAGTTTGCTTCGTGGTTCAGTTTTTAAAATTCTTTTTGATGGTTTTTTGTTGAAGATTTTCAATTGCCTTCCTCTTCCTTTTTATTTTTTCCTCTTGAAGCCTTTTAGTCGTCATTCATAAGTTTTGCTTTGAATGGACTTGAAGTTACAATCGCAGCCTTGCCTCATTTTCGGTTGATTTTTTTTAGCTACTGTAGACTTGTGCAAAGGAACGACTTCACTGAGACTGACTGCAAAAAAGGTGCTTGGCAAAGGTTCAATAGCCACTCTGTTTGGGTTTACTTTAGGGTTTGAATTAGATACACTTTCGTGCTCATAATGTTCAGTGTAGACTTCTTCTCTTTCGTCTTCCTCCTCAATATTGTCAGTATTGGCAATACGATCTTGAAGAATATCTGATTCAATGCCATGGGCAACTAATCCTTCCACTTCACCTCTGCCGCAACAAAGTCCACTTCTGAGAAAACTGATGGATCGAAATAAATTATGCCACATTTCCTAAACCCATTTATGGCCGTAGATGGTACAGCTGTGCGAAGAAAAGCTTCTCCCATAAGCCTGCTCACTAGGAATTGAGAAACAACTCTTCCTGGGTTGCTTCTGAGTTATTTCTCAATAGACTGCACGTAAAATGTATTCAGTGGTCCCATAAAACTCACATCAAAGGGTTGCAGCCTGTGGCTACAGTGAGGAGGTAAGCAAACAACTGCTGTATGATTTGGTCGTGCTATATCAATGAAAACAATATTCTTTACATGTGTTGCATAACCAACAAGAACCAATAGCACTGGGACATCATGGGGGGTTTTGCATATTTAAAAAAATGGTTAAACCACTCAGTAAAAATGTGTGTCTGCATCCGTCCTGTTGGATAGCAGGAAAAAGCTGTGCCAGGTGGTGCTCCATCCTGCAATTCTGGCTTCATACGTTGTCTTGAGAATATAATAAAGGGCGGGATATATGTTCTACCAGCTAATATATAAACTAAAAATGTAGAAAGAAGTCCTCTTTCAACTGACGTCAATCCACCAACTTGACGTCTCCCCTTCAATGCAAAAACTTTTTTTTTTTTTTTTTTTTTTTTTATTGGACGGTGGTCACCCCAGTTTCATCCAAATTGAAAACGTTATGTGGAGGATAGAAATGTTTATCTTAGACCTCTTTCAAAATTGAAAAATACTTATCAACATTTGGTTTATTAAAACCCTGAGTTCTTTCTAATGAGGTTGATTGTGGTTTTCGAAGTCTCAATGTAGGATTGCTTTTTCTAAAACCTGTAATCCAGTCGTATCCGGCCATTTCTTTGTTTTTGTCAAACCTATGAGGTAAATTATTCCGTTCTGCTAGCTGAAAGGCTAAGCGGCGAAGGTCATTCACTGACACGCCATAAAAACGCTGTTCTAGGGCTAAAGGTATTCAACAAGTTAATTTTCCTGAACTTGATTAAAAACAGGTCTAACATTTGTTTTTTTTCAACTGCATATTTATTTTTGCCTAGCACTCGTCTTTTAAGTGTGCTTCTAGGGATGTTGAACGTCTCTGCTGCAGTAGCAAAAGTCATCCTGTCGTCTATTGCAGCGCAATCCTTGCTGGTTAGTTTTTCTTTTATAGACTAGGCATTTTCTAGCCTAAAATACACCATCGTATTAATTACGAAGTCGAATTTATTTTTATTAGTTTCTTAGATTTAATTAAAAAGAGTACTAAATTAAAACAAAAATAATTTTCTACACAAAGAACTAATTTCGTCGTCTAACGATACAGTAAAAAAGTTCACAACGAACTTTCAAACATAACTTGCAACAACATAGTAAAAACACTCAATAAAATCTCTAGCCCTAAAGTTCACACGTAAAAATATTTAAAATAATCAAATAATTTAACTTAGAACGTGATTGAAGGCCCTGGCTATATTACCCCGTTATCTGGCCACATTGCCCCGTCATTGCGCTGGCCTTTTTTACCCCTATTGACGCCATTTTACCAAACCACAACCACCTTCAAAGTTGAACATTAGATTTCATCATTCGTTATATTCAGTAATATATTTGAAGGTAATTAGACTGATCTTTCAGCAATACTATGATACAAACTTTTAGTCCAGTCATTATAGTAAGTTCACCTCGGAATTTGAGATACCCAGCTGTAAGTCTGTAAATACTTGAATATTGACACCCTAAAGGTTGCCTCAAAACCTACATATCGTAGGGTGTACGCAACTATTAAATTTCAAGGTCAAAGGTCACAAAAATTGGGTTTTTGCGCTTTTTTTGTAAATATCTCATTTTCTATGGGTTTTTTGCTATTAGTATTTACTATCAATATTGTAGAATACTAAATTTTCTACAAATTTTGTTTAAAAAATTTTTTTATACGGTGAACCCTTTTCGAGATAGAGGGCGGAGAGCGTGCGGTCACAGGATCACTTCCTGACCTGACAATGATTATAAATATTGTCAATTTTTATTAACTTCTTCTTCCTTCGATTTTGGCCTACTATGGACCACGTGAAATAACTTCTCATGATTGATTTTCTCTCTTCTTTCTTTCCTTCCAGTACTCTTTCATTCTTTCTCCATGCTGTTTCTTTCTCTCTTCCGTCCATTTTGCTCCTGTTTTCTTTTTTGCCTTTTCTTGAAAACCCTGGAATCCTCTGATCTTCTTTCTGAATTGTTCTCTTCTCTCCACCTCTTCTCCATCTATTTCCATTTCTTCCATGTCTTTCCTGACCTCCTTGATCCATGTCATCTGTGTTTTGGGGTTTCTATCGAAGTAGTTGAATATTCTCTTCGTCAATCTTCCTTCGTCCATTCTTTTAATATGTCCGTAGAAGGTTACTCTTCTTCTTATTATTGTGTCTGTTATTTTTTCTGTTTTTTTTGTAGATCTCTTTGTTGCTTCTCAGTTTCCATTTTCCATCTTCATATTTTGGTACCAGGATTTTCCGTATAATTTTTCTCTCCTTTTTTTCTATCTCTTCCATTTGTCTGGCTGTGTTTAGCGTAAGGCATTCTGAGGCATAGAGGCCTTCTGGTTTAATAACTGTATTGTAGTGTCTTAGTTTTGCGTTAATGGATATGGACTTTTTATTATATATATTTTTTGTCAATTGGAATGCCAGTTCCATTTTTCTTGCTCTTGCACGGACTGCTTCTTTGTCCAGGGCATTTGGTTGGATTAATTCTCCCAGGTATTTGAACTTGTTGACCCTCTTGATTTTACCATATTTTGTAGTGATCTGTCTTGGTGCATCTTTTCTGTTTGTAAAATATTCTGTCTTTTCATATGATATTTGTAATCCAGCCCTCTCTGCTGTCTCTTTCAGTATATTGATTTGTCTTCTAGCGTCTTCTATGTTTTCTGCTGGCACGGCCAGGTCGTCCGCAAAAGCTAGACAGTCAATTTCAAGTTTATCCTTCTTTCTTCCTATTTTTAATTTGGGAATTCCTTCCTCCTCCATTCTCTTTCTCCATTATCTCATTACCTTCTCCAGTACACAGTTGAAGAGTAGTGGGGAGAGCCCATCTCCCTGTCTCACTCCTGTTTTGATCTCAAACGGTTCTGAGATCTCTCCCATAAATTTTACCTTTGACTTTGTGTTTGTTAGGGTTTTTCTTGTGATTGCGATTGATTTGTCATCGGCTCCGAATTCTTCCAGGGTGTTGAATAGTGTCTCTCTATCTATAGAGTCATATGCTTTTTTGAAGTCCACGAATGTCACGTGTATGTCTTTGGCCCTTAGTCTCCTGTACCTTATTAAGAGTTTCAGGTTTAGTATCTGTTCGGCACAGGATCTTCCTTTCCTGAATCCTCCCTGGTAGTCACCTAATTGTGGGTCCAGTTGGACCTCCAATCTGTTTTGTAATGCTTTGGATAGGATCTTGTATGTTACTGATAGTAGTGAAATTCCTCTATAGTTGTTTGCATCTGTTTTCTCTCCTTTTTTGTGTATTGGATGGATCATAGCTGTTTTCCATTCTTCTGGTATTTCTTCCGTTTCCCAAATCTTTTGTATTATTTTATGTAGACCTTGGACTGTCTTGGTATCTACGTTTTTCCACATTTCTGCTACTATAGAGTCTTCTCCTGGGGCTTTATCATTTTTTAGTTCTTTAATAATCTGTTGGATTTCTGTCATGTTCGGTGGTTTGGAGTTTTCGAATTTATATTTCGGATTTATTTTTGGGAATCTCACTTTTGGCTCCTCACAGTTTAAAAGTTTTTTGAAGTATGTCGCTAGTAGTTTGCAGTTTTCTTGATTATTCAGTGCTATTTTTCCTTCTTCATTTTTGAAACATAAATTTGGTGATCGATATCCCTGGAGGTTTTGCTTAAAAGTTTTATAGAATGTTCTTGTGTTGTTATTTTTAAAGTCTTCATCTATTTGTTGTAGTTGGGTCTTGTCAAAATTCCTCTTGTTTGTTCTTATAATTTTCGTTGTTTGTGATCTTTGTTCTTTGAATAAGATATAGTCCTCGTTGTTTTCGGTTGAGTGCCATTTTTCCAGGTTTTACTCCTAAGTTAAAAAGGGCCTCTTCGAATTGGTTATTCCACCACCTGTGTTTTCTTTGTCTCTTGAGCGGGGCTATTTCCATTGAAGTCTTGACTATTTTTGTCTTAATTTCCTCCCATTCCTCTAATTCTGTGTTAAGTTTTCCTGGAATTCTTGTTTCTTTAGCTTTAGTACTTCTGTGTTGATCCTCTGTATTTTAAACTCTTTGTTTGGTGTCTTTTTTTGGGGGGTAAATTTTACTTTTAGTGTCGTGAGGTAGTGATCTGTTTCTATGTTTGCGCCCTTTTTTACTTTCACATTCATGATTTCTTTCTGATTATCGAATGATATGGCGACATGATCAATCTGGAATTCTCCCAGGCTTGAGTTTGGTGATTTCCACGTTTTTTGTTTTCTGGGTAAGTGTTTAAAATTTGTTGACATTAATTTAAGGTTGACGCCCCTGCACAACTCTATCAGTCTTTCTCCATTTTTGTTGGTTCTTTTGTGAGCAGGGTACTCTCCTACTGTCCTTTTGTATTTTCTCTCATTTCCAATCTGTGCGTTGAAGTCGCCTAGTAAGATCTTAATATTTTTTGGGGGTATTTTTGAGAGTTCATGTTCTAGGGCCTCCCAGTATTCCTCAACTTTTTCTGGGTTCCTTCTGTTGTCCTCATTAATGGGAGCGTGGCAGTTTATTATAGTGTAGGTTTTATTCGCACATCGTAGTGTCATGATTGCAAGTCGTTCATTTGGTGAGTAGAAGTCTGTTATCGAGTTAATTATCTTCTTGTTCACGATAAATCCATTTCCCAGGTGAGGTATGCCTTTTCCCATAGGGTTTACGCCTCTTTTACCTTTGAAGATCCTATATCCTTCTGATTCCATTATATCCTCGTCTGTGAATCTCGTTTCTTGGAGGGCTAGGATTAGAATCTTGAATTCATCAAGTACCTTGATTAGTTGTTTCAGTTTTTCCCGTTTTCAACAGTGAGTTTATATTTACTGTTCCAAAGAAGCATACTCTTTTTGTTTTGAGTTTGAGCGTTGGTGTTTCCTGGAGCTTTGGTTGGTTGCATGTTGTTTCGGGCTCTCCAGAATCCGATGGCCCGATTGCGTCGCTCTTTGCGATGGAGGATTCCCTGTCTATGGTACCTCCTGGAGTAGTTCTATTTAGAGAGATTTTCATCATGCGTTATTTGAAATTTGTGTTGGGGAAAGGATTAGTATCCATTCCAAGGTTAAAACTGAGATTGTAAGTCCCAGAGTAGTAGTTCATCCGCTCCTAACATGGAGACAGCCGATGTTTGCTGCCGTTCACTCTGAATCAGACGCAGCTTCTGTTTTGGTCCACCCCGGGTATTTCATTTCCCCGGTACCACCCATATCTGGGAGGCTTTCCCCTATCCGCCACCTGGGGAGGCGCCCGATGGAGGACTAGAAACCTCACACGGGTTTTATTAACTATTATATTATATTTTATCATTTACTTCATGCATTAAATCTATATCTATTCAATAATACTGATAACCGTTTCCTAAAATTAAAAAATAATTAAGGGAAAAACTTAATCATAATATAATTATATTCCCATTTACACTAATGATCTTTTAAATAGAAAATAATTAAGTGCATATACTTTAAAATCTGTAAATTTTAAAATCCTTCCACTACGTCAAAAATTATACCTGGGAAATTACGGGCCCCTATTATACACTAAGGACCTTCCTATTTATAGTCATTAGGGACAGATGTTCAATTGTATTGTATAGTTACGACCGTCTTCTCTTTATTTCAGTTTGAATCGTATCTTGGTAACTATGGACGTACAATTTGAAGAACTATGGCTGATTTGTGTTTTCTATGTAATAAGTCAGAATCGGGAGGTGAATCGCTTATTGAAGAAGTGTGCGGTATGAAATCTCTATGAACTGCAAGTGTCGAACGAAATAACGGAACAATTGATTATTTAAAATCAATAAAAACTGTATCCAATCAGCAAAATGGAAACAAGAAGAAGGAGAAACTATAACTTCTTCATTAGTACTCTGTAAAAAACGAGGTGAAGTGTTTGATTTTAAGAATCAATGTTTATTTTGTGGCAAAGTTGCTGATGAGGCTGCAGAGAAAAAGAAAAGAGGAAAATGCAGGCGGAAGATAAAAAATGTGAGTACTCTTGAGTTCAAAGATACTGTTATCAAAATAGCAGAAGAACGTGGGGATGATTTCGGAGAATTGGTGAAAAGTCGTATAATTTTACAGTATGATTTGATCGCTGCTGAAGCGAAGTACCATGCTGCTTGCTTTACAAACTTTTCAAATAATCATCATCATCATCGCCTCTTGAGAAACTAGTCAAGAAAATCAAGTTACAGAAGCTATGTTAGAGATTTTCAATTACATCGAAAATAATAATGATTTTT
Source organism: Stictocephala bisonia (assembly GCA_035578905.1). NCBI lineage: Eukaryota > Metazoa > Arthropoda > Insecta > Hemiptera > Membracidae > Stictocephala > Stictocephala bisonia. The sequence goes on from JAQJVL010001032.1 coordinate 179,749, forward strand.
AATTCACACTTAATGAGCTTAAATATGTCTTGACAGGGTATGTGCCAGATGATAAAACTATTATTACAAGACTACAACAGAAGTACTTAACCGATATCGTAATTACGAAGAAAGTTGGAGCTTTCACAATAATTTCTTTCCGTGATGCACAAGCTAATATTCTATCAAAAGCTTGGTACGAAAGTAAAAAAATATTTCCTAAAACAGAAAAGCTAAGAATTGTAGAAGCTGCAGCAGCAATTATTAGAGAAGATATCCGAACATGTATAGTTGAAATTTAATCTTATCCACCTCCTAGTAAAATTTTGGATAGTGTTAATCAAGAAATTCCAAAAACTTTATTACATTTTTTAGAAGAAGTCATCGTCAAAAACAGGAAAGGACAAATTGATCATTTAAAAACAAAATGTACTTCAGTAAGCCATGCAATTATGGCTGCCATACGGGAACGTTCTTTTTCATCACAGTTACTTTTGTATTTCTTCACAGAAGATATGGATCTAAAAGACTATTGGATATTTTATCTAGTTTGGGATTTGCAGCTTCTTATAGTAATACAGTACAGTATGAAGTTTCAGCAGTTTATCACCCACAGCCTCGTATTTTATAATCAGAGTCAGGTGCACTTGTGCAATATGTTGGAGACAATGCCGATACAAATGTCCAGACTCTTGATGGTTACAATACTCTTCATGTTATGGGGATTATTAAGATAGTAACTCCAAAAAATACTGTTCTCTACGATGAACGGACACAAAAATGTATAACTAAACCAAAAGTGAAAGAGTTGGCAGCCACATCACATGTATCTTTATAAGTTTATGATAAACCAGTCGTACCTGGATACAGTAAAGTTCAAGTTGAAAATCCGCATGAAGGTTGAGTACTAACAGAAAAAACAATCAACGGAATTGATTTTTTGTAGTTATACGGAAAATGGAGGGATATTGTATCGTTGCCAGGGTGGAACGGTTATCTTGAGCAGCTCACTAAAAATAAAATGAATTTTTCAACATCTCAGGTCATGTTTCTTCCTTTTATCGATCATCCTGCCAGTAATGTAGTCACAATTTACACAACTTTACTTTGCGCTCACGATATTGCCAAGTCACACGGACAAAAAACGTGTGTAATTACTTTTGATCAACCAGTATAATTGGGCCAGCAGTAACGCAGCTGTTAAAAGTTGGCACTTTAAAAGATATTGAATGCCAACTTCAACATTTATCCATTTATAAAAAACGCTTTATCATTCTGTGCGTCAATAACAGCCTAGACCTAACTAATGCTGATTCTGGCTCTCATTGGAGCTTGCTTGCTTGGGACCGGCAATCCGAAAAGGCTTATCATTGGGACTCAGTGAAAGGGCTTAACAGGAGTGCTACTCTTAGACTTGCTAATCATTTAGGACTTGCTGAGGGAATTATTGTCGAAGCAGTTTGAGATCAGCAGACTAACACTTATTAATGTGGACTATTGACACTTATAAATGCACATTTAGTATTGCAAAATATTTTGAAATATGATGAATTAGTTCCATCTACCTGTAATAAGCAGGACATTACAAACACTACAAATAGTGCTCTTCCGCCTGAAGAGGCAAAAAACATAAAAAATACAGGAGGCGAAACTGTTACTGTTGTTACAAAGAAAGGAAGTAAGTCTAATTTATGTGAGAAGGAAAGTGGTCCCTGCTTAAATACTATAACAACTAAGAATAGATTTGAGCCGCTGTCTTCACTGGTGTCAGAAGATAATCAGCCAATTGATAAATCTAAATCCTACCAAAAAAAACTGAAAAAATGCAAGCTACAGTATGTGGGAAAAAACCAACAAGAGTAAGTGATGTGAGTGAAGAGAAAAATGACAATGGACAGTTTAAATCAAAAACACAAGTTGGTATCAAAGGAGTAATTAGAAAAATTGCAATTGTCGGAGATAGTCATGGAAGAGGGATCGCTGAGCAATTGAAATTGTTATTTCCAATTAATAACAAAATTAGTGGCACTATATATCCAAATGCTAGAATTGATCATATAATGAAAGTACATCATACTTGGAATAATAATGATTTGACTATTTTGCATGCTGGAGCAAATAACATTTACAACAATGACTTATCAACACTGTACGCCGGAATGAAAACGTTACTTGCTGAAGTCAAGGCCCCACTCTTTTTAATGAGTGTACCGTTTCGCAAAGATATGCCTCCATCTCATAAAGTTAATGAAGATATTATAGACTACCATATATTCTTGAATGATATGCCATACAGTAGGAAAAATGTCTACTTCATAGACGGGTCCTTGCTTTCAAAGAAGCACTTCTCATTGGATGGTGTTCACTTGAATTCAACAGGGAAAACTATAATAAGTAAACACATCAAAACCAAATATGAACAGTTTCTCAGTAAAAGGTCACCTATACATACTATTTGTTTTCGATTTTCAAGAAATGATTTAAATATTTTAACACTAGAATCACAGATAACATAATGACTTAATTTCTCTAGAAGATTAGAATGGTCCACACAATCGAAGGTCCTGCTGAGGTCACAGAAGGTGGCCTGAGCAAATCCCTTTCCCTCAAATCTTTTCATTACTTCCCTTACTAGTGAATCCATGGCATCAACTGTTGACCTTCCCTTTCTAAAACCAAACTGTTGCTGACAGATTACATCATTTTGGTCCAGATAATTACATACTTGAGAATATAATACAGTTTCTAAAATTTTTGAAAAAACTGGTGTCAATGATATAGGCCGATAGCTGGCTGGAGAGTTTCTATCCCCATTCTTGTATATAGGTACAACCCTGGATACTTTTAACTTATTTGGAAAAACACTTTCATTTATACACTTATTTAAACAATACGTCAGAGGTTCAACTATACTATCAATAGTTTTTTTGATTAAACTACATGACAAGTCATATACATCTACACTATCTGAGCAACTAAGCCTTTTAACAATACTTAAAACTACATCCACAGTGACCTCTTCAAAAACAAAATTATTGACAGAGAGTTCAACAGACCTACATAACAAATCCAAGCTGCTCACAGTTGGTTTGGCAATATTGCTTGAAATCTCCTCAACAGATTTTACACAAAAAATATTTAAGTCATTGGGAGATACTCCGACAGCATCTTTTTTACCATTTTTATTTACAGATTTAATAACTTTCCAGGTTTTTTTACATTTATTCTTTGAAGATTCTATAGAATTAAGATTAAACTGTTTCTTTGCATTACTAACCGCGGCTTGATACTCTTTTCTAATTCTAAGGTAAATTAACCTACTGCTATCACTATTAAATTTTCTATAATCTTTAAGATGGTGCATCACTCTTTCTTTCATCTCAGCTAACAACGGTGTATACCATCCCTTTGTTCCTTTAGACTTATTACACCCAGGTTTCCCCACAAGTACCTTACAACACTTTTTTGGGATATGCAATTCAAACATATACAATAATATCTGGAAAAATCTGTCAAAAGTGGCACTGGCACCACATTGTTCAGTTTTTTAGTAAAAATCCATCCAATTAAAATTGCTAAGAGCTAAGTTAAAATTTTGCAGTTTGTCCATACTAAATGGCCTTGAGTAATGTAATACACTTTCCCTTGTATCACAATTATACAATTTACAACCTATTCTTGAGCTTCTGAACTCAACAAATAATAAATCATGATCTGAGAAGGGGTAAGTTAATACATCAGAGAACAAACATGATCTATCCACATTTGTAAAGACATTGTCAAGGCAAGCATTTCTCCTAGTTGCCTTAAAGTTAGCACATGAGAAGTTATATTGTCTTAGAAGGTTGATAAGATTATTTGAACCACTGTTAACTTGAGTAACATCAAAATGAGAATTGATGTCACCACCAATGAAAATTCTAAATTCTTTCCATGTGGGCCTACTAAAGAAGGACAGAATATCTTCCATTTTTTCAAGGAAAGTGTCAGGATTACCAGCAGTTGATCTATACAGTGACTCTACCACTAATTGGAGACTTTTGAAAAACAGGCCTGTGACTTCAAAGTCCAGTTCACTGCACAAAAAGTCAAGATCTAATTTACAACAATAGTCAATTAAGTTATCTTTAACATTTATAGAGACTCCGCCATGTACACTTTGTTCTCTACAAAAGCTGTTAACTAAAATAAAATCATCTAGTTTTTTAAAAGCTACTTCGGTTTTCTTACACCAATGTTCACTGAGGCAGACAACGTCAAATTTATTTTCCTTTGCAAAATCATTAACCAAATCATTTTTACTACCTAGTCCCTGAACATTAAGATCAGTCTCCTCTTAGTTTTTTGGGGTCCTATTCTTTCTCAGCACATCACAAATAATTTTCTTAATTAGATTAGAAGCTACTTTTTTCCCTGTAATATTTAAGTGCTGACCATGCCTTGTATGGAAAAACCTACTACAAGTGCTCGTTTTCACTAGGTTAACATTCAGAAAAAACTTACAAATATCTTTGTATGCAATGTTTGCTGCTTCCACTTCCTTATTAACACAAGAGAACTCTTGCAAGTCGTGTCTGTGAGGAAGATCGAAGACAATCACATTTGTGTGAGTGAGTTCATCGAGGGTTTTCTGAAGGGTGTCCGTTGCATTTGCTGTCTCGTTCTTGCTGACATCGTTGGAGCCACCAATCAATACTACAAAATCTTTGTCCGTCAGGTGTTTACAATCTTAAGCATCAGGAACCAGGCTAGCAAAGTTCGATCTAGGTTTTACAGTGCCATCAATACTGTAGGAATTTTCTAGGTTGGTCTTATGCAGCATGGCTGAAAGCCCTCGGCCATGGCTGTCAGAGAAGATTTTGATTTTCCTAGTTGTTTTTCGTGGCCTAGGCCTATGTCTAGTTGGGTTAGTGTGTGGGTTTGGGCCAAAATATTCTTCATTTTCGGGATTTATTTCCTTATCTTCAAGCAATTGATACTTGTTTCTTAGATTTAGACTAAAGTGACCATTGAGTGTTTTTGTCTCGCCGGTGGGCCTACACGTACCTTTCTTGTGGTAGGTAACTGACTCCCATCTTCTGGTGTTGACTGCAGGACTCTCAGGAGTAATCACATTTTGAACTCTACAACCTCTAGCTCCATCATTTTGACTCACAACTTGTTTCAGTTTGTTATTTTCAGATTTTAGAAAGTCTATGTCATGTTGTAACACTTTAATAACCTCCAAAAGTGAAGCGTCGTTCTCGTTATGTTCTTCCAGTGGACTAGAGTCGTCTGTAACAGGTAGGGCTTTCTCACAGCTTGGACACTTCCAAATACAATTCTCACCTGGTGGGTTTTCTTCGTGAACTTCAGCACATCTAAAATGATTCCACTTGTCACACTGATCACAAAGGATACCGTTTTTAACAATCTTATTGCACTTTTTGCACTTAATATCGTAAATAAGGGGCGATTTTACCGGAGCTGAAATAGACGCGTCACTACTACTCGCCGCCATCTTGGATCTTGTACACCATCTATCTATCATTTACACCATCTATAGTACCTGCACACAAGGCACATCTATAGTACCTGCTATCTATGGAAGGAATACACAAGGCTTTATATTATGTGTCAAATACATTGAAAGAACATTGTTTTATCTGTGCTTCTAGAAGGATCTTTTGACAAAGGTGCCCGAGTTCAAAAAATAATCTTCAATTAAACTATTTTTTAGAATATTTAGATGTTCTGTATTTGTCGGCACTGGTGGTGCAGTGCTGTAACTCAGCTACTTGGCAACAAAGTGTTTGGGAGATTGTAGGCGATAGGTTCCATGCTCGGTTCTCTTAATACCGACACGGCGTCCGCTCAATGGTTGTCATCAATATAGACACTACTAGAGAAGTCTGGAGTGTCCGTGTTGAATGGTAGTCAAGGTTCGGGTGTTGTGTGGGGGGGAGAACTAAGTGTCAAACTTGTCAGTTAGCTGAAAAATCAGACCAACACTACGTGGTTCGGATTCCACGTAAAGCTGTAGGTCCCATAGTTGCCCTGGATATTGGGCTATTAATAAATAGTCCTTTCTGAGCTTAGTCGAAGTCAGATAGTAACAATGACTACACTCGTTCATAATATACACTCATCACACTCATTCACGCATCATATTCGCCCATATCTCTACGATCGGCGTCTTAGAGATGAATAATGAATAATAATAATAATTGTTATATATTCAAGGTTACTTTGCTGATACAATAACTTTATTCAGTAAAACATCACTAACTCGACTCTGTGGACCCAGAGATATCGATTGGCATTTTTAATATATTTTAGTAAATGATATCACAATAGATTTGAATTACATCATAAATTTATCGCTTACATCTATTTAATTACTGTATCTGCAAAGAAATCTCAAATACCCAACAAGTTTAGGCTCGTTTCGGCTGTCCTAAAATCGAAATACACATAACCTAAAGCCAGCTGGACTTGTTATCATCTGTTGACATTGGAGTTATCGGATGTCGAGTTAGTGAGGTTTTACTGTAAATGTTAGTAATAAATATATGTTTAACTCAAGTCTATCGTGCGTTCATTTTTTAAAGGACATTAAAATTTCTACGTTCTGGAAAGTTCGACAACTCCCAAGCTTAAAACAGGAAACCTCTGGGTCCACTAAGTGTCGAGTTTATGAGGTTTTTCCTGTACTCGTATACATTGTATGAATAAGATAGATAGAAAAAGGCTGCTGAAGTATAGTTGTACAATAGTGTTGTTTAACGTATTGTGTCTGTTATATGTTTTATTATATTAGTGGTCTTTTGTACCCACCCGCCCACCCATACAAGTACAGAGGTATTAACCCACCTGCCCACCCATACACGTACAGTGGTATTAACCCACCTGCCCACCCATACACGTACAGAGGTATTGACCCACCTGCCCACCCATACACGTACAGTGGTATTAACCCACCTGCCCACCCATACACGTACAGTGATATTAACCCACCTGCCCACCCATACACGTACAGTGGTATTAACCCACCTGCCCACCCATACACGTACAGTGGTATTAACCCACCTGCCCACCCATACACGTACAGTGGTATTGATGCAATTTCAATTTTAAGCAAGGAGCTCGTCTTGCACTGTATAGAATGTAGTGAGACCTGACTCGAGATCTGCTCTATCTAAGAGATCTGGGACATTCCACTTGTATCTGTGTCACAATATTATCCAACAGAAGTTTATATGGATTGTATTGCACGTTTACAGAGTTTTACATGGTTGTATTGTTATCTACAATATGTAGCTACAATACAACCATGCTGTACAGCTACAACACGTGCAGTGTAGCTACAACACATACAGTGGTATTGACCCACCTACCTAAACACGTACAGTGGTATTAAAGTTATATTTAATAAATTCCTACCCTATTGCATATGTTACTTAAAGCCTCAGAAGAATGTAGTTTTGCTCAGTTAAAACTATGTGACTTAACTAAAACATTTGACATAGTTCATCATTACTATGCTTATTACTTATTACTTGCTAAGTTACAATACTAGGTTAGGTTAAAGGGCACTAGGCCAGGAATTAGTATATTGGAGAGATAGGACATCAGCAAACTTACCTTAGAAGACAAGTTCACTAACAACAGAGTAGTAGTGACATACACAAAATAAACACATAATCTCACAAATGTTCAATGCCACTGGCATTTTCTTCAGGTGATTAGAATCAAATAATGTTTTTTACTTTGATTTCATGGAGATATGTAAAACCAAACTTTGCATAAAATATTTGGAATTTATTAGAATCTATATACAGGGTGTTTCAAAAAGAATCATCCGATTTTGTAGGTTTATAATTTCAATACTAATAATAATATGGACATGAGGTTAATTTTATATTAAAGGATAACTAATAAAGTTTTTTTACATAGTTAAAATAAAGTTCTTTTTTACATACCATTTACAGGTGCTCAATATGGCCCCCTTGAGATGCACGGCATATGTCTATGCGATACTCAAATTCGTCCCACACCTTAGCTAGCATTTCTTGAGTGATAGATTCGATGGCTGCTCTAATGCGGTTCCTTAGTTCAACCAATGTTGTTGGAAGGGGAGGGATATAAACAATGTCTTTCACAAATCCCCACAAAAAGAAGTCGCAAACAGTAAGGTCCGGTGACCTTGGAGGCCAGTGATGTAACGCGGAATCGTTAGGTCCAGTACGACCGATCCATCTTTGAGGAAGCCTACCATTTAAAAACTCTCTCACATGAAGATTCCAGTGTGGTGGGGCACCGTCCTGCTGGTACACGAAGTCATTGGAATCTGTTTCTAACTGAGGGAAGAGATAGTTTTCTAACATATCGAGATATGTCAATCCCGTAACAGTGTTCTCTTGAAAGAAAAAGGGACCGTACACTTTATTCCGTGAGATTGCACAGAAAACATTAAGTTTTGGGGAATCTCGCTCATGCTGTACGATGTGATGTGGTTGATCGGTTCCCCATATTCTCACATTGTGACGGTTAACTTTTCCACTCAAATGGAAAGTTGCCTCGTCACTAAACACCATGCGTGTTACCAAATCATCGTCAACTGCCATCTGGCTTAGGATAAACTCACAAAACTGAACACGTTGTTGTTTATCACCTTCATGCAAAGCTTGTAGTAATTGAATCCTGTATGGTTTCAAATGTAAACGTCGGCGTAAAACACGCCATACTGATGTTGAAGGAATGTTAAGTTCCCTATCAGCACGGCGAGTGGATTTTTGCGGGCTACGGGCGAAACTGTCGCGGATGCGCTCCACGTCTTCATTGGACACACGTGGACGACCCGATGATTTTGCTTTACAGAGACAGCCTGTATCATAAATTGCTTATACCATCTTCTTATGCTCTGGGCTGTAGGAGGATCAGCACCATATGTGGTACGAAATTCACGTTGCACGGTAATCACAGACTCACATCTAGAAAACCGTATAACACAAAAAGCCTTCTGTTGTTTAGATGCCATTTTGTCAATAACTGAGCTGGGCGTTGACAGAAGCGCGCTACTGCTACCTAGCGGAAAACACTCGAAACTTGAGAGCTTCCTCTTACTGACAGTACATTGTTCTATCAAATCGGACTTATAGATGAATAGCAATAAATTTTTAAAGTCGGATGATTCTTTTTGAAACGCCCTGTATATATAAAAGGGATCTATATATATTCACAACTAAAATTTAATGATTAAAATCCTTTATCAGAAAGAAAACAGTAAATATCTTGGTCTAGTATTTGATAATAAATTAAGTTGGAAAAGTCAAATTAAAAATGTAACAGCAAAAACTAGTAAAAAACTCAATATTTTGAAAAGATTATGTGGTAGTAAATGGGGAAGCATCACGTCAACATTAAATACAGCACACAAACTATATATACAACCTAATTTAACATATTGCTGTGAAGTACTTATAACTGCTAATCAAACAATTAAATAAGCTTGAATGTATTCAAAATGAAGCATTAAGGCTAATTACAGGAACAATTAAAACTACACCCATTAATGCAATGCTTGCTTTAACAAAACACATGCCAATAGAAATGATTACTCAAGAAAAAAACACTTATTTTGTATGAACATTTGTTAAGACTACCTAATAATACATTTTGAAAAATCCTTCAAGCTCAGTTGAAAATCTCAAAACTCAAGATGGTTTTATTAAAAAAATACATCAATGCCAAATTACTTATAATTTATCTTTTCTAGCAGAATGTTTTTTGATTCCTGAAAACCCATTTGAAATTAATATCATACAATTCAATTTAAACTTAACAAAAACAACAAAAAATTCTGACCTAAACCCTGAAATACTAAAACAACTACTTATATTTTAGGTATATATTTATGAACAAATTGGTACAAAATACATGAATATCAGCCAGCTATAACATTTATATTTGTTTGTCCTTGAACACTGGGCCCAGGATTACATTCACATCAAGAACTTTATTGCCATTGACTACACAAAATAGAATAGGCATTGTCAAACACGTAAAATATTAAAACTTATTCTAAGCATGATAAAACAAATGCTTTAGAATAAGTTTTGACGACAAGGGTCGTCGTCATCCTCACTACTGTCACTTCTGCAACCCACTAATGCCAATGTCAAAGTTGAAGTCCTCAGCAGCAACATCAGCAGGTGTAACGTTCACATTATCAGAGGAGGATCTACGATGTTGCAAGATGAGGGACCCACTTCGGAGGTATTCGCTTTGGAGACAAGGCCGGTTCAACACAATTTTGTTGTGGATGCCAACATGATGAAGGCGCCCCTCACAGTTTGTAGTATTTCATATCCCCCCCCCCAAATATCGAGTGGGGGGGGGTTCCACAAAAATTTTAAATTTAAGCTAATAAAACAAAGTATTAAGGAGTTTTATGGTAAACATCACTGTTTCTTAATTGCTAGTTCCTTTTTAGAATTGGTAATGAATAACAAGCAGATATTAGGTAGTTTGTAGAATTGTAGTTATGCTAGTATTGCTAGTGATACAAACCTCTCTACCCGTGTACCCTACATAGAAATTGTATGACAATGTAGGTACCTCTAATCTCTAGGCATATTATGTTAAGTGTACATTTCCTTACTTCTACATATATTTTAAAACAAACAATTAACAATTAAGTGGACTTAAGGGAAGAAGTAAAATGACAATGCAAATTATCGCATATAGTATAGCATTTAATCATACAAAAACTCAAAAAAGAACATTGTTATTTCTCTTTTAAAACTTATTTTCCTTGCTTTTTGCATTGCGAATTCTTTTAACACAGGGTCAGTGTCAATCTGAGCTAAAACATCATTTTCAATTGCTAACGTTGCTAGACCAGTTAACCGTTCTTGAGAAATAGTACTTCTTAGATAGTTCTTAATACGTTTCAATTTAGAGAAACTTCTTTCTCCACTTGCAACAGACACAGGTAGTGTTAGTAAAATTCTTAAGCTGATAAACACATTTGGAAACACATCAATTAAAGAATTCTTAGTTATGTAGAACAACGCTTTTTGGGGACAACTATCTTTTAGTAGCATGGAGGATAATATCACTAGCTCATCAAGCAGGTCGTTGCCATTAACATCACGGTGAGAAGGATTGTCGTCCGTCAAAACCGAATCCAGGTTTCTGCAAGATTCCTGCAACTTTCCTCTTTCCCACTGCTTCAGTTCATGGATATCATAGAGAAATCGAAAATTATCACTGTGATTTTTCAACTGATCAAATCTTTCTGATAAGGAACTAATTGCTCTGTCTAAGACGACAAAGAAAAAGTTTAATTTAAAACTCTCCTTACCATCCTCAATAGGCTCGTCATCATTTTCGTATGAAAACTGTTGCTTTACCTTTCTCGGTCTTACTTTCACCTCATTCTCAAACTCTGGAGGGATTTCTAGTTTCTCTGCCAACTCACGCGCATCAGTCAAAACACTGTTTAAACCTTTCTCTGACCTCATGTCTTCTAAAAAACTCTTAACGCTCCCAATCATGTCTGTAGCAGCCTGTAAATTGATAGTTTTTCTTTGGAGCTCTTTGCTTACTAAGTTTACTTTAAACAGTATTTCATACCATGTCAGTAAGCAAGAAATAAATTTAAAATCTTTTATTTTTTTAGCAATGCCAATAGCAGTGTTTTTGCCAAATACGTCAACTTTTGGGTCTACACTAGCTTCATATACGGCATCATACACTTGTTCAATCTGATACCTTAGAGGTTTTAGTGCATCTATTCTGCTCTCCCAGCGAGTATCACTCAAGGGTTTTACAGTCAACGCTTGGACATTTGTGGTCAAGATACTCCACCTATGGGTAGATGCGGAAAAATAATTAAATATTTGCTGCACGATGCTAAAAAGAAGTACTGCCAATGGGCATGAAAGTGCAGCATCGTTCACCATAAGATTCAATGAGTGGCTGCCACAAGGAACAAAAGGCTCTAGGGTAGAGATCAAGTATTCTCTTTTGCACCCCTACATTTTTACCCTTCATGTTAGAGCCGTTATCGTACCCCTGACCACGCATGTTTTCCAGGGGTATCTGTCTCTTTGAAAGTTCATTTAACAAAGTTTCAGTCAAACCTTCACCAGATGTGTCGGACACTTCCACAAATCCAAGGAAATGTTCTTTTATTTCTACGTCTTGTCTAGTTTCTGCAGAAACAAACCTAACTACTATACTCATCTGTTCTGTATGACTCACATCGGGAGTGCAATCTAAAACTATAGCAAAGTAAACTGCTTTCTTCATATTATGCAATATTTGGTCATTCACTTTAGTTGAAAGAAGAGAAATGAATTGATTCTGAATGTTCTTGCTTAGATAATGAACATTGGTCTCTTTACTAGTTACTCTTCTTAAGTGCTCGGCCATCACAGTATCAAAAGTTGAAATGTGTTGAAATGTTCTATAAGCTTTAAAAAATTTCCATTGTTTTCAGCAAATAAAGTGTCATGAGTACCACGAAATGCAAGCCCTTGCGTTCCCAAAAACTGTACTGCACTTAACAATCGTTTAAAAACCTCTTGTCAATGGTTGGTTTCAGCTAAAATAACTCTTTGGTTTTCATCATCTATAGTTTTACCTAAATTCAATCTTTCCAAAAGTTCATGCCATGATTTGAAACAATTTAAATGTGAAGATGACTTTTCATGTCGAGACAAGCATTTAGACAAGTTTTGCCAGTCTGAAAAACCATCTGTCCCAGAAAGAGACGTGATGTTTTGGCCAAAAAGCTTTAGCAAAAAACAGAGGTTTTAGAAATCGAATAGAGAAGCCATGATCTCAATACTTCTTCTCCATTTTCTAATTTCCTTTTATAATTAATAGGAGTAAACTTCCTACCTTTTGGGTCGACGGGAAAAATTAAGTTAGTAACCTGCACAGGGCCCCTCTTCACAAGTTGACGAATATCGTCAGTAATACTTCGTGGCCATTCTCCACAGTCTTCTGATATAAGTGCTCCGCTTTCTTTTTCAATAACAATCCCCGATGGCAGTTCTCCCTCTCCGCTGTCTTCTATTATAAGTTCTTGACTGTCTTTTTCAGATGCTGATAAAATAGCTTCGGATTTTTCCTCATCCTGGAAAAAATATGGGTACAATATAATAACAATAGTAATATTTATTTATTTATTTATTTTTTTTCAGAAAATATAACTTATAAAATTGTGGTGTTTAAATTAACTTCTAAATATCCCAATAAATATTTCATGCTAGCCAGATGATTTATTTACGCTTTTGTTTTGATTTCACTTCCTTGATTTGAAGTATTATGCGTAAAGTGACTCACTTTACGCATAATACATAAATAGCTATTAGTATATTCAGATTTGAGGAAAACGTCATATAAAAATTTAAATTAAATGTTTGTTTTATATAAACTAAAACATTTATTTCACACTGTTCTTTCCTTGCAATTTAGATTTGCACTGCAGGTTAACCTCACAACTAGGAGGAGTTTCCATTTTTAGGCCTAAAACAGCACTATGAAAACAAATTATTAAAGTTCTAACAGTTATAGCTCCTATACAGTCACAGGTTAGGTACTGCCAAACTGGAGGCTTGCATTGAGATTGTGAGGTGAACTGTACCCAAGGCTAGTATACAGGAGGTTGCCTCAGTCCCGTAAGGCTGGGGACACACGGTCCGGGCGAACGCCCGGCCGAGTTTTTGCCCGTACCCGGGCGATATTTGAGTGTGAGAACACACGACCCGGGTAAACGCCCGGATGTGCAATACTCGTGGATCCAAGTTTTTCACTTGTGTTGTTGAAATGGAAGCGTCAAGACGTAAGAAACTGGCTGTGCTATGCTTACTTCACCACAGAAGGAAGAAAAGTCGTGTTAGGAGTTTGTGGGTCCATCCAATATTAGAAAAAAGATAACTTCATGGAGCATTTTATTCCCTCTTTCTCCAGTTAAGAGATGATGAGAACAAATTTTTCAATTATTTTCGAATGTCTGTGTCTACATTTGATGAGCTCCTACAGAAGATAAAATTAAACATTCAAGGACAGGATACTAACATGAGAAACTGCATTCAACCACAAGAGATGCTTGCAGTAACTTTGAGGTAAGGTTTTAAAATTAGTTATGCATATATAACCTTTGGCGGCTATAGCACTATAATTTTTGTAAAACATAAATTTGTGTACAATTCAAATACTTTATGTAAACCAAATGTTCATTTAATCATAGCTTAATTCTAACTAAATACAAATTTAATTAAATTTATATATTTTTACTGTAGTGTTTATTATTGAACAGTATTTATTTTAATGTACCCTTACCTACCCTAGCCTCATTATTGAAGGACTGTTTATTTTTCCTGTAACATATATTTTTAAAAATAGTGGGTTAGTTGTTTAGGCAATAATAATCAATTATCCAGAAACTATTGTTTAATATAAAGTAAAAAAGCAAATATAACAACAAATATGACCAAATATGGTAGTTAAGGAATTAAATGTCTATTGATTGTACAAATTAAAAAGTTAAATCTGAATAAGGGGAATACACGTTTGTTTCATCTGATGACTCTGTATAATAGATGGGTTGAGGCTGTTGGCCAAACGATGAAATTAACTGAGTAGGTTGAGACGATGGTCCCGGTGATCCTCTGAGCTGTTGCGGTTGAGGCGGTTGTCTATTTCCAAACGTTGACATGGGCTGTAGATTCCATTGCGTACTGGTAAATTTCGAAGGGTGGTACTCTGCATTTGGCTGTCTTTGAATATTTCTAATTAATTGAAGTACACCCATCTGAAAGTCGATGGTTTGATATTCATTAAATGTTGCCAAAGATGGTAGAATGCCTTTGAAAAACATCAGATGACGATTTTGTTCAGGCTCAGGAGTTGCCACCACTTCCATCATTTTTAATTCAAACTCATCAAGTTTCCTCTTTCTGCGTTTTCCTCTATGTTGTGCACCTGTAGGTTCACGTGCTGGTGGTATGGAAGATTGTGGGTCAGCACCAATGTCATCATCATTATGAGGACGCTCTTCTTCCACTTCGACAGGCTCAATGCTTGAAGTAGTTTCTGCATGGGTTACCACTTTTTGAAGAAACTGGAGAGCGTCATGGTAAACATATTTTCTTAGTTTTGTAGCTCTGGCGCCAGATGTCTTTGCCTGTTTCTCCTTATTCTTCCACTTCATATATTGGTCTCTTATATTAGCCCATCTCTTCAATACAAATTGACCTGAAATATAGACAATACTGTAGGTGGTAAGATACTAAAAGACAAACAATATATTTCAACTAAATAACTGTAATAACATCTGAAACGCATTTTTATGTTTACCAGTCCCATGAATGCGCGTTCCTGGCGTTATTATAGTTTGTTGCTTTTAAGATTAAATCCTGTTTAACTGTATAAATTGCTTCTTAACACTTTTTCGATTTCAGATACCTTGCAAGTGGTTGTACATTTGTCCATCTCCACTACGCATATCGATTAGGACGATCTACTATAGCAAAGGTCGTGAGACTGACATGCAATGCTATATGGACATGCCTTGCTGAAGATTGCATACCCAAACTTACAACAGAAACCTGTGAGGCAGTTGCTGAAGGATTTGAAAACAAAGCAAACTTCCCTCACTGCATTGGTGCTGTTGATGGAAAACACGTGCGGATTGTGAAACCCGAATACAGTGGATCGATGTATTTCAACTACAAAGGTTATTTTTCCGTGATCCTTATGGCCGTTGCAGACTCTGACTACAAATTCTTATACGTGGATATTGGTGCTTATGGAAGTGAGTGTGATCCGACAGTTTTTGATCTATCTTCATTATGGCATAGTATTGAAGGAAATCGCCTCGTGCTGCCTCAAGCAAAACCTTTGTATGGCACTATAAACCCTGATATTCCATATTTCCTAATTGGAGATGAAGGTTTTGGACTCAATTTACACTTACAAAGGCCTTATGGAGGAAAGTAGTTGACAGTTAAAAAAAGAATTTTCAATTATAGACTAAGCCGAACTAGACGTTATGTTGAGTGTACATTTGGCATATTAACCAATAAGTGGCGAATTTTTCATCGTCCACTAAACCTTAAACCAGATGTATGTGTTTCCATAGTTAAGGCTACTGTAATACTTCATAATTTTGTAAGAGAGCGAGATGGTTTTAATTATGAGGATACAATGGACATTGTAGGAGTGCAAGATCTCGATATGCCACAAGAGCCAAACCAAACTCGACTTGGAAGAAAAAGAGCGAACACTATTAGAAATGCTTTGGCAGATTATTTTTCCAGTGAAGTAGGTTCTGTTCCATGGCAAATGACAAGGATTTAAAACTTTTTGAATCGATTGCAACACAATATCAATGTACTTTCATGTTAAACTTAAAACTGATTTATTTTAATACATTACTTGTTCACATATTAGTTAAAAAAATTAAAATGTTTGTTTCACTTTTGTTTGGTTAATTTCCTAACTAGAATTAAGCTGGTTGACCAAAATTATTTATTTTAAAGACATTTAAATTTGCAATATTTTTAAGCATTAATTACCTAATAGTATTGATTATACTTAACATTGTATAATCAGTGAGTGCTATTATATAAAACATGCTAAACACATTGATATGAACAAATAATTATAAAATAAACACAAGCACTGTCTAATTAACTAGTAAAACAAAATGTAACTGTACTTACCATAACCTTTTCGTTCACTGTCAGTTGATTCCTCAAATTTTGGATTAAGCAAAGTGCAAATGACCCTCCAACTTTCCCTTGTTTTCGATTTATCTTTGTAAATCTCCAAAGATCTATCCCATAATTCTGGCCTTTCATTAACAAGACTAATTAATAAATCAGTATCTATCTCCGTAGTCATGATAAACACAAACGGATATTGACAAGTTGACGGCGACGCATTGAGAGTTGAACGGCGACTGAGACTGGAGTGGGGGCTGTGGACACCCGGGCGATCGCCCGGACCATGTGTCCTTGCCCATTTAGTACAATGCCCCGCTACTAGGTCTCCGGACGAACACCCGTCCGGGCGAGTAGAGAATACCCGGACCAACACCCGGGCGATTCAGCGCCTGGGCCGGGTGTTTACCCGTCCGGGCGTCGTGTGGCCTGACTCATGCCTCTTAATGTACTTCTACTTCAACCGGACACGGGCAAAAACCCGGCCGGGCGTTCGCCCGGACCGTGTGTCCCCAGCCTAAGGCGGCGTCCTAGCTGAACGGCGAAATTCGTCCGGTCGGTCCGGCCGGCCGATCAAAAGAGTGTCCACAGTGGAGCCAGCAGCAGGTGTTGCGGTGCGGCCGGCGGCTCTGTAGCGCGCGACCTGTTGGTGGGAATCCCGACTCCGTCATTCTCTCTTGAACAGAGGAACAGTGCAGTGGGCTAAAGATGATATCGATAGCTAAAAAGCGTAAGCTTCTTTTGCTGGACAGTTCAACACTGACGTATACATACCTTAAGAGAAAAGCTGAGATATTAGACAAGAGATCACCAACGAATGAGATTTTCAAGGAGCGATATCAGTTTGGTGAGTTTCACCATCTTTACAACAAATTAAGAGGTTACCCTGAATTATTCAAAAATTACACAAGGATGTCTGTGGAAACATTTGATCATGTTGTTACGGAATTGAAAAGAGAGTTCTCTTTGAAGAGTACTAATTTCATGCGCCCCATTTCTGTTGAAGAGCGACTCATACTCACGTTGAGGTAAGTAGAACAAATCTGGAATATATTTATTGTAACACTATTTATATATTATGGTCATACTATTTTTAGTTTCCGAAAATGTATTATATTAATAGTACACAGTTGTTTATAAACAAGATTTAATTCAGAAAATTGTAAATAATGAGATGAAATACACAAGTTTTAGAGGACACAATCTGTTTTTAAATTCACTGTTATTGTTCAATTGTAATATCCTCCTGATAATTTTTCAATTAGTGGAGTCCTCGATGTGTAGTGTAGTAGAATTTAGTAGTCAGTGAAATTAACGTAATGAGAATTCATGGTTGCTGGAGAAGGAGTTTGAGTGGAGGACGGTGTTACCGAGCCAGACCAGTAGTCATTGGAAGTGGTTGTCTGTATTGTGCTTAATTCATTAATAACCAGATCTTGGATCTTTGAGCGAACTCTTAACTTCTGTATTGGTCCCATTTGTTTGAAGTATGGTAACATTGATTTAAAGAAAAACATGTCGTCATCATCTTCGGGTTCTTTTAACATAGCCAGTTTTTCTTTTTCAGTTTGCAGGTCTGCTTTTTCAAACTCTGACATGGGCTTTGGTGGTTCCTTAGATTTAAGTTTTTTGGCTGGCCTCACCGAGCTTGGTGTCACGCACACTGGATCCCTAGGTTTTATTTTCTTTGCTTGTTGGGCATTTGGGGTAACAAGTATGTTTCCAGGTATCTCTGTATCAGCAGCCGTGTGAGGGTCATCAGTTTGGAGGTCATCAGTTTGGGTGTCATCAGTTAGGGTGTCTGCAGTTGGGGTCTCAGTAGGCAGACCACCTACGTTTTCCTCATCAGCGTCGTGAATGTTTGATTCGGTTTCCCGAGGTGTTACCACATCTTTTACAAACAGCATAGCGTTAAAGTATGACCATTTACCACGATACACCGGAGTGTCTTCTGCAGAGGAGCCTGAGCGGGACTGAGGTATCTTCTTATATTCTTTAGTAAATGTGTCCCGTAGGTTTCTCCACTTTGTCTTAGCAGTGTCCTCTGAAAAAAACAACAAAAAACTATGTAGGCCTACATGTACTTAAAAAAGTAATTTTTTTCAGATACTTGGTGACGGGGACGCAATTTAGGCAGCTAGCTTACTCATTTCGAATATCAAAGTCTGCAGTGGCCAGTATTGTAACTGAAACTTGTAAATCTTTGTGGAAATGCCTTCAGAGACAATATATGCCTATACCTAAAGTGGAAGATTATGTCAAGATGGGTGAAGATTTTTATTCAAAATGGAATTTTCCTAACTGTGTTGGTGCACTAGATGGAAAACAATTCCAAATCAAGAGACCGTCTAAAACAGGTATTATGTACCGGAACTACAAAGGAGTATACTCTATCAATGTGCTGACGGTGACTGATTCTAATTATAAGTTTGTGTTTGTTGACGTTGGAGGTTATGGCAAAGACAGTGACGGTGGTATGTTCGGGACATCTAAAATGGGGAAATATCTCGAATCCAAATCAATTCAACTTCCTGAAGAATCGCTACTTCCGAACAGTGACATAAAAGCACCATATGTGCTCGTTGGGGATGAAGGGTTTCCGTTGAGAGAATATTTGATGAGGCCATTTCCGAGAAGGCAGCTCGTTCCAGGAAGCGAAAAAGATGTATTCAACTATAGACTGGCTAGAGCAAGAATGGTAGTAGAATGCTCATATGGTAGCATAAAGTCGAAGTTCAACGTTTTTTCAGTTCCAATTCAAACTAAAGTAGAAAATGCCGTTGCAATAGTAAAGGCTATAATACTGCTCCACAACATTATACGGGATCGAGAAGGCATCACAGAGGAGGAAGAAAGAACGTTCATAGAAGTGGCTGCACAAAGTACGAATCCAATGTCCACGTCTAATCCCAGTAAGCAAAATAACGCCTCTTCCAGAGCAGCAAAACGTGTCAGGAAAAGGTTCTCTACATACTTTGTGCGTCCAGAGGGAGTAATGCCCCACCAAGAATTGGCCTAGTTAAAATACCGAGTTTGTAAAACATTTGCACAATGGTTTTTATTTTTACCACAAAATTTATAAAATGTATTTTAATCTAAATTTGTTGCATAGATTAGTATTAAAACATTTTTCAATGATAAATTTGACGTTTTTCATGCTACCCTTTATTTAATAACATATTTTTGCAGTGAATAATTATGTAAATCTCATGGTTAAATATTTTTTATTATATGACTTCGATTCGGTACATTTGTATATGTTACCACTTATTTTTTAATTTTACATAGAGTTAAAAATTACGGTGTGAGATTAGTGAACTCTTATGATTCTGAGATTAGTCCTTCGGAATACTATTAATAGTATACAATATTGTAGGAATAAACTCATCATAACTTTTTAAAAACAACCGAGGTGTTGCATCAAATGATAGTACTTGTAACTAACAAGTACCTTAAAACAATATTGTAAACCGACATTATTTATGGCGGTGTGATCATTGTAGCTTCAAGTAAAAACATTAATTACCATTTCACAAACAAATCAATTAGTTTTGCATTCATTCGTTCTTGACCGATTTAATGTATTAAGTTAATCAATTAACTAATCTATCTTCAATCAAATATAAGCTTTGCAAGAACCTTAACAAATTAATAATTATTCTTTACAAAAATTAAAAATTACAAAAACCCATGCACAATTGTAATTTTGTATTTGTTTAAATTATATAAATAAAATTTTTTTATAATTAATTATGTCTACTTACTAGGCATCTTTACGGCCTCCGCCACTGCACTCCACAGCCGATCGTTCATAAGTCTATTATAATACTGCGGATGGTTCATATTCCACAAACTAGGGTGCTTTTGCACCTCAGAAATTAAACTTTCGGTTGTCATAGCGCAGAGATATTGAAATGGACTGTCAACAACAAGAGCAATGAACACACTGGCATAGGAGCAGCCCGGATTCGCATCCGGTGCGTGCGACCAAAATCAAGCATGTTTGATTTTGTTCGTTCGTACCGGCCGTGCCGGTCGGCCGACCGTCGCACCCGACGCGCAGCTAGGACACCCCCATGCCTTTCCGTGCGTCTGATATTTCTGCCGCCGGCCGTGCCGTACCGGCCGGACCGGCCGGACGAATTTCGCCGTTCAGCTAGGACGCCGCCTAAAGGTAGGCGCACACAGATCGTCATCGGACGGACGGCACGCATCGGACGGATCGTACTTTTTTTAGGTGCTGCGCACACTAGTCGTCATCGGAGCATCGGCATTTTCAGTTCATTGCGACGTATGTCGAGTCGTGTGTGAATGGTGTTATATGTAGGAATTTAATAAACAAATATTACAGTATATAAGTTATGGATAGCAGTAGCGAAGAAGAAGTTATAATTGTTACTTGTTTGTTAGCCGAAGATGAAGAAGAGGAACAGCGACGTAGGAAGAGAAAACGAAAAATGTGGATCCATAGAATTAATCAGAAAAGGATAGAATACGGAGAATTTAATCATCTGTTTCCTGATTTAATTGAAGACGAAGTTAAATTTTTTAGCTACTTCCGCATGTCGCAAGTAATGTTTTTTGAGCTTTTGAATGTCCTCAGACAACATATAGTTAAACTGAACACCACTTATCGCCGTGCGATTGAGCCTGAACAGAGATTAGCAATCTGCTTAAGGTACGTATTTTAAAATTTTTTCAGTTAACCATTTCATGCCTGATTTTCTATATTTCGATTAAAAACTTCTGAAGACGTATAAACTTGCATTGAAATAAGGCAAAATTTCTAACTAGTCCCTTTTTTAAGTGACATAATGCATAATATCGTATGTTCTTTTTTGATGAGATTATAAAATTCTATTTATTCTAACTATAATATACTAAATATATATTACCAACCAACCATAGTAAATTCATGTAATACAGTATGTTAATAGCTGATATTTTACTCTACTGTTTTTTGATACATTATTATGTTAAGGACATAATTAGTTTTGATACTGATTTAGGACATGTTTAATAACAATTAATAATTTATAATTTATTTTAAAAAAAGTAAAAACCCCATCAAATATTTTTTCTATACTCTAACAGAATATACAAGGGAATAAATAATAAGAGTCCAAATATGTTTGTAAATAAGAAAACCTTTAATTTTATAAGTTATATATAAAGAACACATTTCACAGAAGATCATTAATGAACTTACATAAAGGAACATTAATGAACATTAATGAAATTGCATAAAGGAATTCATGAAGGCCTCTTCATTCTCTTCGGATTCTTGTTGAGGTAAGTTTGACACTTGTTGGTGATAGTTAGGATTAGGACTGGGGGATGCAGAGTAAAGTGAGCTTGACGATCGTGATCCATGTGCCTCATAGTTGATCATTGAGGAAGATGGATTAGTAGAGCATGATCTTGGAGTTTGTATTTCTTGTGCCAGGCGCGCTTCAACTGAATGGACTAATTGGAATAACTCTCCTTTTATTTTAATTTGGTCAAGAATCGGAAAAGATTTAACAGTGTCAGCCATATTCATGAAAAATGCCGTTAACGGATCTTGAGATGGGGTTTCCTTTCTGATTTCCTTATTTTTAAGGTATTTGTCCAGAACTGATGCAGAGGTCACTTGTGGCGTAGAAGAGCTTTTCTTTGGTTTGTTACGAGGATGACGTGAAAACGAACTGAGTAATAGTGGATGCAGCGAGGCAGTGGTTGGTGAAACGGAAGAATTGATTTCAGTATTTTCTGGTTCTTCAATATCATTGACATTCTCATTTTCAGAATCGTCTTCTGCTATCTGATACGAAGGTGGAAGCGAGACGTTGCTCATTCGTTTTTCTTCCTCGTTGAAAGTTGGAAGAAGAAACTGAAGTTCTTGATAGAATTTCAGGGGGCTTAATTTTTGATGCTGACTGTCCACTTTTAGTTTTTCGGAGATTCATTGCTTTCCGATGGTTGTCTCTAATCCTTGTCCATTGGAGCCTACAGGCTTTACCTAAAAAAAAAAATTAAAACGATTACTATTTTTCCATTTCTTTTTTTTCAGATTTCTGGCTACTGGGAATTCTTTTCGATCACTGGCTTTTTCTTATCGAATGGGTGAAAGTACAGTCCGCAGTATTGTGTACTCAACGTGTCAAGCTATATGGACCGCTCTTAAGCCTATTGTGATGCCAACGCCGGACGAGCATATGTGGATGTCGTCAGAAAAGGACTTTAGTGAAAAATGGAATTTCCCTAATGCTGTTGCTGCTATCGATGGCAAACATGTGATCATTCAAGCTCCCCCACACAGCGGATCTCTATACTTTTGCTACAAAAAACAGTTCAGCACTGTTCTTCTAGCACTAGTCGATGCGAATTATAAGTTTTTGGTTATTGACGTGGGTGCATTCGGTAAAAATTCAGACGCCAGCATTTTCCGTAGCTCTTTTGTGGGAACAGGTTTAGCACAAGGAAGTTTACATTTTCCTCCGCCAAAGGTACCGCCTGGGGGAAACACAAGCTTGCCACATGTAATAATAGGAGATGAAGCTTTCCCTCTGTGCACTTACTTAATGAGACCGTACTCACGGGATGACTTGCGCCAAAATGAAGAAAAACGAATCTTCAATTATCGATTGAGCCGAGCCAGAAACACTGTTGAAAATGCGTTTGGATAATTAGTTAGAAAATTTAGAATATTTGAACGCAAATTGGATATTAGCCATGAGCACTGCATTGCTGTTGTATCGGCTACATGTTGCCTACATAACTTTTTAAGAAACGATGTACAACATTGGACTGACGAGGATATACAAGTTTCTCTTGCAAATGTACAAGGTTTAAGGAATATGGCAAGAATTGGCGGACAGTCGAGAGGAGATGCTTTGGAAGTAAGGGATGGTTTTAAACATTACTTCAACTCAGCTGAAGGCAAAGTTGAATGGCAAGAAAGAAGAGTTCGGAGTGGTAGACACCTACTTCATTGAAGCAGTTACCAAATGAACCACCTAATGAAGCATTTACTATTGATTACATACATATATGTCATTGTAATTTACATATTATGTAATTTATAGTGTTTTCTTAAATTCTTATTACAAACTTAATGAACGTTATTTTATTATGGTGCAGGTAACAATTAATTATTCTTTCCATTACAACTACCAATTAAAGATGAATTTTGTGTACTAAATACTAGTTTTTATTGTACTTACTTGGTTGATTCATTCTTGTGCCTATTTCCTCCCAAATGGTGTCCCTTCGTTGCTGGTTCGAATAATCGGGATGCTTTAAGTTGTACAATTCTTCATATTCTTGAACAATAATAATCAATTTCGCAGAATCCATAATTGTGTGTAGAAAATAAGAATACCACGTGTTCAGTCGCTACTGTACTAGTCAATCGTCTGTAGAAATGGATAATGCGTGACGGTCCTACTGCGCACACCAGAACGGAAATGCCGGTGAGTCATTCAATCCGAACGGAGCCGTCGGCTTCAATGCCCCTCTCGGGATTCCTGACGACATTTCCGATCTACGATGCGTACGATGCGCACTCCAATTGAAAACAATGCATCAAATCTAATCGTCCGATCCGTCCGATGCGTGCCGTCCGTCCGATGACGATCTGTGTGCGCCTACCTTAAAGGCTGATTTACACGTTGCCAGTAGTTGGATACCAGTCGATATTGAACTGGAAAGGTCACTGGCACCTGATGACTGGAACGCCAGTTTATTGGAACTATCCGTTTACACGTTACCAGCGGCTGGAGCATTGAGAGTGGAGACTTGCTTTGTTTTATACAGTTTTAACTTTGGAGCTTGTTTTAAAGAATGGCTGGGACGTCACAAATGATTGCCGTTACAAATGCAGTGCGTTGTGTATCAAAAGTACTATGCGAGGAACTCTTGGAAATATGCACCCACGAGTTACAGAAGAAAGAACGAGAAACATGGGTACGAGACTGGATGAATAACAAAGAATTGGGTGCTTCAGATACAATAATTAGAGAGCTTTATTTTAATGATCCACAAGAGTATAAAGCAGTTATGAGACTGACAACACAACAATTTGATGAGCTTCTGTGTATGATAAGTCCTATCATAACTTGTGATGACACATTGATGCGTAAAGCTCTGCCATCCAGGCTGAAACTAGAGGTAACACTTGCATATTTGGCTTCAGGTACAAATTCAAGAATGCTGTCAGTTATGTTCCGTGTTTCAAAAGCTGCTATATCGAAATTTATTCCACAAGTATGTGATGCTATTTATCACGTTTTACAGGATTACATAAAAGTAAGTTTGCTGATATTATTCTATTTATATATGCCCACATATTTACTATTTATATAAGTTGAAAACTTAATTGTATATACTTAATAATACTTATTTGTATATTTTATTACACACACATATGTTATGTTATCGGTACCATTAATAGCCCAATACAATAACAGTTTATATATGTATATATAAAGATAAACATGAGCTGTTGTGCTTGGTAAGAGGCAAAGTGGGTGTGAAATAAATTACAAATTTGAAAACTGAAAAGTAAATTTATATCAGAATAAAGAAAAGTTAAATCATATTTTCATTACAATGACAATAAACAGTAATTTTATAATAATTATTAATAACTTTTTAATTATTATTAAGTTATATGTTATTGTTTTTTCAAGACATGAAAGTTATATCACTGTTCGACATAGCTGCTGTTATGATGTCATTGTTTATTAAATAGCTGGGTTCACTTTGATCACTGAGACGTGGTTCTTGTACATAAGAGTTAGATATGTCGAGAATAGAATTAGGGCTTATTGGGACATCCATGGTGCTAGATGATGTAGTAGATTGAGGAGGACGAGTAATATTTCTCAATCGGAAATCCATTAAAACTCTCTGAATTTCAAAATTAGCCCTTATTCTTTCATCAACTGGTAGCTGACGTAGCTGAATGGCAATGTGTTTACCCATTACATCACATTCGTCATCAACAACTACTGAGGAGGTTGTTGTTTGTACCATCTGTAGTGTTTCATTTACATCTTTCAGCTCCCGGACAGCATTGCTTATTAACTCAATCCTTCGTTTTTGACCTCTGTTTCTTGCACGTGGAAACTGTTGGGGTGCCTGACTACATGAAGGGGTACTCACTGAATATTCATCTTGAGTACTTTCATTTAAATCTTTATCAACACCTTCTTCTTCAGCTTCACTTTGTGTTTCCCCTCGAACAGCTACCGCCTGAAAATAAATGAAAAATTGTAGACTCCTATACTGAACTAAATTTTTGTTCAATGTAGCTTAACTCTTGAAAAACATAGCAAAATATATTGGCCTATATATAGGGGAATTGAAGTATGTGATATTTTTCAGGTGCCAGATAAAACTAAATGGGAGGAAATTCAAGTTGGATTCAATGACAGATGGAACTTTCCTGGTTGCTGTGGAGCAATTGATGGAAAACACATAGTAATTAAAGCCCCACCAAGTGCAGGGAGTGAATATTACAATTACAAAAGCACAAACAGTGTTGTACTACTTGCTGTGGTTGACCATGACTATCGCTTCACATACATAGATGTTGGAGCCTATGGACGCAATGCTGACGGTGGCGTGTTCCAATCATGTGACTTGTATCCTTTATTGGAAAATGATTTGTTACTCCCAAAAGGAGGTGTTCTTGTTGGGGATGATGCCTTCCCCTTAAAACCCTACCTGATGAAACCATTTTCAAAACCTAATTTGTCTAAGGCTGAAAGAGTGTACAACTACAGAACAAGTAGAGCAAGGAGAATAGTTGAAAATGGTTTCGGCATATTGGCCAGCCGCTTTCGCGTTTTTTGCCAACCCGTGTCAGTTAAAGTTGAAACTACCGTCAAAATGGTTAAATGTGCGTGTGCTATCCATAACTGGTTACGATTAAAATCACCTTTGACTTACACACCACCTGGTAGTTTTGACTACGAGGATGTTGTAAATGCCACGGTATTACAAGGGCAATGGAGGTCTGATATATCTGAGCTACCAAGCATTCAGCGGACACATCAGCACAACAGGCCTCAGAAAATTGCACAGCAATTGAGAGACAGATACAAGGAGTATTTTTCTGGAGAGTGGTCAGTTGAGTGGCAAGACAGAATGATTCAGTAAACAGTCTATAAAACTAGTATGCGTAAAATAAGTTTCCCACAAAACGTTTTTATATTTATGATTTGTTTTCCCACCATTTTACGTACCTACATAGATCAAGTTTTATAATAATAACTAAGAATTTACTATAATAACTAGGAGATTACATGCTAGATTACTAACTACTTAATGAAATTTAAGATAGATTATTCATAAGCTTGATTGGCAATTATAACCTGTATAAATTCTTTAGTATTTCATTTTAGAAATTAATTCCTAAAAAATATATCTTAATAACTTACCAAATTGCTGGACGTCTCTTTCTCCTTAAGATTCACTGTCTTCATTATGTGGTCCATAATAGTAAACCATGATAAAGAAGGCTTATAAATAAAATCGGTTCCTCCTCCACTTGCTTTGCTTTTTTTAACTTTTGCCAACTCCAAATAGTAAGTAGACCTCAAAGCTTTAATTTTCTTTGGCACATCCTTGTATGTAAAGGTTTGCACATTCATTTCATCCGCAATGGTTTTCATTGCCGCACTCCTAACATCACGATTACGGTAGTCTTTGTTGTAAACATTCCACAGACTTTCATGGTCACGGTACAATTGCATGAATTTCAAGGTCGTATCATCATTCCAACGGTTACCCATGATTAAATAAGTATAAATTTAGAACAATTCAACACACACAAATCTATTCTGCGACTGATCAATGCTTCCAGCAACTGTTTGCTGTTTACACACTGCCAGTCGAGTGGCGCCAGTAATAGGGGAGTGGTGGTGGGGGTAACTGGAACGCCACAAAAACAAAAATATTTGTTCTGCTGGCGCTTCCAGCTACTGGCACGACTGTCGCTAACTGGCCTCTCCAGCGACTGGAAAGTCTTGTTTACATGGTGCCAGTGCTGGCATCCAGTGACTGGAGACCTGCACTGGAACGCCGACTGGCAGCGTGTAAACGGGCCTTAAGGCGCGTGGAGCCAGTAGCTGGCGGGAGTGTGACGTCATTCGGCGACCTGAGCGCCGCACTGCCTCGCCGCACATAGGAACCATTACGGCTCTGAGCTTACTTACTGTGTTTATATGAGAAATACAGCTTGTCTTAATAGAAAATGACTTCTTCTTTGACTAATTATTAGAAACGATTTTTGACAGAAATGATATTCGCTCCCCACATTCCTATGCTTTTAAGCTAAAATATACTCACATGATGAATGTTCCCTCTTAGTTTTAGCTTATTGCTCATCTCTATAAGCACACGTATAAATTATTTATACAGCTTATTAGGTCTACATATTAGCATTAAACTTAGTTTACATTAAAATAAGGAGATAAACACTGAGTTGTGTACATGAAATTTACTGAGACATTTTTACAGTTGGTCAAAGTTTAACAATAACATTACAGAAAACAAACTGCTTTGATATGTTGGCCTACTATTAGTGTTGAGTAGTCAACTTCTTTAATTTTTTTGCTGTTTTCCTGTCAGTAATTTCAGAAGTCTTCCTCTTTCCCTCTATATTGGAATTAAGAAATTTCAGACGAATAAACATCCTTTGTTTGAAGAATGTCCTTGCCACTTTGTATGGAACATTAGGGTACTTTGTTACCACAATCTTGGATAGATTTGAAACGACACCTAAAAAAACAATCATTATAGTTATTGGCTTATTAACCCGTTCCCTGCCATGAGTCCCATTTGGGGATTTTGCGTTTGAAGCAGCACAGGTTGGCAGAACTTGCTCCTTGGCGCCAACCAGCTGCTCACTGGCATTCTCTGGTTAGTTGAGGTTATGTTGATGCAAAGCAGTGGTGATTTTGTTGTTATATTTTCATATTTAGTGCAATAATATAACTTCTGACAGGTATGTTGTCTACTTTATAAACATGCATAATTGTTAAAATGTTATTTTACATGTAGGGTAGTTTTAATCAGTCCACTTCGATATATTATGTTTATTAGTTATTCCCGAACATGTAACCATAGTTGGTTTTCCTAATTTGGCCGCCATTTACAAACTAGAGTCGTTTGAACAGAGGTACCCATTTGGGGATCATGGCACATCCAGTGTATTTTGCTTAGTTGCATACTACAATGTTTATTCCAATAGCAGGCATGGCTGAACGGCAGTTCATATGTCTCAACCAGCTAGAATCTATATTGAATGACCCCGAGTTTCTTGACTACGTTGATTTGGATGGAGAAATAGATATTGTTCAGTTACCACCGGATAATGTTGACAATCTTTCTGACTTAGAAGATATTGATGAGAACGTGCTAGATGATACGATGCCTCGTGATGTTCACGGAAAAATTGAGCTTCACTATAACCAGGTAGAAGTGGATTTAGATGCCGCATGTGGTCCTCTAAATCCTCTATCACAAATCTTGCATCTAAATATAATTTATATGTCGTTGTGCACTGTTTTATGGTGCTTCATGAGTGCTCCCGGCTTGGTGAACCATGCTCTACAAAGCCTACATCCTCCCGCCTCAAACGGGATCTCGTAATTCGCTCCCTCAGTGATACCGTCATTGAAACCTAGACCTGCTACTTGTTCACATTCATCTGCCATAGTTCGTCTTTTTTAGGGATTCCTCGACTGCTTTCTGGTATGCCGGGCATTCCCTGCTGCTGGAACTGTGGTTCGCCGGTTTTCCGAATCTCTTACACGCCCCACAAACCTCTGGCAGGTCTTTGTTTGTGCACCTTTGTCTATCGTGATCACCAGCACAGTGTCCACAGCAGGGTTTCTCCCGGCAATACTTAGCAACATGCTCATAACCCTGGCAGACGTAACATCTAACAACGTCAGCATAGTCCTTGACCCTACACGACTGCCACTCAATGTATATCCTGTCCCCGGTTCTGAGCCAGTTCCTTACTTTTGGGGTGCATTCCACCACCCAATGTCTCTCCCCCTCTTTCCTCCCTTTGATCTCTTTCACCAGCTTAAATCCTTCTTGAAGTTCGTTGCCATGTACTCTATTCCTCGGGTTCTGTTTCCATATTGCATCGCAGATCGTTGTAAAGTCTTCATTAGGGACATCATATATCATCACCTTTGGGTTATGCTGTTTTGGGCTTGTTGCCATTAGCCCCGATTCCCTCAACTTTGGGTTCTCCTTGATTTTTGTTGCCCCCCTCCTTATCGGAGGTTTCCACCAGGACTCCTCCATTCCTACCAATTGAGAAGGCTATGTTTTAAGCCTACATTAGATGTTAAGAAGTTGTTAATTTATACCCTGATATTTCCATATTTCGATTATGCTAATGTTGTTTTTTGTCATTTGAATGATACATTGTGTAATAAGTTACAAAAAGCTCAAAATGCGTGTATTCATTATATTTTTAACTTGAAAATTTATGATCATGTAACTCCATTTTATAAACAATTAAGGTGTTTAAAAATTAGAGATAGGATAGATTGTGGTGTAATGTCATTAACGCATAATATTTTGAATAACAAGAAACCAGACTATTTATATGAAAAATATAAAACAATGTATAATGTTCACTTAAGAACTACCCGTTTTGGAAATAGAACACTACAGTTTCCTATTTTTAAAACAAAAATATACAGTAACTCCTTCCATGTAAAATCTATCCGATTGTTAAATTCTCTTCATGATGATTTAAGACATGTACAAGCACATAAGACCTTTAGTAGTAAAGTAAAAGATATGTTATTTAAGAAATACTAAACAGCCTTCAATAAGTGTATAAAATAGAAATTAGTTAAATTAGTAAAAAAAGTGTATATAAGAATTATAACAACTGTATTTGATTAATTTACATGATATAATATAGAAATTGTATTTGTTTAAGATTTTCATAATAACTTTGTTTAGGATTAATAACACTAGTACTAAAATTAGATAAATAGGATTTAATTGATTTAATATTTTATAATATAGAAATTATATATGAATTAGATTTAAATAATAATACTGTAAAAAGTCACAACTCACCATTGTAATGTGTTTGTAATTGTTTTGGCCCTTTCCTGGTGGAAGAGTGGACTTTCGGTCCAAATCAGGGCAGGTAAAATAAAGAATTATCAAATTGTCAAATTCCTAATTCGTCTCACGTTCCGCACCCTGATAAAGTCATCTCTGGGGTTAACGCATTCCGCAACTTTCCGTTTGGTAGCCTCCGAGTCCATGGTGGGCCTTCCTTCTTCCGATCTTTCTGGAAATACCAACACCACGTTTCCCTGTCGCTTCACCCCTTTAGCCACCGGAATATTTACCTTTGGTGTTCAAAGGTAAAACAGTGATCCACTGTTCCATGGAGCCTCAACCCGGACGTGCTTTCCATCAATAGCTCCACAGTAATTAGGAAAGTTCCAAAGCTCTTCAAACCCATCAGCTACTTTCAACCAATCTTCTGTTGTTGGCTCATTCATTAGATAGTTTGGAGACAGCACTTCCCAAAGAGCAGCACAAGTTTCTGAAATATTTTTCCTGCGGTTGATGCTCCGATACGGTGATTGTAGTGAAGATATTGGAATCGTTCTCCCGTTGCTAGGAACCTAAAAAAACACACACAAACATTAAAATTAGTTTAATACTAATTATTTTTTTTAGAACGAATTTTCAAAGCCAAATGGATTAATCTACGCAATGGATATTCAAGATATCTCAGGGAATTGAAAAAAACTCCTAGCGGTTCAGGTAAAAAGGAATAAAATGGCTTCTGTTTGATGCAATGCAATTTCTGTAGCCGTCGGCAGGCTCTAATAGGAAACAGACTGGTAATTTGAGCAAAGAAAATGATCAATGTACACCACAATGCCAGAAAATTATGTAGACATTTCACCTACTGAAGATCGCCCATCACAAGAAGAAAGCGAAATCAGCGCCAACAAAGAAGACGTAGAAGAGTATATTCCAAATAAGAAAAAACGTACAACTGCAGCGGACATCGTGGCTGCTCCAATGGTAGACTTTCTGAAAGTCGTCATAGAAAAGAAAAAACTAGATGATGTAAAGGAGGAAACCCCCATGCTTACTTTTTTCAAAAGTTTGATTCCGGACACTGAAACTCTTACTAATAAAAATAAACCGAAATTTAAATTACAATTTATCTACAAAAGTTATTTACGAAAGTTAAATACAAGTTAACAAAATCATTGACGAGCAGGAGCAGTCTCTAAACCAGAGGTTATACTAATATAATGAGCATTCCTCCATTGCTCCAGTGGTATTTTTCCACTAAGTTTAAAACTAAGTTCAATAGTACCAATTTTGAAAAAAACAAATTCATTTAAAATCGATAATCTCAGACCTATTATCCTACCCTCTGTTTTTTCAAAATTAATTAAAAAAATTATGTTGATAAGGTTAACCAAATTTCTGAACATATCACAATTTTTTAGCGACAAACAATTTGGTTTTATTAAAGGCAGATCGACAGAAAGTGCTTTATATTAAATGTAACTGAACTAATGTTTAATGGCTTAAATTCAAAACAAAAAACAACAGGTGTTTTTATCGATTTCAAAAAAGCTTTTGACATGGTTGATCATGAAATTCTTATAAACAAATAAGAAGCTGCCGGTATTAGAGGAATAGCTCTGAATTGGTTAAATAGTTTTATTCCAGGAAGAAGACAGCAGGTAAAGATAAACAATAACTTTAGTGACTCACTCATAGTTCATACGGGCGTCCCATATGAGTCAACGACCTCTGCCACTCTTTTCTTACTATTTATAAATGACTTGTAAGATATTAATTTTGAAATATAAACGCTTTTACAGACAATATTGCACTATTCTACAGTGAAAAAGATTCTGTTCTTCTAGCTAATTCAATTAATTCTGACCTTTTACTACTAAGAAAATGGTGTTCTATAAATAAAATGCAAGTAAATGTTACTAAAACTCAATTCATTAAATTTTATTTTTTCGGCTTTAACATGCCCTCTCCTTTAATTTTCCATTCACCAAACTGCAATTTCCAGTTATGTAGCTGTCAACCTTTGGAAAAAGTGAAATCATTATGGTATTTTGGTCTTTTGCTTGATGAGAAACTTACCTTTGAACCGCACACTTTAGACTTGCACTCAAAATTAAGATCCCAAATATGAACATTTTATTTTTTAAGACATTTTTGTAACACTTCTCTTTTAAGTAACCTTTATTCTGAACTACCCAAAGCCAATAGAACTATTTTCTGTCATTCCATTCAATATTTGGGTCCTACATTTTTCAACCAACTTCCGCTTCAAATAAAAAATTCAAACAATCTAAAATATTTTTCTAAAATGACAATCACTTGGCTTTATGGTCAAAAGGATGTAAGGTATCTCATCAATGTGTTAGAGTAATAAATTTGAGACCCATCCCCCACCAAAACTGGAAGTCATGCCAACTTCCAGTTTTGGGGGGTGGCTCAAAACAAGTCAGGCGATAGGATCAAGGGTGGCAGTCGGAGGGTCAAATAACAACTCGACAGCTGAGCAAAACTAATTATTTTCAAGTAAATTTAATTTATTAATCTGAAACCGGCAAAAGGCCACAATATCAAAAAATACACTTAAGTATAAACAAGCTACACAAAATTAACAAGAAATAATATACTAACACGAAAATATCAAACACTATAAAAACCAAAAATTACAAATATATGTACCTATCTGCAGAAAAACCAGAGACCCAAAAACTTTATGAAAAACTTAAAATGAAAAATTTAGACAACACCAAATAACCGGCAATTTAGCCCACATCCCATGATTCCACCGGTGTCGTGGGAGATGCGCTCGTGGGGTTTGCGCCTCGTGGGGTTTGCGACCTCCTCAAGATGTTACCGTGGGGTTTGCGCCCAAGATAATTAGGGACATTTTCCTTGTTGTTAGAGACTTAAAAAATAGTCCGTTTTATCCTTGACTCTAAACATTTAGTCAAGGGTTTTATCTCATTACATTTCAATCTCATTACGTAAGGTATCGTTCTTGAAATCCGCATAAAATGGACTACTTTTACTCTCTCATATAATATAATAGGATAGAGAAAGTATTGTGATCGTCCAAAAATTCGATTTTGAGTTTTTGATGGAAATATCCATTTTGAGGTCCCCTGAGTCCAAAAATCGGTTAAAAAATCACAAATATCGATTTTACTAAAAAACCGGCTCTAACGATTTTGATTAAATTTTGGTCAATTGTAGCCCCAAAAATTACCAAAATTTTGATTTATAGTTTATTCCTGGGAAAAGGAAATGACATATGTCTGCCTTCTGCAGCATATAAAGATGTGGTGCCCAGATTGGAACCCGATCACAATCAAACAGGATTTTGAAGCAGCGGTCTTGTCAGCAATAAAAAAAGAGTATCCAGACACAAAGATTTCTAGATGTGGATTTCACTTTGGCCAGTGTTTGTGGAGGAGGGTCCAAAGCGTAGGCCTGACCAACGAGTATAAAACTAATACTGACATCAGGAAAACTGTGAAGAGATATACAGCCCTGGCATATATCCCTTTAGAAGAAATCGATGAGGCATGGCTGATCATCATGTCAGAGGCACCAACCAACAAAAAACTGACCGAATTCCTGGACTACAGGCTCGAACATCCAAGCGTACCTCGAGAAACTTGGAATGTAGAAGGTCGAACTTCGCCCGGACAGCAGGCTGAGGGAAAACGTCCCATTCAAGGACCCTGGACTGTAAGGCCAAACCACAGCACATTAAAAACACAATACAGCAAAAAAAAAAAAAATAATAATAATAATAATAATAAATACACATTAAACAAAATAATAAATAATTTTGCAAATAATCTTACAATTAAATCTTAACAAACCTTTTTAAATAAAATGTTATTAACATGAACAAGAGATAAATATATCTGTTCCTATCATCCTTTTTTACAAATAATCCTACGTACAATAAACAGGTTGACCAGTTTTTCTTTCATTTAAGGAAATACCTTACAGGCAACAACAAGGTTGAACAGGTTATGGTCAAAGAACAGAAATATAGTGATAAAATATAGCTCAAACTGCAAAATGATAAATAAAAATGATATATAACTAACATTGAACAGAAAAAAAAATATGGAACCTAAAACTTTGTCTAAAATAAAACCTAAAATATAATAAAGAAATTAATGGTAAAATGGTAACATTGAGCACATGGGCTCGAACCTAGGTTAACACAGACTTAGACAAAGAACACAAATCTAACAATACCCTGAAAATAACAAATAAGCTCGATTATCATTATTATTTAAACAAAATATTTTCACCAAAAGGGTGATTAGATATTTGAAATTACAAAAATGAACACTTACGTTTTAGAGCCTCCAGCTAGACAAGTCATGGGGTACCGGTGTGGTAGCTAGTGATGCGCGATTGTGAAATGTTGCTTTCGAAACGTTTCGAAAACTTCATACATTCGAAACGTTTCGATTGTGTTTCCAAGTTTTCGAAATGTCTTACGAATGCACCGAGCCGACCGCGCCGCTAGCGACGTAAATGGAAATTACTGAGTACCGACAGACTGACTATTGAGTAGAGTAGTGACGGTTTACACACTTCAATAATTTAGGAATTTAATATCAATTTAGCAGGCATAAATAAATAGGTAAAATAAGATAAACAAGTAGTTTAATCATGTTTATTAAGGTACAAAAAATTGTATTGATGAAACATTACTGAATAAAAGAGAAATTCTCACACTATTGTAATGTTGAGGGTAATAGAAAAATCAGGAAAGTATTATACTTTAAATATACAGCAATTAAATAATATTATTAAGATACAATATTTACATCACTCGAACGGGAAACACTATTAACTTCAAAACATTTTAAGTTTTTATTCAAGAAAATTAGTTGGTCTAATTTCTCGGAACCTAGTCTATTTCTTCTATCTTTAGTTAATAATCCTGCTGCTGAAAACACACGCTCAGCTGGAACTGATGTAGCTGGAATTAATAAATATTTACTAGTTAGTGTGTAGAGCTGTTTGAAACTGTTATAATGTTCTTTCCAAAAGTCCAGCGGATTGCTAACTCTAGTTAGGTTTGGCATCTCAATGTATTGCTTAACCAGCAATGTGGCTGTTGTTAATGGCGTCATAGAAGAAGTTTTTGATGCCATCTTCTGGTCGAAGTCACTCCAAAGATCATCTTCGTCTGCCACGTTAACATCATCAGAACTTCTAACAAAGTAGGCTCCAGTTGTTGAGATGTCCTGTTGAGCTTTTCGAATTACTGATGCTAGTTCTTCAGTTATACATTTTTGAATTTTATCAGTAGTTTCTTCGTTTCCAAAAGCACCTTTCTTGAACCTTGGGTCCAAAAATGTAGCACTTCCAGAGTATTTGTTACTCTCCAACTAACCCAGTCTTCTATTAAAAATAAAAAGAGAGAGTTTTAATTGACTGCCTATAGTTGTATTTGTTTCTTTTTTCTTTAAAGTCTTTTGAAGACCTCTTATGAGTGGTACAACTAGCGACATAGTTGGATATGATTCTCCAGATAATGTTTCAGTCATAATCAACAACGATCTCACTACTGGAATTACCTCCTTAATTACGTCCCATTCTTCTGTGTCTAGATTTTTAGTATCATTTGCGGTTGTGATGGAAGCTAATGTTACAGTAATAGAAAATTTTAATTCAACTAATCTTTTCATCATGGCAATTTCCGAATTCCAGTGAGTTTGCACGTCTTGTATCAAAGCTAACTGAGGTAAATTCATTTGTTTCTGAATTTACCTCAGCTTGTATGCTGCATTGTTACTCTTCTTAGAGTAGGTAACTAAATCGTGACATTTTGAAATAATTTTGGCCAAATCAGGGTTTTCTTTTAAGGCGTCTTGTACACATAAGTTTAATGTATGTGCAATACAGTAATGGTTGTGAGTTTTTCAACCCCTTTGACACGGCTTTTTTTTACATTTTCTGCATTGTCCGTAACAACTGTGACAATTTTATCGTAAATGTCGTAGTTATTTAGAATGTCTAAAATAATATTAGAAATGTTTTCTCCCGTGTGGGATGATTGTACCTCGTTTGTAGCTAATACTACAGTGTATGACTGAAATTAATTAATGAAATGTCCCATAACTGTTAAGTAACATTTATTAGAAGACGACGTCCACATATCAGTTGTTAGAGTCAAATGATTTATCTCTTTAAGCATACTACTTAATTGGGCATTTATGGATGTAAACGTTTCTTGAATTAACACATCAGATAGCGTTTTTCTGGATGGTAAAGTGTAATCCTGATTAAGAGTTTTCGAATATTGAATGAACCCTTCATCCTGAACAATTGACATCGGTTGAAAATCTAATGCAACCATACGAACTAGAGCGGAATCAATTTCTTTAATCTTGCCTTCACTCATCTGATCCTGATGTACTGTTGATGAAGCTAATTTTAACTCTCTGATTTTTTTAGGAGGTGGCTGAGCATAATCTGCAGAAGAACAAGGATTTGGATTGGATTCGTCATTAATGCTATTATCAGATGTTGTCGACTTACTTCTTGTTGCAGTTGTAGTCTTACTTGCGTTCTTTTCTTTGGGATCTGGATGAGAATGTTCAACGTCAGGCATGAGCAAAAGTGGGTGTTTTCGTTTGATGTGATCGTGCAAATTACTTGTATTTTAGCTCTGCATTACAATTTTGGCACTTAACCGTTTTGTCGTTGGCACCAGGTTTTTTGAAACAATCCCATACAGATGAACTTTTTTTGTCGGTCGAACCATTTCTTATTAATCAGTATTCAATTAATTTAACCACTATTACTAACAAAAAACACTGACACAAATTAAACTTTCTGTACACAAATTAAACTTTATATATACAATTTAAACTTTATATACACAAATTATACTTTATATACACAATTTAAACTTTATACTATATACACAAATTATACTTTATATAAAAAGTTATACTTTATATTTACAAATTAAACTATATATAAAATAATCGAATTGAACTTTGTACAGTACTACAAAAATAAACACTAACTGGACTGTACACGCAAAAGAAAGATCAACAATAACAGAACATCCAGTAGTAAAAATGCAATGAACTGGGAATTGTGCTGACTACTGACTAGACTGATATTTTGTTAACCCTTAATTGGTGCAGATGGGTCTGAGAGACCCCGTGGGAAATTTCGTACTGTATAATTCCCACATAGCACAACCTGGTGCCTCCCCCTCCACAGTACCTTCTTGTTTTGCCTCTCCCTGCCAGTAGTGTGAGTGATGTAGCCTAGAGTAGGTTAGTGTCGTCATTGCATTAGTTTTGTGGTCTGACAGACGAACTGCTCCAAGTGGCAAAGTTTTTAGTGGTGTGACAGACCCACTGCTCCAGTTGTGTCACCGGTTTAGAGGTCTAGTGGACCCTCTGCACCAGCAGTGTGTTTTTTGGTTTGTGATTTTCATGTTGAAATGGTATACAACTCTTTGATAGACTGTTTATATTCATCATGAATGAACAACCTGGTACTTCATCAAACGATGGTAACAAATCCAGTGTACAGCCAAGTACTTCATCAAACAATGGTAACAGATCAAGATTTATTTTTCGAAATAAAAAATCATTGAAAGAAAAGTAAGCTGTTATAGTGCAGATCTTGAAGAGTTAGTGTGCCATACCCTATTTGACAATGAAGATTATAACGAGTGTGTAGATGACAGTGACAAGAATCCAGACTATGTGGAGGAAAGTGACCACAATACTGAATCAGAACAGGAATGTTCAGATAATGAAGAACAACTTCAAAAATCATGCAAATAACGAAACTGTTTCTTCAATGGATATCGAGTTGGACCAAAACAACGTTACAGTGTTGCCAGAGAATCAAGATAATGTTACTAACACTGACACAAACAATATAGCAAATGAAGATTTCACTAGTGTTGATCAGGTTATTGAGCAAGTTATCCAAATAGCTATGCAAACCGACCCTGCAGTTATCAGAAGAGGTGATAACACATATTTTTACGGAAGGAGAACCAAAGATATGGTTAAAAAGTCCGCAATGCCATTTAAATGGCGTAAAACTGGGCCAAATACAACTATTCGGACCCGGCAGGAAAATATTGTAACTAGATTACCAGGCTTGAGGGCTGCAGCAAAAAGTCTAGGAAACAAACCAAAGATAGAGGAGGTGTGGAGTTTGATTTTTTCTCCCGATATTCTGGAAACCATTGATCACTGGACTAATAAAAAATAAGGGAAGTCAGACCAAACTATAAAGAGAAAAAATCTCATACAAGTGACAGACGTTGTGGAGCTGAAGGGATTTATTGGGTTGCTGATATACTCAGCTGTCTTCAAATCTGGGAATGAATCTGTCCTGAGTTTGTTTGCTACAGATGGGACAGGCCGGGAAATATTTCGTTGTGTCATGTCTCAAAAGCGCTTTTTGTTCCTCCTCCAAGTCTTGCGATTTGACAATCCAGATGACCATCAGGAAAGAAAAAAAAACAATCCAGCTGCTGCGATCGACGAAATATTCTGTAAATTTGTTGAAAACTGTCAACTATGCTACACGCCCGGCGCCTTTCTATGTGTAGATGAAATGCTGGTACCCTTCCGTGGAAACAGTCTTTATACATATCGTGTTTTAGTTGTTTTTTTATCGCTACTCGGGGGACGCCTTTAGCCACCTTCTTTTCCTCTAGATCTGAATTTAGAACGGAGTAGCATTTCGCTCTCAAGCCAATTATTTCCCTAGCCGGATTTGAGTTTAACTCGTCTTTAAATTTTCTTAACACTTTTTTATTTACATTACTGTAGCATGGGTGGCTAAGTGGATAGTCAGTCGTATCGAAAGATGTAATTCATTTTTCGTATCTGCGTAAACGTCGGGAGTATATACATTGTAGAATAGTGAGTCTGTGTCAGTCATACAAAGCTTGACGTTTTTCCCATACTTTGCAATTGCCCAATTATAATAAAAGTTGTACATTAATAATTTTGAAATTTCCAATACTGTAAATCCAACATAAATGGGTCTGTTTAGGAAAATTGTTTGTTTTTTCAAGGCCAATCCCGCAATATCTTTATTGTAAGCAAAAAATGTTTTAAGTCTGGGACTAGCTGTCCATTTAACCAATTGTTTTTCGTTATTTACGAGTTTAAAATCAATACGTGACCTAA
This sequence comes from Stictocephala bisonia, assembly GCA_035578905.1. Classification (NCBI taxonomy): domain Eukaryota; kingdom Metazoa; phylum Arthropoda; class Insecta; order Hemiptera; family Membracidae; genus Stictocephala; species Stictocephala bisonia. The sequence continues at coordinate 219,713 of JAQJVL010001032.1, forward strand.
CATTTTCCCAGGATTTCCCGTACGTAGCGTTGTTCATTAATTTAAAAAAATCTTTTTCAAAGTTATTTTTGGCATATTTTCTTTTCTCTGTATTAAAATTAATAAATGGGGCTAACCAGGCAGTCTGTTTAAAGCTAAGAACTCTGTGAATTTTGGTTAGTACAAGTCCAAGTAGTAAGTAAAGTTTTAGAGTCTTGTAGTGTACAACGTATTTTGTTTTGTCACAAAGTGTAGTTAGTAGTTTTTCAGTCTTGTGCGGTTTGTAGTCGAGTTCATGAAGCAAGTCCTTACAGTAGGGAGAAAGCATGTCATCTGTCACTACTTTTCGTTCGGGGGCCAGTGGAAAGTCTGAATGTAGGCTGTGTAAATGGCTTGTGTAGTGTAAGTCAACTTCTAAAATGTAACCTATGTCAGATTCGTCGGGTACTTTTGTAAAGTCAATGTCTTGGGGGTCTATCCACTTGAATTCAGACTCTGGGAGTCTATCGGACATACTGGCCCCGTACAAATTATTACAATCGAGATAAAGTAAGTAATTAGTCGGTTTTTTTGTTGTCAAAGTCAGGAAGGTAAGGGTTGTTGGCCTGGGCGTACCGGTTGGGTATCATGGAGACACCGCCCCGGATCCCAGACTCGACAAAGAGATGTTGGTCTATGTCAGTAAGTAGTTCAAGATGTACGTATGTCATTTTTTACATGTAATTCCATGCCAGTCCGGGGGCAGAGTAGACGTTACACGGGTCAATACCGTAGTAAGTCATACTAGTCGTCCTTAAGTTTTCAAAAACGTCTGCAAGTAACAATACGTCTGTCAGTAGGTAAAGGTCGTGATATTGTTTCATAGTAGTCATATTAAAGGCTGTCCATACAGTTTGTGCATGGGTATAGTCTTCGTCGGATATATGTGTTTGTGTCAAGTCATTGTAGAACGCCTCCTTGGGAGGAAGTTCAGTATCGTTAAATTTAGATTCGTCTGTCATGTAAGTATAGGGAAAGACACCTTTTCGTAGTAGTAGGTCTGTATTGGTCATACACTGCCCTAAAATTTTTAATTTTGATGCCCCGTCAGTAACTAAGTTGGACACGAGTGTGTCCAAAGAAGCATTTAAGAATTGGAGTGAGTCCAAAAATCGTAGTGACCCAAGGGTGACTGAAATGTACCGTTCGCTAGTAGTAGCGATACTTGACAATTTTTCTTTTTTGAATTTGCCGAGCCCTTGAATAAGATGATGGCAGTCATAACCTCTAAGGTTATGGAAAAACACCGGTATGTGATTGGGAACGGTAGTTTAAGTTACATGAATTATGGGCGGGTCCTAAGAACTCTCCTGTTAGGTGGTTATGGTTAGCCACTTTGTCTCCATCTAAAGGTTTTTGACAAATGTGACAAGTGGAAGCATTATTGAAAATAGTGTTGTCTTGCGGAGACATTTTAATAGGAACTTTTTATGAATAATTGGTAAGAGCTCTTTAGACTCTGCAATCAAACAATTTAGAAAAGTATCAACGACATCGGGGCCACTATAGACTTTAGGTTGTTTTACAAGTTTACCGTCACTGTCAATAATTACGTAGCAAAAGCCAGAAGGGATGTGATGGGCAGTGTTTGTCGTGTGTGACGTAGATGGATTATTGAGTGCTGTGTGGATTGGTACAACAAAACTTTCAAAATCGCAGTAAATAGTAAATGGGACTTTATGTGTTGGTGTATAGTTTGTAAAGTACATTAGTTTTTCGTCATCAGTAGGAAGTCTGGTCTTTTGTGCACCGTGTGGTGAACACAGAGGTAAGTAATTAGTAAGTGAGTCATTAGTACGAAATCTGTGTAGGCAGTAGTTGCAGTAGTATGAAGCTGAGTCGTGTTTAGTTAAGTGAGCTAAAAGTCGGGACAAGTTAGTGATCAAACAGTAGTGGGAGGTAGAGTCAGTAGTCAAAAGTAACAGGTTTACATGGTGAACTCTAAATTTTTCTTTTGTTATTCTTAGGGGGTAAATTTTGTCGTTTTCAAATCCAAAGACGTTGACTGACAAAGTGGGATTTAATTTTTCAAATTTATCTAAATCAGTAATTTTGACAGGATAGCTAATACCAGACATGTTTAATTTATTTTCAAGTTTTATGTAATAAGTTACTCGCCTATTTTGGTCAGGGTACAAATGGGCAAGTACTGAGTACAAGAAACATTTATTATCGTTATTTTTAATATTTATAATTCCCTTAGTAGGGTGAGCAATTTTTTCGGGGTGGGTATGTAAGAAGAAGCGTACAAGGGTTGATATTTAACAATAAAAAGATCGAGTCGTAAAACATTTTCAATTGCCCACCCGCTACCTTGGCTCACCCACTTACCCACGCTTTCTAAAATTTTGTCTGTAGCCTCGGAATACTGAATATCTAGAGAGTCGGAAGGCAGCAAAGGACGAGTTTTGCCATGAAAGCAAGGAGTAGTGGTAATTTCTTCGTTATTTATAGTTTTAGTGAATTTAATTTGGGTCGCAATGTACCATTTGACACCCCCGAGCCTGTTTAGGTGGTTATTTATTTCGGAAATAATTTGTTTTTATGTTCAGTCAGAACGGTAAGGAGGTCGGTTCCTGTGGTATCAAACTGGCGGGAAATGATGACGAGATTATCGTATATGGAAAAGGATTCCATCTTTGGTAATTAAATTAAACGGAAAATTACAAACGTTAGTTTACTTTACAAGACAAGCTTGGTAATATTGAAACAAATTCAAAATACCACACAAAGAACAAAGGTCAAAATATTGATACTGTATACGGAACTTACTCTCGGTATATCACTTTCGAAATTCCGTACAGAGAACGGTGTCCAAAATATAAATTACAGGAGTGAAGTTAAAGTATTTATGATGAGAATATTTGTATTTAATATCAAGTATTATTACTGATATCGAGTAGGAGCAAAGTGAAGACACGTCTGATCAGTACGAGCGCAAGAGCAGAAGTGAGACATATTGAGTGTTTTGGTTGGTTAAGTAGGGATGGATGGGGGAGGGGAGGGGAGGGGGAGGAGGTAACCAATCATAACGTAGCATTTGGGTGCGCATGCGTGCCAGACCAGTAGCCGACGGGTGAAGAGCGTACGAAGGTAGCCGACAGTTGCCGGAAGTACACGAAAGCATTTTATATAGTACATGTATAAAAGACCACCATCTTTTTGCATTTTATATAGTATAACGGAGGAAACGTTAGGTTAGGAGTACATTTTATATAGTATAATAAGGGAATTTGAGGGAAATTTGGGAAGGGGAATTACCACCAGGGACTTCCCTTCCGAAGGCGCCATGTTTCCGAAAGGATGCGCTTAGTATTGCCGCTAGGTGCGCTGTGACATTTGTTATAGTGTATGTATGAAATAATGCATTTGTTATAGTGTATATTGCCACAGAGTAGTAAGTCCCTGCGCATGCACCACCCGCGCTGCGGTGTGGTCGCTAGGTGCGCTGCGATCGATCGGTATTGCCGCTAGGTGCGCTGCGATCGCGTCAGCCATAATGCATTTGTTATAGTGTATATATGAAATATTACGTTTGTTATAGTGTATATATGAATTATTGCATTTGTTATAGTGTATATATGAGTAGAGTAACAACGCGCATGCGTGCCGGACCAGCAGACGACGCGTGCATCGTAGGCTAAGAGCGTACGAAGGTAGCCGACGGTAATAATCGAAGTTTAAAAGTGTATTTATTATAGTACATATATGAAAGACCGCCATCTTTTTACATTTTATATAGTATAACGGGGAAAAGGTTAGGAGTGTATTTTATGTAGTATAACAAGGGAAATGCCTCCATCTTGAAAAAAGTGCATTTTATATAGTATGATGTGGGAAATGTCAGGGAAATTTGGGAATTTGGAGGGAAATTTTGGGAGGGAAATTCCTACGGGGGGGTTGGTACGACTGCGCTGCCATCTTGGGTCCTAAGGTAAAAGTGAGCCTAAAACTGCCCTATTTACACTACTATTAAGTAGGGTGTCAGGTTCTATATTTACGTGCTTGAAAATATGATAGATTTCTTGAACTTTGGCTATAGATTTGGATTTTGTTTTGTGGAGTATTTTTAGTGAATCGGAGAATGTTATATTGTGGTCTGGGTTTTGTTTAAGGTGTTTTGCTACCATTGAGCTGGGGTTTGTATGGTGTTTAGCGTTATGTTCTTTAAATCTTTTTATAAACGATCGGTTTGTGTAGCCAATGTATTGTTTATTGCATGGGGGTGGACATGTGATTTTATAAACTCCGGTTGTATTTTCCGGACACTGCTTGATGGATTCTGTTTTATATGATGGTATTGGGTTGTTTATAACTTTGTAAGCTGGGGTATATCCTGCCTTTTTAAATACTTTACCAACTTTTTCTGTGAGCTTGTCAGTATAGTTGATAGCTACATATTTTGGCTTAGTTTTCTGGGTGCCTTGGAGATTTTTGTTATTTGTTTTTTTTATTAATATCTTTTTGCGAATTCTATTGATCATTGTGTCAATTATTGATATATTGTATCCATTGTTTGACTCAATGACGAAGAATACCGTAAAGAAAAACAAATAATAGAAACCATAGCAACAAACCATTATTTGTCCAGTTAGGTTGTCTCACCATAGTTAATCTTTATATTTATCATGTTTTACTATATACAAAAACCAATCTGCCATGTCATGCCTTCAAAAAAGATTTACATAAACACAATACCAGACAAAGTAATAAAATTAATGTACCATTCCATAGATTGTCCAAGACACTAAATAGTTATGAAGTATTAGGTTTTAAAATGTTCAATGATTTACCCTCAGAGCTTACTGAGTTGCCTTTTAATGTATTTAAACGCAAATTGTACACTTGCTTAGTTAACAACCCTTTTTACTCTGTAACTGAATTTTTTGATTGTCAAATATATGTGTAATTTCGGGTTATTTTGCTTGGTTTTTATTTTGTAATATAATGTATTGAAATGTAAATAGTATGTAAGTTTAGACTGTAGTTTCTGACTTTGTCTATTACTGTAATGGTTTAATGACAGTAAAATATTTATTTATTTATATTTATTTATTTATATATATAGACAGGTATTTTACCACCATAAGACTGGCTGATGAGCTTTTAAATCGAGGAATTCAGTGCAGTGGAACATTAATGAAATCCAGGATACCGATTGAAAGTAATGTCCCTGATGATAACACTTTTAAAAGTACCCAAAGTAGGGGGTCCTCAGTAGTTGCTGTGAGACCGGATGGCATAATAGCAATCACAAAATGGTTAGATAATAATACAGTTGCCATGTTATCTACCAACGAGTCTGTAGAACCATTGTGCACTGTTGAAAGGTGGTCAAAAAAAGAAAAAAAAATATGTAAGTGTGACCCAGCCAAAGGTGATAAATTCCTACAACCAGAAAATGGGAGGAGTTGACTTAGCAGACAGGATGCTATCATACTGCCCCAGTAGAGCAAGAACTAAGAAGTGGATAGTAAGATTCATCATGCACTTCTTTCATTTATCCGTTACTAATGCTTGGCTCCAAATGCGAGAGGTGAAAAAAGAAATTGGTGTTTTAGCTAAGACCATTCCGCAATTTAGAGCCTTTAAACTTGAGTATGGTCGGTTATTGATAGAAAGACATGGTAACCAGTCACAACATCCAACAGAAGATATTTAAGAAGAGCCATTGCAGGTTCTTGACCGTAGGAAATCTCTCGATCCAACTGTAGAAGTAAGAACCCAAGGTGCTCTTCATTTACCGGAAGTCACGAAGACCTGTCAAAAAAGATGTGCACTTCCTAAATGTACAAAAAAGTCTACAGTTTTTTGTACTTATTGCAAAGTTTATTTATGCCTTGTTGATGGCAGGAATTGCTTCATGAAGTACCATAAAAAATAAATGATGTTTGTAACATTTTATAATATTTTTATGCAAATACAGGCATTTTAAAGGAAATCTTGCTTTTTTCTAATAACTAAGACCGAAGTACCTAGTATTAGTACATCTAAAAATCTATAAAAAACTAATAAATTATTTTTTTACTGTTTTGAGAAATACATAAATAGGCGGTATATGCATCTAAGTTTCAAAAATTACAAAAAAAACTTCAGGTCTCTAGACCAGTTTTTCAAAGTGACTAGTATTAGGCACTTCGGTCTTTGTTACTACAACACCAACTTTATGCTCGGATCTCTATAACTATAGGATATAGTGCCTAGTATTAGGCACTCGGGTCTCAGGGGGTTATATATAAAAATTCAAAATGGAATCAAAAAGAATTCAAACATGACAACTAACAAAACAAAACAATTATGAGAAACTCAAATTTGATAGAAATCATATTCTTCTTATCACATGACAATTTTGAATCAATTTAAACTCAACATATAATAATGCTATATGAAAAGAGCAGCTATAAAACATTTATAAAAATTGTAAACAATTTAATTATCAAATTTAAGGTAGCTTACACTTATTTTTAAATATGGCCTAACACCAAAATCAAATTACTTAATCATAATAACAACAATAAATCAAAACAATAAGTTACATTTCTTGTTAAGAGAAATTAATATCAACTAAATTAACAATAAACTGAAATAAACATTTAATCTGAAATAAATTAATCTTCCTACAATAACCTAAATGAAACAGAACCTTTTAATAAAAAGATCAATAGGCCTGAGATACTTATTTACAAATCAATTCTTGGTGTAGGTTTAACTAGCCTAACTAAATTTTAACTAAAATTTAACTAGAAATTTTGAAAATAATGGATGGGCTCTCTGGTATGCCAACGGACATCTCTGTCATCAAGGATGATATGGCTGCAATCAATGCCGCTATCTCCACCTTTGAACCACGAATTTCAGATATTGAGAAACGGATGGAATCAATTGAAAAGGAGGTCGGTTCCCTACGCTCAAGCAGACCCGACTCCATGACAGTTGAGGCAATTTTAGAGAAGTCAGTGGACCGCAGTCGTCGTGCCCGCAATGTGCTTGTCCATGGAGTACCAGAAAGTGGTAGCAAGACAGTGGCAACAAGAATCAAGCACGACAATGACTTGGCCTCCAGTCTGATTGAGAAATGTTGTCCCTCCGCTGTTTCTCGTTCCTTTAAAACTCAACGACTAAGAGGCACTGCTTCAAAAAAGCCTAGACCACTCAAATTAATTCTTGACAACTCAAGTGATGTCACGGAACTCATGAAAAACTTCAACATCTCATGATGTCTTGGATGGTGAGTTATCCAACATTAATATTTCTCGTGACATAACACCTTCTGAAAGACAGTACCTGAATGACCTCAGAGATGAGCTTAAGAGAAGAACAGATGGCGGGGAATCTAATCTTACAATTAGGTACCGCAATGGCATTCCCAAAATCACTCCAAAAAACTAGATCATGGCCGGCGCAACTGCCTCTCCATTTATTATCAAAATGTAAATAGCTATGTCCACACCTGTGCGATTTTCTATTCGACTTTCTTTTCGACTTACGTCTCGATTTGCCCCTTGACGCATGCTAGTAAAGCATGCTTATGAGGCGTGCGGCTTCAGTGTCCACACTTGTGCGTTATTGCGTGCCACTTGCAGAACAGAGAAGTCAATGTGTAATAGTGTTTAAATAGTTCGTTTTAATTAATAAATTATGAATCGGGATGCTTTAGCCGTTGCTGGTGTTAGTGCTGCTTGTTTATTGTTATCAAAAGTGCGTAAACGTAAAGAATTGCTCGTTCAGTATGGATGAAAGACTACTTCAAAACAAGAAACTTCTCAATATTGAGTAATTTGGAGCTAAATGAAAACGTATTGTTTAAAAACTTTACAAGAATGTCCAGAGATAGTTTCTATTGCCTGTTAGAAAAAGTAGAACCTAAAATAAAAAAACAAGATACATACTTCAGAAGCAATTCCTGCACAAATAAAGTTGGCAATTTGTCTTCGATTTTTAGCTTCAGGCGATTCATACACCTCACTGATGTACTTATTTAAAGTATCTAAGCAATTCATTTCATTGATGATACCTGAGGTACTGAAAGCAATTATAGAAGTCCTTCAAGATTATGTCAAGGTAAGTTGTTTATTTTAATAATACAATTAAACGCAATAAATGTAAAAATGACATCATAATAATAATTGCTTATTGATAAATTTTATGTATGTCAAGGTTAAAAAACAAATACGGCTGCACTTCTCCCAGGACATTATCTGGCTGTGGAGTAGTTCCTTCAAAAGACTGTGGTCAAGTTGATTCATTTGTAGAGCTGTAATTTGACTGTGGCGAGGGGCTAGTATAATGATTAGAATCTGCATTATCATTGATTTGGGAATTGATCTCCTGCATTTCTAAATCAAAAATAATATTTTGTATTTTGTTTCGTACAATTGCTTGGTTACGAGGAGTTAATTTTCTAAGCTGGCTCGCGATCATATCACCAAATAAGGAGGAGTCATCTTTTTCAGTTAATGATTTAGCTGCTAACTCAAGAAATCCGTAAGCTTGTTCTTCTTTTTTCTGGTCATCGTCTATTTTTCTTTTAAGGCGTCTGGAAGTCTGTGGAGATGGGAATGATTTAGGATTGATAGACGAATTTGCGGTTTCTTCAGTCTGAGGTTCATCTATTTCTGGCAGTTGGTCATCAATCTAAAACAATAAAATTTATAATAATATTCGCATGGGATATTCTAAATTTTATCTGTGTTATATGTTTTTGGTGTCAGTATGACTTAACAATTTATTCTTATTGATATTTTGTGTTACAGTAAAACCTAAATACATTACATACAGTAACAACCATAACTTGTTATTTTTCAGCTCCCTGCCAGTGAAGATCAATGGAAATTAGTAGCCCATAATTTCAAGGAGTTGTGGAACTATCCCCATTATATTGGGGCCCTGGATGGAAAACGTCCATATTCTACGTCCGGCAAAAACAGTTGCAGAGTACTACAACTATAAAGGGACACATATTATAGTATTGATGGCAATAGTTGATGCCCAGTACAAGTTTTTGTATGTTGATATTGGTTGCCAGGGCCGTATTTCTGACGGTGGTGTTTTCAGAAATACTTCATTTTATAAGAAAATGATAAATAATGACCTGGGATTACCAGAAGCTGAACCTTTGGAAAGTCGTAATCTTTCTGTGCCTTATGTGTTATTAGCAGATGATGCCTTTCCATTAACTGAAAACATAATGAAGCCATATACAACAGACTTACATCGTGGTTCACCACAACGATTGTATAACTGGAGGCATTCTAGAGGACGTGTAGTTGTTGAGAATGCATTCGGAGTGATGGCTTCTGTGTTCAGGGTTTTCCGAAAACCCATAGAAGTGAAAGTTGAAAATACTGTTATAGATATAGTACTTGCCTGTGTTCATCTCCACAATTTCTCGCGTTCGCAAAAAGATAATTTAAAAAACTACACCCCTCCAGTGACTTTTGACCGTATTGATGACAACAGAATGATAATCATTCCAGGCACATGGAGACAGCAAACTAATGGAGACACTGGACTAACAGAGCTCAGAAGACTCCCCAGAAACTCAACAAACACAGCAAAAAACATTAGGTCCGAATTTAAGGAATACTTTACGACATATATTGGATCTATATAGGCCTAACTGTAATTTGGTCACATTTTTACTTTAAAATTATTATGGTGTACTTACCGAAATTATATCTTGAGTAATTTCTTTTACTCCTTCTGTCTCTGTAGTTAAGGTATCCTTTGTTGATCTAGGAGTAATGGAGTCACCAATAAATAGCAGATGCTTGTACGCAAACCAGGATGACTCATACTTTTCGTCAGCACCGGCACCACTTTTTACAGATGACATTTTGTGTTGCTCCCTTGAGAAATAGGATTTCAGGGTTTTAATTTTTGATTTTACAGATTTTACATCCATGTTATACTTTTCCCCCAGTGCGCGGTATGCGTCGTTACGTTTGTTTTTATTACTATAAAACTTATCATTTATATCCCACAGCATAGTATAACCTCTGTAGTCATCGATAAAGTTTACAGTTTGTTTATCTGATGCCATCACTACGCACTTATAACTAGAAATAATAACTATGCACTTAAAACAATAACTAGAATTAATAATAATACATTACGCACTTATAACAGTATTGAAATAACTACAGAATGTCCAGACTGGAAGGTATGATTAATAGTCGCAACGAATGTAGCAAGTCGAACCAAAGTTTTGGACCCGCTTGCTTTGTAGCATGCGGCTCGGAAATGACGCGTTTTCTGGGAAAAGTAGCATGCTGCTCCGCATGCTTTACGTGCTTTACCGCATGCTCCATGTAGCATGCTCCAAGCGCATGTAAAGTCGCACAGGTGTGGACATAGCTAATGGGTTGCGCTCAAAGCCGCATGAACTGCGTGAAGCGATAGCCACTTGTGTTTATAGCATTCTTATTTTTACCGAAACCAACCTCAATGAAGACATTTCTATTGAAGAGTTGGGACTATCAAATTATAATATATTTCGCAAAGACCGTTCCCCCATCACTAGTCATAAGTCTTCGGGAGGTGGTGTCCTTATAGCATAAATAGAGAATAAATAGAGCAACGTATTATTCTAACTATTATAATAATTATTCAAAATGAATTCTGTATATTGCTTGTTATTTTGGTTAGTCAAAAGTTATTATTCTTGAGTTTTACTAATAGCTTATGTCATGTTTGTTGTTGCCCTTATTATTGTTATCAATCATGAATCTAATTATTGTATTTAATATCTTTTCAATTACTATTTCTGATCACAGTGCTAGTCTTGGACATAATGATTACGATAATATCTATTCACTTTATCTACCATTATTTTATTGTATATTTTTGTAAAATGGAGTTTTCCGTAAATAAATAAATAAATAAATCAAGAACATGTCTCAAACGCATGTCATGTTCAGCTTTGTCACGCCCCCATACAATTAAATCGTCAATGTAAATTTCTACTCCCTCCAAACCATCAAATTCATTCTCTGTTGAAACACTTCTGATGTGGAACATAACCCATACGGTAATCTTAGAAATTTATATCTACCAAAGGGTGTGTTAAATGTTGTAAGATCTGAAGACTTATTATCTAACTTAATATGCCAAAACCCATTTTTGCTATCTAAAGTGCTAAAATATTTTGCACCTGTCATTTTACTTGCTATTTCCTCAAAAGACGGCATCTGATAATGCGGTCGCATTATCTCAGCATTTAATTCCCTTGGATCAAGACATAAACGTAAATCACCATTCTGTTTATACACAATAACTAATGACTGTACCCATTCTGTAGGCTTTTGAACCCTTTCAATTATTTTAAGCCTTTCTAACGACTCTAGTTTAACTTTAAGTTTAGATCTAATTGCAATAGGTACTTTTCTAGCAGCATGAACTAGAGGTTTTGCATCATTTTCCAAAATTATTTCATGATAACCTTGAATATAACCTATCCAGACATTAAATCAGGGTATTCCTGTAAAATTTTACAATCATTACTAGCAGATTTGACAACAGATGAGTCATCATTTTGCCTAACACAGTTAAAACTATTTTCATCATATTCTGACTTCTTACCTAACCCACTTCTTTTTAAATAATCAACTCTTTTAATCAAATTCAGCTCAATTGAATCAGCTAGGCCTAAAATACATGGTGCCTTAGCATTTACCACAAAAAATTCTAAACAATGAGTAAGATCCTTATAAACTACACTCAAACTACATTAAATGCATTGTTATAAGAGAGCTTAGATTGTCTTATTCTACTTCTGTATTCATATTTCAACCTTTTACAATTAGCCTTTACTTCATTATTTGTAGTGTACTTTGGAATTAACAAATAATTATCATATTCAGTCTTAAGTTCTCTCAGATCAGCAGTGTACCATTTATTTATTGAGCTTTTTGGTTTGTTATGTCTAACACCAATAGTATTTAGAGGAAAACAAAAATCTACTATATTTGAAAACTTTTCAAAAAATAATGAAAATTGATGCTTAGCATCATCAGTAATAGAATAAACATCAAGCCAATTTATTTTACTAAGCCGAAAGTTAAAAAGCGTCATGTTATAATCACTTACACTACGCATAGTTTTATATACCATAGGGTGATAATTACTCTTACAATCATCAAACTCTAAATCAATAAAAATGGCATAATGATCACATATGCCTACATCTGACACTTTGGTACTACACTTAGATTGGGGAAAAGTAGTGACTACATTATCAATACAAGATCCATTTTTCTTCGACCCAGGTCTAGTAATTTCCCCTTTAATCATAACATGCATCCCACAACTTTTAATAAGTTTTGTTAATTCATTTAGAAATACGTCATCATGGTTAAAATCTACATTAAAATCACCAGTTATAATAGTATTTACATTTTGCAAGCTTATTTTATTGAGTAACTTATCAAGATGTTCAAGAAAAATCTGCCTATTAGCATTAATGGGGTTTCTATAGATACAAACAAACAGGGTACTTAATTCATTAACATAACAAGTAGATAGTTCAAAGATTTTTTCTAAGGCCATTTTTGAGATATCAGGCAATTCTTTAAAACTAAGGTTATTCTTAATAAAGATTGCCGAACCTCCGCGGTGCTTGATTTTCCTACAGAAGTAGGAAACTAAAATATAGGTTGATGGTGTTACCAATTTTAATTCATTTGGATCTAACCAATGTTCAGCAATACATATAATTTCTAAATTATTTTCAAATGCAGTGGCTTCGACCACATCAGTTTTTCCTACTATACCTTGAATATTTAAAAACATAATTTTTGCATTATTTTGCTTAAAACCCTTTGAGGACCAGAGCCATTAAAAAAAAAAAAAAAAGTTGTCAAAAATTTTTTTTTTTGCAAACAGTCAGTTTTGTATGCGAAAAAGACCGCAAGAAATCTGCGTTTTTGCAAAGGTTTGTAAAATTTTTTGTATTTTTGTCAATTTTTAAGATATTTTAATAATTCTTTTACCAAAATGATTGTCATTAGTTACTCTAGCAACTAATAAGGGTATATTGCTGTTTGATTGACATAATAATATACCTACGCCGGAAAAAAATAAAAGAACCAAAAAATAAAATAAAATTTTGACTTTGTGTGTCAACAGAAAAAAATCAATAAATATTTTTACTGTGGGAAACTATTTTATTCAATTATAAATGTTATAAAGAGCATGTGTACAAAATTTTATGTGATTTGGAATAATAATACAAATTTTATGGTACTCACACACTTGTTTACAAGCACTCACGCACTGCCCACTGCCACTGTGAGCGCTAGTGACGTGATGGAAACACGGAACAAAAAACAACCAATTAGTATTTTTTTTAGCTGTTCTTTTATCGAAAACATTATCAAGGCACTTAGTAAGAAACCAAAGACATTTAAAACAAGATACGGGATCATTCAATGTACTATAGAAAACATACTACACAAATTATTGCCCGCTGACGATATATCGTCAGTGGCGTTTTTCGCACTGTCGGCTGCTGACGATATATCGTCAGCGCGGGGTTTTTCGCACAAAATAGTACTGACGAAATATCGTCAGTTGGTCCTCAAAGGGTTTTAACATCACAATTAGTCCTACAAGGAGAGTAACCTAGTTTTTTTGCAACCTGTGTCTTTCTTTTAGCTATAAAAACTGACAAGAAGATAAAACATAAAAATTTAAACATGCAAGCAAAATTATCATTTTATGTGGCCGGATATTTCCTTGATGTTGTATATTAATTAGGCTAAACACATCTTGGTTTGGCTTATTATAATGTTATACACAAAAAAACACATACAAATAATTGTCCTGAATTACACAACCAACGTGTGTGTCTGTGAATAAAATATTGACGAGTTCTGATAAACCGAACTGAGTCCTGATAAACATACCATCTCAACTGAGAAACTTCACCTACAAACATGTCATTCAAAGTTATTATATTTCCTTACCATAAGATTTTAAAACCAACCTACCTTTCATGTGCCGTGCCACTAGAATGCGTTTATACACTCGGCTTCATTTTATAGTAGCCTCCTCTTTACAACATTATTCGGTTTACATGTTAACGTAAAAATAATTAAGTTACCTTGGCGTTGCGATTGTAATAGGGATTATAGCTTCTGAACACTGGGTCCCTGCCTCCTCTTGGTTGATATCTTCTATTTGTGAAATAGGCCCCTCAGTGGATGTTGGAGTAGTGTAAGTATAAGACAGTTTTTTCCTCGGACCACATATTTGAAAGACATCTTTTCCTTTTTCTGAAAATAAAATAAAAAATAAGTATAGTCATTTAAAAACCGTTGTTTTAAAGTCATTGACACAAACGTTCATTCACTACTAATAAACGAAATGATGTAAGCCTAATTGCAATCATTATTCATATGATATAAAACATTTAATCTTTCTAGTCGACAAAATATCAAACAAGTTGTAACAATTGTTTATACGTTTACAGGAATAAATGAAATAATGGGCCTAGGCCTAGGCTATTCTATTTTGACAGTGTGTATACTTTTTTATTTTGTTTTACTAGCTAGACAAATGAATACAAAATTGAAACGTTGCATTTGATTTATTAAAACATAACAAATATAAAACACAATCTTACCTGGATTTGGATAAAATTGTGTATTCTTCATATTCTTCATCTGAATCATCTTCTGAGTTGTCACCAAACAAATCACTCATACTACTCAAACTAGCATCAGACATTTCGTCATTTAAGTTATTGTTAAATGATAAATTTGGTATTTTACTGTCAATTATAACTTAACAGGTTGAGTCCCATGTGCAGCATTTTAGCTGCATGGAACTTTACTTCAGTAGTCCATCACAAATTAACAAACCCTTTTTCTCAGACCATGGAACTTGAATGTGATAACAAGGACTAGTCTACTGTATATATTATATATATATATATGCCAAAAAATTAAAAATTTTGTTTATAACACTCTTAAAACGGTGTGCTCACATTTGATACACATGGTCTGGCCAAGTGGAAACCGTGTGCTCATAACGACGCTTCACTTTTGGAGGTTATTAAAGTGTTACAACATGACATAGACTTTCTAAAATCTGAAAATAACAAACTGAAACAAGTTGTGAGTCAAAATGATGGAGCTAGAGGTTGTAGAGTTCAAAATGTGATTACTCCTGAGAGTCCTGCAGTCAACACCAGAAGATGGGAGTCAGTTACCTACCACAAGAAAGGTACGTGTAGGCCCACCGGCGAGACAAAAACACTCAATGGTCACTTTAGTCTAAATCTAAGAAACAAGTATCAATTGCTCGAAGATAAGAAAATAAATCCCGAAAATGAAGAATATTTTGGCCCAAACCCACTCACTAACCCAACTGGACATAGGCCTAGGCCACGAAAAACAACTAGGAAATTCAAAATCTTCTCTGACAGCCATGGCCGAGGGCTTTCAGCCATGCTGCATAAGACCAACCTAGAAAATACCTACAGTATTGATGGCACTGTAAAACCTAGCTCGAACTTTGCTAGCCTGGTTCCTGATGCTGAAGATTGTAAACACCTGACGGACAAAGATTTTGTAGTATTGATTGGTGGCTCCAACGATGTCAGCAAGAACGAGACAGCAAATGCAACGGACACCCTTCAGAAAACCCTCGATGGACTCACACACACACAAATGTGATTGTCTTCGATCTTCCTCACAGACACGACTTGCAAGAGTTCTCTTGTGTTAATAAGGAAGTGGAAGCAGCAAACATTGCATACAAAGATATTTGTAAGTCTTTTCTGAATGTTAACCTAGTGAAAACGAGCACTTGTAGTAGGTTTTTCCATACAAGGCATGGTCAGCACTTAAATATTACAGGGAAAAAAGTAGCTTCTAATCTAATTAAGAAAATTATTTGTGATGTGCTGAGAAAGAATAGGACCCCAAAAAACTAAGAGTAGACTGATCTTAATGTTCAGGGACTAGGTAGTAAAAATGATTTGGTTAATGAATTTGCAAAGGAAAATAAATTTGACGTTGTCTGCCTCAGTGAACATTGGTGTAAGAAAACCGAAGTAGCTTTTAAAAAACTAGATGATTTTATTTTAGTTAACAGCTTTTGTAGAGAACAAAGTGTACATGGCGGAGTCTCTATAAATGTTAAAGATAACTTAATTGACTATTGTTGTAAATTAGATCTTGACTTTTTGTGTAGTGAACTGGACTTTGAAGTCACAGGCCTGTTTTTCAAAAGTCTCCAATTAGTAGTAGAGTCACTGTATAGATCAACTGCTGGTAATCCTGACACTTTCCTTGAAAAAATGGAAGATATTCTGTCCTTCTTTAGTAGGCCCACATGGAAAGAATTTAGAATTTTCATTGGTGGTGACATCAATTCTCATTTTGATGTTACTCAAGTTAGCAGTGGTTCAAATAATCTTATCAACCTTCTAAGACAATATAACTTCTCATGTGCTAACTTTAAGGCAACTAGGAGAAATGCTTGCCTTGACAATGTCTTTACAAATGTGGATAGATCATGTTTGTTCTCTGATGTATTAACTTACCCCTTCTCAGATCATGATTTATTATTTGTTGAGTTCAGAAGCTCAAGAATAGGTTGTAAATTGTATAATTGTGATACAAGGGAAAGTGTATTACATTACTCAAGGCCATTTAGTATGGACAAACTGCAAAATTTTAACTTAGCTCTTAGCAATTTTAATTGGATGGATTTTTACTTAAAAACTGAACAATGTGGTGCCAGTGCCACTTTTGACAGATTTTTCCAGATATTATTGTATATGTTTGAATTGCATATCCCAAAAAAGTGTTGTAAGGTACTTGTGGGGAAACCTGGGTGTAATAAGTCTAAAGGAACAAAGGGATGGTATACACCGTTGTTAGCTGAGATTAAAGAAAGAGTGATGCACCATCTTAAAGATTATAGAAAATTTAATAGTGATAGCAGTAGGTTAAGTTACCTTAGAATTAGAAAAGAGTATCAAGCCGCGGTTAGTAATGCAAAGAAACAGTTTAATCTTAATTCTATAGAATCTTCAAAGAATAAATGTAGAAAAACCTGGAAAGTTATTAAATCTGTAAATAAAAATGGTAAAAAAGATGCTGTCGGAGTATCTCCCAATGACTTAAATATTTTTTGTGTAAAATCTGTTGAGGAGATTTCAAGCAATATTGCCAAACCAACTGTGAGCAGCTTGGATTTGTTATGTAGGTCTGTTGAACTCTCTGTCAATAATTTTGTTTTTGAAGAGGTCACTGTGGATGTAGTTTTAAGTATTGTTAAAAGGCTTAGTTGCTCAGATAGTGTAGATGTATATGACTTGTCATGTAATTTAATCAAAAAAACTATTGATAGTATAGTTGAACCTCTGACGTATTGTTTAAATAAGTGTATAAATGAAAGTGTTTTTCCAAATAAGTTAAAAGTATCCAGGGTTGTACCTATATACAAGAATGGGGATAGAAACTCTCCAGCCAGCTATCGGCCTATATCATTGACACCAGTTTTTTCAAAAATTTTAGAAACTGTATTATATTCTCAAGTATGTAATTATCTGGACCAAAATGATTTAATCTGTCAGCAACAGTTTGGTTTTAGAAAGGGAAGGTCAACAGTTGATGCCATGGATTCACTAGTAAGGGAAGTAATGAAAAGATTTGAGGGAAAGGGATTTGCTCAGGCCACCTTCTGTGACCTCAGCAGGACCTTTGATTGTGTGGACCATTGTAATCTTCTAGAGAAATTAAGTCATTATGTTATCTGTGATTCTAGTGTTAAAATATTTAAATCATTTCTTGAAAATCGAAAACAAATAGTATGTATAGGTGACCTTTTACTGAGAAACTGTTCATATTTGGTTTTGATGTGTTTACTTATTATAGTTTTCCCTGTTGAATTCAAGTGAACACCATCCAATGAGAAGTGCTTCTTTGAAAGCAAGGACCCGTCTATGAAGTAGACATTTTTCCTACTGTATGACATATCATTCAAGAATATATGGTAGTCTATAATATCTTCATTAACTTTATGAGATGGAGGCATATCTTTGCGAAACGGTACACTCATTAAAAAAAAAGAGTGGGGCCTTGACTTCAGCAAGTAACGTTTTCATTCCGGCGTACAGTGTAGATAAGTCATTGTTGTAAATGTTATTTGCTCCAGCATGCAAAATAGTCAAATCATTATTATTCCAAGTATGATGTACTTTCATTATATGATCAATTCTAGCATTTGGATATATAGTGCCACTAATTTTGTTATTAATTGGAAATAACAATTTCAATTGCTCAGCGATCCCTCTTCCATGACTATCTCCGACAATTGCAATTTTTCTAATTACTCCTTTGATACCAACTTGTGTTTTTGATTTAAACTGTCCATTATCATTTTTCTCTTCACTCACATCACTTACTCTTGTTGGTTTTTTCCCACATACTGTAGCTTGCATTTTTTTTAGTTTTTTTTGGGAGGATTTAGATTTATCAATTGGCTGATTATCTTCTGACACCAGTGAAGACAGCGGCTCAAATCTATTCTTAGTTGTTATAGTATTTAAGCATGGACCACTTTCCTTCTCACATAAATTACACTTACTTCCTTTCTTTGTAACAACAGTAACAGTTTCGCCTCCTGTATTCTTTATGTTTTTTGCCTCTTCAGGCGGAAGAGCACTATTTGTAGTGTTTGTAATGTCCTGCTTATTACAGGTAGATGGAACTAATTCATCATATTTCAAAATATTTTGCAATACTAAATATGCATTTATAAGTGTCAATAGTCCACATTAATAAGTGTTAGTCTGCTGATCTCAAACTGCTTCGACAATAATTCCCTCAGCAAGTCCTAAATGATTAGCAAGTCTAAGAGTAGCACTCCTGTTGAGCCCTTTCACTGAGTCCCAATGATAAGCCTTTTCGGATTGCCGGTCCCAAGCAAGCAAGCTCCAATGAGAGCCAGAATCAGCATTAGTTAGGTCTAGGCTGTTATTGACGCACAGAATGATAAAGCGTTTTTTATAAATGGATAAATGTTGAAGTTGGCATTCAATATCTTTTAAAGTGCCAACTTTAAAACTGCTGCGTTACTGCTGGCCCAATTATACTGGTTGATCAAAAGTAATTACACACGTTTTTTGTCCGTGTGACTTGGCAATATCGAGAGCGCAAAGTAAAGTTGTGCAAATTGTGACTATATTACTGGCAGGATGATCGATAAAAGGAAGAAACATGACCTGAGATGTTGAAAAATTCATTTCATTTTTAGTGAGCTGCTCAAGATAACCGTTCCACCCTGGCAACGATACAATATCCCTCCATTTTCCGTATAACTACAAAAAATCAATTCCGTTGATTGTTTTTTCTGTTAGTACTCAACCTTCATGCAGATTTTCAACTTGAACTTTACTGTATCCAGGTACGACTGGTTTATCATAAACTTGTAAAGATACATGTGATGTGGCTGCCAACTCTTTCACTTTTGGTTTAGTTATACATTTTTGTGTCCGTTCATCGTAGAGAACAGCATTTTTTGGAGTTACTATCTTAATAATCCCCATAACATGATGAGTATTGTTACCATCAAGAGTCTGGACATTTGTATCGGCATTGTCTCCAACATATTGCACAAGTGCACCTGACTCTGATTATAAAATACGAGGCTGTGGGTGATAAACTGCTGAAACTTCATACTGTACTGTATTACTATAAGAAGCTGCAAATCCCAAACTAGATAAAATATCCAATAGTCTTTTAGATCCATATCTTCTGTGAAGAAATACAAAAGTAACTGTGATGAAAAAGAACGTTCCCGTATGGCAGCCATAATTGCATGGCTTATTGAAGTACATTTTGTTTTTAAATGATCAATTTGTCCTTTCCTGTTTTTGACGATGACTTCTTCTAAAAAATGTAATAAAGTTTTTGGAATTTCTTGATTAACACTATCCAAAATTTTACTAGGAGGTGGATAAGATTAAATTTCAACTATACATGTTCGGATAACTTCTCTAATAATTGCTGCTGCAGCTTCTACAATTCTTAGCTTTTCTGTTTTAGGAAATATTTTTTTACTTTCGTACCAAGCTTTTGATAGAATATTAGCTTGTGCATCACGGAAAGAAATTATTGTGAAAGCTTCATCTTTCTTCGTAATTACGATATCGGTTAAGTACTTCTGTTGTAGTCTTGTAATGATAGTTTTATCATCTGGCACATACCCTGTCAAGACATATTTTAAGCTCATTAAGTGTGAATTAAAAATCATTATTATTTTCGATGTAATTGAAAATCTCTAACATAGCTTCTGTAACTTGATTTTCTTGACTAGGTTTCTCAAGAGGCGATGATGATGATGATGATGATTATTTGAAAAGTTTGTAAAGCAAGCAGCATGGTACTTCGCTTCAGCAGCGATCAAATCATACTGTAAAATTATACGACTTTTCACCAATTCTCCGAAATCATCCCCACGTTCTTCTGCTATTTTGATAACAGTATCTTTGAACTCAGGAGTACTCACATTTTTTATCTTCCGCCTGCATTTTCCTCTTTTGTTTTTCTCTGCAGCCTCATCAGCAACTTTGCCACAAAATAAACATTGATTCTTAAAATCAAACACTTCACCTCGTTTTTTACAGAGTACTAATGAAGAAGTTATAGTTTCTCAGTAGTGTGAAACTAGGGCTGCTGGACCAATTTATGACTTCCGGTTGTCAAAAATTTAAAGAAAAGTTGGCCTGCGTCATATTAGAGTGTGACGTGGCTGAGGATGTCACGGGGACGTGAATTGATGACGTCACGATTTAAAGTTCAAGGTCAAGGTCATCCAAAGTAAGTTTTAAAAAAGAGATCTTGTACGAATTATTGTTTTCGTTACAATACTATTTTGTTGTTGATTACAAAATTGGTTACTCAAAAACGAATACGATTCGTACAAGATCTGTATTTGTTTTGAATAACAAAACTTTGTAATCAACAACAAATAGTATTGTAACGAAAACAATAATTCGTACAAGATCTGTGTGTGTGTGTGTGTGGGAAATTTTGTAGTGAGGGAGTTTTTGTGAGGGAATTTTTTAGGTTGGCAACACTGGAAACAATAAATACGGAATAATGTTTTTGTAATTTTCAAATTTTGTTTCTCTCTTCTTCTACTACTTCAGTCCCTCTTCTCATCGATGTTTTTTGTGGTGGTACATATTCCAAGTCTGAACGATAGTTGTTGTTGCTATTCGTTGTTGCAAACACTTCATTGTTTTCTTAATCTCCAATTAGTGATAGCAAAATTGCATCAATATCTGAAGATGTAGTGCTACTCACCTCTTGTACTTGAATTTCCCGTTCATCTATAACTGGTACATGAGAAATTTTATTTGTGCTATAGTGTCTTGATGAAGAAACTGTATCATCTTGTACTGGAGAGTCCATTTATTTCTTCTTGTTGTTGTTGTAATAGGAGCGTGATGTGCACTGCTTAACAGCCGGACGCGAAGTGATGTAGCGCCAGCATGTCCGCTAGGGACTCGACTTTTCCCCCCACCACTTTACCCCCACCAAACCTACCCCCACCACTAAAACATTACAAGCCCCGCATAGAACAAATGTATTAGTGTTAGTTTACCCGGACCGTGAAGATGCACGAACCACCCCTGAGTTTGGAGTTGTGTTGTTGTTAATCCTAATCGCACTTCTAGTTAGATACTACTTTCCATCATCTTCCACAATACAACAATATATTCTATATTGCATTGAAACATTACGAATCCGCATGAGAACAAATGTATTAGTGTTAGCCTTCTCCAAGTTTGTACTTGTAGTCATCACGACTCCAAAACATACATAAAGGTACTGTTGTTACTGATAGAATTGTTCCGATATGCTATAACGTTTAAAACAAATAACATTCAATCACACTTGAAATGTGCTTATATAAAATATATTGCTGAGTCTCATTCACCATTCATTTTATTTAACATTTGTGTAGTGTTAGTTAATCACTCGTAAACAGAGATCATAAATAACAGATGGCAAATGCACCACCTGCCGGATGCGCAGGTGGTGCAGCCGTTGTACTGCCGAGTGAACTGCTACAACAGAGTTGTAGCAGTACACTCTCAGTATGTTAGAAGTTTTTTCTTTTTTTATATTTTATTTTCAATTTTATATCAACACAATTCTAGTGTTCTATAGTCTTTGAGTATAGATATATTTGTTTTCTGTTCTAGTTAAATATAATTTCTTGTTTGGATCTACTGATGGTGGTGTTAAAGATCTTGGAACTTGTACCAAGATGTGTATGTCAGAGCCTTTTAGAATCAACTTATTATTAGGCTCGTTGCAGCACCTTGAGGCGAATAGCACATGTCTCGTTCACCAGCTGTGAGCATAAATAACGCTCGACCACTTTCCTCACATGGAAGTCCCCCATTATAGGCGCGAGCCTCTTTATGACGGTCATAAACAACGCTCAGTCACTCTCCTTAGATGGAAGTGTCCTTATATGGTTGGTGGGGAAAAAAAAAAATAAAAAATAAAAAATAAAAAATAAATAAATAAAAAAAAATAAAAAAAAAAAAATTAAAAAATAAAAAAATAGAAAAAATAAAAAAATATAAAAATTATAAAAACGAACCCCCATCGGAACTTCTGCTGAATCTCCGTCACATCAGCATTCATCGGCCTAATTTTGGTGAGTCTCAAATTTTATTATTCTGGTCATCCTGTGTACAGTGCTGACCCTGCTTCCTTGACATCCGATTCCTTGCTTTCCAAGTTCACGCTCGCCGGATGCCCTACTCAAATTTTACCAACTCTATTTCCTGTACCGCATTTCCTGTTGTAATTCAACCACTGTCTAATTTTCCTGATAATATTTAATTTCTAATTTATTATTATTATTATTAATACTTATGAGGGAATCTTATACAAAGTGTAACAATTACGTAAACGTCAAAGGTCAAATGGAAATTGATATTATATATAGTTTTGGCATGGTTGGGAGGAATCACCGTAGTCTTATTAATCATGGCGTATTGCCTTCACATCCAGGCAATAAAAATAAAATTGAAAACTCCAGCGAGGGATTATTAAGGAAGAATGGGTATTGCGTGTAACCAGAAGCGAGATAGCTCCGGAATGTACCTTGTCAGCGCTGCAGCTGACATCATGCGTCGACACAGCAAGACGATAGGGAGCAACACGTCATCGTCCAGATTACACACCTATAACATGTTGGGAGTAGGTTTCGGTTGGTGGAAAACCGAAAAATTTTAGCCAGAGGAGTGTAAACCTTTGACGTTTACGTAATTGTTACACTTTGTATTAGATTCCCTCATAAGTATTACTAATAATAATAATAAATTAGAAATTAAATATTATCAGGAAAATTAGACAGTGGTTGGATTACAACAGGAAATGCGGTAGAGGAAATGGAGTTGGTAAAATTTGAGTAGGGCATCCGGCGAGCGTGAACTTGGAAAGCAAGGGATCGGATGTCAAGGAAGCAGGGTCAGCACTGTACACAGGATGACCAGAATAATAAAATTTGAGACTCACCAAAATTAGGCCGATGAATGCTGAATCGACGGAGATTCAGCAGAAGTTCCAATGTTACGCCCATCACGAAAACGGGCCTATGGGGTGATCCGTAATAGGACCACGGAGAATTATTGGTTGTTCCGAAATGGTAGGCGTGTCCAGTGAGTGGCAGGGGGAAGGAGATACTAGGGAGAGAGTGGGAAAAGAAAGGGAGTCTAAGGAGAGTTCGGCAAGAGAGAGAACTTCGGGAATTAGACCAACAGGGAGGACCAGCACCTGGTGGTCCAACTACCTAGACTTCGTCAACCCGCCCTGCAGAGCAAACACGGGACCGATCTAGACGGAGGACTTGGAGCTACGGTCCAACCCCTGGCGATATCGACCCCCGGAGGACTTCACGAGCGGCCAACCTGAAACTGAGGGACGACCGGACTTGCAGCCCATCCTGAGGACCAGAGGACTCACCCCCAAGGGATTGCAAGCGACTCCATTCACCCCCAAGGGACTACAAGCAACTCCAGACCTAACCAGCCCACCTGACCCGGAGGGACAAGAGGACGCCGACTCCACTACGGCCCGTGGACACCACATACCTGCGGTAGACGACTGTTTCTGTTTAACACCTCCAAGGGTTAAGGGGAGAAATTTAAGTTGTGGGGGAAAGGAATTCTTTAGAGTTCAAGTACGTTTACCTACACCAAAGCGTAAGCCGACAGGCAGTAAATTAGTCAGATGAGACGGTCATAATAATTGTAATTGAATGATATAATAGAATTAACTGTTTGAAGGAATCTAGTCTGGATTGTAAATTTAAATTATAACTATATAAATACGTAATTCCGTGTTATGATCATTGTCCCGTATGGATATTGATTTAGAGTTGATATACACAGTCTATTTATAGAGTAAAGGAATAAATATTGCATCGAATATATATAAACAATAACTATTGGATAATTCTTGCGAGGGATAGGGTATAGCAACTAAGGCCATTGAATGGTTGGCTTAGCTCTTGGGAATATTTATCAAATAATGTAATTAAAATTGTACGGTAAATTGATTAAGTTGTCATGGTTAGTAAAGTTTATATATATTAGTGTTTGATTGTTAATTTTGATGAGAAATAGTCGATTAATTATTCTTAAGTATAGCTTGTTATCGAATATATGATTTTCACTTGTTAGTGTAGACGTTTGTACATATAAACTTATTTAGCTGATTATTAATGGGACGTTATATAATAATTTAGAGGATTGTGATTTCATAGTATAGGAGTTGTTGTCGTTTGTTGTAAATAATATTCTTGAAGGTATTGATTCCCCCGGGCTGTATATTAAAGCAAATGGTAATAATAAATTGAGCGAAAATTAATAAACGTATAATTATAATTCTATAATTTGTATTGTCTAAATATTGAATGAGAAGGCTAGCTGAAAGGAGGTGTATAGTAAAAAATAGGATACGATAGTTGTAATATTTTGGAAGGGATTGTAAAGATGAAATGCTGTGAAAATAATAAATTTGTGTTTTACTTTCACCAGTGTCAATAGTTATTCCAGGTCCTGGTTTCATTCACTAGCTAGCGAGTCATTAAGTTCAAGTTATTTCTCATTACCTATATAATAGTCAGTTGTGGTTAACAAACTTAAACACTTTACATTTTAGAGGAAGTAACACTTCATTTGGAGGAGAAAGTTTTACAGCATACATATTAATACTTTATTATAGTACAGTATATGTAACATTTAATTACAATCACTAATGAAACTGAATATTTTACTTTGTTTAAGAGTAATTTACAAAATATTCCTTGAAGCTACTCCTGGCTTGTTTGGCTCGGTTTGAAAGAGCACTTTGTTTATAAGTTGTTTACAAAATATTCCTTGAAGCTGTTCCTGACTTCTTTGGCTCGCCTAGAAAGAGCGTTTCTGGACCGACCCACTGGCCGTAAGTTGCATGCAGTAGGAATCGGTGGTAAGTCCGACACATTTGTACCGGAGTAACCATCCTTATCAATTACCAAATTTTGTAAAATGCACGTAGCTTTTATTAAATCATCTGCAGTCTCAGGGGTTGTTTCAATGTAACCACTTAAAACTCTCCACTTAGCAAAGAGTATGCCAAAAGCGCATTCTATAGTCTTTCTGGCACTTGTTAACCGGCCATTGTACACTTCCTGTGATTCTTCAAGCACTTTCTTATAAGGCTTCATAACGTTTTCGCGCAAAGGATAAGCGTCATCAGCAATAAAAACATGCGGGACTTTTATATTGCTATTCGGCAAATACTTTTCTCCAGGAATACACAATTTGTTTTGTTCCAACAGCCTTCCAAAATCTGATGCCCGAAAGGTACCGCCATCGCTTTGTTTTCCAAAACCACAAACATCTACACATAAGAACTTATAGTGGTCATCAGCAACTCCCTGTAGAACGATTGAAAAAAATTTCCGATAGTTAAAGTACATTGAACCAGAATGGGACGGGCATTTAACTCTACAATGTTTACCATCTATAGCTCCAATACAGTTTGGAAATTTCCAAATCTCTTCAAAACCTTTGTGACTGCCATTTGCTCTGGTTGGAATGTCTCCCATAACATTTGGCAAACATTCTTCACAATTTTTCCCACTGTATTGTCTCCCATCCGAAATGAAAATCCAAGAGTTTTAAAGCTGCTTCTAGTTGCCAAAAACCTACAACATAAAACATAATGTAACAATATAACATTGTATCGTAATAATGCGTGCAGAATTATTTCTGTAATTAACATTCGAAAATATGTATGCCTAATAATCCTGTTTTGTTTCAGAAAAGATTGTGAAACAAGTTTGGAAAATTTTGAGACAAGAATTTCGGAAGCAATTCAATAGAACATTGAAGTCTGGTTCTGGAGCATCTGAAACACCCACTTGGAAGTATTTTGAGATCATGACGTTCAACCCGGCCTTCAACGGGTAACTTACATGCAGCAAATGAAGATGCTGACTCCAACATTGACTTGGACGATGACGACATGGACGAAACCCAGTTACCTGAACAGCTAGTCGACAGTCCTCGTTCCACCACCACTACACAGATTCAAGACGACAGTCTTCGTTCCACCAACAATACACAGATTCAAGAAAAAAGTCTTCGTTTCACCACCACTACACGGATTCAAGACGCCAGTATTACACATAAAAATGCCACTGCTCAGCCACAAGCCTATACTAGGACAGGATTTAAAAAAAGAATAATCACTCAGGCAGCAATTGGACAAGAATTGGTACAACTTGAGAAGGAAAAATTAAAATTAAAACAAAATAAAGATGACAACAGAAATGATAACAAAAATGATGAAGACGTTGGTTCTTTAACTCCCTTTTACCTCACGTAAAAACCTTGGATCCGAGGAAGAAAATGCTCTTTCGCATGAAAGTACAACAACTTCTCTTTGACATGGCTTACACCCCTGAACCGTCACCCAACTCAAACTATTCAGCACAACACCATGAAATGGATAGACCTACGCCGCAGTACACCACTACTTAGCAGTGGACAATTAGCCCTTATGAAAATACATCCTCCAGTCCATCTGTTATATCACCAAACAACTATCTTGAAAATGAAGACACATTCCTTCCCATATATAAATCAATGTAACGTTTTTTTTTTTTTCATATCACCTTTGATCACACTAATATAATGTATGTAATTCAATAAACTTTGAGTGTTTTCCATGTTTATATAGTTGTCATAGAATGTATGTCATTCAATAAACTTTTGAGTTTTTTCCATGTTTATGTAGTTTCATTTCTAACAAAGCTACACCTTGCATAACAATAACAACATTTGTTACTAACAGTTTATTTTTTAACTTACCTGATTGTTATAACAAGCTGTTCTTCTGCGCTGATAGCGTTAACATGAAGGTTGCAGTACTTCTTTTGATTATCTAACTTTTGCGATATCAAATCAAATCAAATCAAAAACCATTTATTCAAATTAAAAATATTTACAAATTAAATTCAACCATGTGTAAGAATACACGCGCGGTTGACAAAAACAACACAAAACGTACTTCCTTAATAATATATCTTGAGATTGGTTCAATTTATCATTTCACTGCAAATAGTTTCATAAGCAACATTACTCAAATAACTAAACAAAATATGTAAATGTTAACCAACATAAATAATCTTCAATTTATTACAATTAAAGTAAATCAAATTATTTCTAAACAAAAAGCATATACACATATATACATACACTTATACACACATACACGCATACAAATTCGCATTCATTCCTATATACATACAAATACCTACACATTCACCATTGCCCATACATCCCCGAAACATAAAATCAATACACCTAAACAATTAAATTCTTTTTAACTAACTTTTTTAATCTTAATTTGTATATACTAATATTGCTATTGTAAAAAGCACGCAAGTGGCATATGTTAGCATTGAACACCTCGACCACCTTACTACAACATTGCATTCGGCTTGAGACCTTGAACAATTGAGGGACTCTTGACATATCTATACTTAAATGCCTACTATGTCTTGTTAATACTACAGTCTTAAAGAGCTCCTTATACCTATGCTGATACGTAAGCAGGGCATACAAGTAAAGTTGTCTTATACGCATCACATTCAGCAGTGGAAACAGAGGGGTCGACGAGTCAAATCTGCGTACACCGCAAACAGTCCTTAAAGCTAGTTTTTGAACAGTAACTAATGGTTTAAGTATGCTGGCGAAGGTAGCACCAAAATGAATAAGTCCATATTTCAAAGTAGCTTCGAACCAACATATGTACAAGGTACGCAGATCAGTTTGTGTTAGGTATTGTCTCATGTAGTACAAGTTGTAGTTTATACGTCTTAGTTTTGTTGTTAAATAGTCAATATGTGAATGCCATCGTAAATTTGAGTCAATATGAAGCCCGAGGTACTTTACTGACTCCACAAAACTTATTGGCTCACAACTGCACACGTAAAGGCGATGAATGCAAATGACATCTTAATTTAATTTGGGCTCTCACATTTTCAACTAATTTTGGCTTGTAACTGAACAAAATAGCATTTGATTTTGAAGTATTAACTATTAATTTGTTACTAATCACCCATTCAGAAATGAATTGCAAATCATTGTTAAGTTTTTGTTGAAGAAGATTATAGCTATCAGCAGAACAAACTAATGACGTATCATCTGCAAAGGCAAATATTTTTGAATTCATTGGGAGAAACAGCAAGTCGTTCATGTAAATGGAAAATAATATCGGCCCTAATACTCCACCCTGGGGTACCCCCCTATTTACAACTAATTGTTTACTAAATATGTTATTTATTTTTACCAACTGCTGACGTTCTTTTAAAAAAGTTTTAAACCAATTCAGGTCTTTCCCTCGGACTCCATATGCCTCAAGTTTGTCCAATAAGATGTCGATATCCACAAGGTAGAAGGCTTTAGTAAAGTCCAGGTAAACACCAATAGTAGGTTTTCTTTTGTCCACTTGTGATACAATGTCAGTAATATGTCTTTCGATAGCCAGGTCAGTACTTTTACCCCTAACGAAACCAAATTGATTTTCAGAAAATATTTTGTTAGTAGTAAAATAATCAGCGAGTCTATTTTTTATACATGTCTCTAACACTTTAGCAATAGTATTTAATAGAGATATTGGACGATTTTGGTCCATGTTACTTCTGTCAGAAGATTTAAAAATTGGTACAATAATAGCTGTTTTAAGCAATTTAGGAAATATTCCTTGCCTAATTGATAAGTTAAAAATATGAAGTAATACGTCACAAAGAATGTCAAGATTCCTCTTAAGTACTACTATCGAGATACCGTCCAGACCAGTCGAGTGTTTAGTAGGTTTTTTTGTTTATCACAGTAATAAGTTCTTGTCGAGATATATTAGTCAGAGTAAACACAGAGTCCAGTTTCGTTATCAGTGACTGTGGGAACAAGTCCATGCCGAACGCACCTCTTATCAGCTGCTCTGGCTTGCCGGTGAAGTGATTGTTGAAAGCGTCGGCTACAACCTTCTCATTACCCTCAACAACTATATTACCCCCATCTATGTTGATTTCTTTAATAACATCTTTGAGTCTCTAATTATCGTTTTAACAACTTTCCAATAACATTTCGAATTCCCTTTAGTCGACTCTATTTTATTTGAATAATACCTAGTTTTTTCCTGTTGCTTAAGCTTTGAACACTCCCTGGAAAGTTTTTTATACTTATCAATTAAAATTAAACGTTTACAATTTTTTTAATTTATTAAACAGTTTATTCTTTTCGTTAATTTTATTATTCAATGCATCAGATATCCAGGGCGTTCTATGTCTATTACAACTATTTATACATTTTAAGCTACTTGCTTGTTCCAAACAGTTATTATAAATACTATAAAACACTTGAAGTGACACATCAACGTCATCACACTCAAACACCGGCAGCCAGCTTTCCTCAGCTAATCTCCGGCTGAGCAATGCGTAGTCGACATACTTCACATATTTAGCCCTAGAGGCCATACGATCAAGCGTGTTTGAGACAATAAAGACACCATAATGATCAGAAAAATCAATTTTTTTAACTAAATACTTAAATTCTAACTTACTACTACATCTAATAAAAACATGATCCAAGCAACCTGATTGATCCCCTCTTTCCCAAGTAGTTTCATTTACATAGACTTAAACCCATTTGAAATTAAAATATGTAAATAATCGGTAATTGTGTTATTATGTAATAAAATATTTAAGTTCAAGTCGCCAATTATAATTTTAGTTCTTTTACTTTGTTTGATTATTTTTTGAAAAGTGTTTCTAAACTGTGAAAAATTAAAATAACAATTCCTATACATTCCAATTATGTCCAGTTCAAATTTATTATTGTTAGAAAATAATGTTAGAGTAATTTTAATAGCTTCAGCCTCAATATAAGAATATAACTTGTAAGTTGATGTGAAATTTTTGTGAACGTAAATTAAAACACCCCCTGATGCATTATATAAAATGAATAAATGAATTTATTCCCCTCAAAAACATACATAATAACAAAAGTTTACATTTCTTGGAATATAACTGACCACTCTTACAAGTATTGTGGCCAGTTTCTATAGCATACATACATCAATCAATATGTGTGTGTGTGTATGTATATGTGTATATACATACATATACACATATACATACATACACACACACATATACATAATCACTGAAATGAAACACAATTAGAAAATTAAACATACTTAGAAAACTAATCACAATTAGAAAATCAAACATACTTAAAAAATTAAACACAATTAGAAAATTAAACATACTTAGAAAATGTGACTTACAGTTTACTTGAGCTTGTTCATGTCATCGTAGTTGTTGATCTTTTTAACTAGTTCACCTTCTGATTTTCTTGCAAAAAAATTGCCATCACGGCACCATATAAACGTGTAACCGAGTTCCCTGCCCTTTTGCTTCAGTTTCGCTAGGAACTGCTTGTTCTCGGGTGACAGATGGTCGTTCACGTAGACTCGCTGGCTGGGGAAGTGTCGATTCACCTGGCTGGCTGTGGCTGCATTATATTGCCTGTCTTGGATAACTGCCTGATAATTTGGAATTTGATACTTACTTAATTCGTCATGTTTTATCCATACCTCTGATAAAATAATAATATCCAAATATATTTTTTCAGATTCTAAGAACAATAGAAGATCATCATAATGTTTCCTTATATTCCTTATATTAAGATGCATAATTTTTAATGAAAAATTGCTTATACAGTTTAAATTATCTAATAAAATATGTGACATTTTTCGGAAATAAATCTATAATTTTACCTATAACACTAATACAATAAAAAGTACTTTACATTTTCCCCAGATCCTTGAAGGACTCAAGCCGAATAACCTGCGAGTTACCATCCTTTTTAGCAAAGATTTTAGAGCCTTTTACCCATACGTAAGAATAACTTTTTTCCTTTTTAAGCCGTTTAGCTTCGAATAACAATTTTTTGTAGTAAGGGGTTAGGTGCTCATTCACATACACTAAAGTCTCAGGTACACTTCGGCACGAAATCGGTGGATTTCAGTTTTTTAGCTTTGGCTTTCCTGAGAACCGCGTCGCGCTTCATCCTGTTCGTGAATTGTATGACGATCGGCCGAGGTCGTGTGTTGTTCTTGCCGGGGATGCGATGAGAAGCCTGGATGTCCTGGTTAAGGACCACGGTCTCGTCTAAAGTGACCGCCATCCTGTTGATGATGTCCATCACTCGTTCTCCCTCTGCTTCCGGGACGCCATCCAACTGCAGGTTACATCTACGGCTGTACTGCTGCATTTGCTCCACTTCTACCTCCAGCTGTTGAACTTTTCCTTCAAGGCGCGAGTTCTTTTCAGAAAGAGTTTTATTTTCTCTCTCCACCTCCACTACCTTCATCTTTAGGGATGACATTTCCTGAACAAAGTCATCAATTTTGTCGGTACAAAAACTCAACTGACGCATTTATCTCACTTATTTCACACTTTACCTGACTGGTGTGTTTCTCCAACATAAACTCTTAAGTTTTTTTCCATAGAATCAAACTTGAGGAACAGTCCTTCCAATGACTTGCTCTCTTGCACTTGCGGCGATTCCGCATCACCTTCCGAGCTAGCGATACTGCCCATATTCACCTGTCGCGGCAGCACGGCACAAACGGCACTTGTAATTGTCGCGTCTTACGCCACCCATGGTGCGATATGTTGACGGTTTCACACCAGCACACTCGTAATGCAATTTACAATTATTAAAACTACAATTTACATAGTCACTATCCAGTGGTAACTTATCCTTGCAGAACGAGCACAGGTCACTCATGTTGTTATCGGTAAGCGGAACACGAGATAAGGATGTCCAGTCGCTATCGCTGCCAACTCAAGACTTTGCTTACTGATACTGAGGGTCAAGGCACAGGATACTGTTGCTCCACAATCAACACGTCCGCTAATGTTGTACGTACAAGCTGACCCAAGTTACTTTGCTTACTGATACTGAGGGTCAAGGCACAGGACACTGTTGCTCAACAATCAACACGTCCGCTAATGTTGTACGTACAAGCTGACCCAAGTTACTTTGCTTACTAATACTGAAGGCCTTTTCACACCGAGATCTGTCACATAATGTCCAGTAAAGTAACGTAACGTAACAGGTGGCCAATTCACACCGCCGCAGACGTCCGCAGACGTTCGCGAGGCACTGGTCTGAGTTTCCCTCGTTTTTGTCCCTCCAAATTCGTCAGTCGCTGGTGAACTTCTGAGGTGAGAAGATGTCTAGTGAAACGTGGCATGACAACGCGTTTTCGCAAAGTGTTCCATGGTATAATAATTCGTTCTCAAGAAGTGTACCGTGGTTGGAAAATGAAGATAGCTCAAGTAGTGATGGACGAACTTGTACTTTTATATTCACTTACCAACAGAAACACATTGGGTGCATCCTATAAATCAACTAAGGCGTAGATATGGTGAATACCATCACCTTATGCAGGACTTGGAGCTGGACGACGAGCGCTTTATAACGTATTTCCGGTTAACAAGAAATGAGTTTGAAGAGGTGTTGAATTTGATTGATAGTGATATTTCGAAAAAGGACACAAACTACAGTGAAGCTATTAGCAGCAAGGAACGATTGGCGGTTTGCCTGAGGTAAAAAATTAATAATATATATAGCAATTGTTATGGCATTTCTTTACAATAGTAGTGAGTGTACTACTAGTATTTACTCGGAATAGAAATGAAAACATTTTCAAAAAGTATTATGTTACAAATATAGTACTACCAAACTAGCTCATAGTTTAGCATGACAAATTATTCTTAACAACAAAATTTTGTTTAACTGCACTTTTTGACATTACTTGTTCTACGTAATACATTGCTAGTTAAGATGCTTGTAAAATAAGTAGTACAAACATGTATTAAGCAACACTGTTTATTAAACAATGGCAAACTTGTATATATGAAAACAACAATGGCAAATGGCAAAATATGAAATAAGAACACAATTTTAATTATGGTTGTTTTGCGTCATATTTCCGTCCAATACATCGTTACTCCCACGCAACAGCGACCCGGTTTCAGACCACAGGTAAGGTGTAAATCCACTGGATGAACAGCTTGGAGAGAGGAGGGATTGTTGCTGCTCGGTGTTCACACGGTTAAACTGTTGAGATTGCAGTTGGAAGTTATTTGAGCTCCACTCATCCTCCTCCGCCCTCCCGATTGATTGCAAAATTTCAATTTTAACCCTTGTCTGCAAGTGCCGAGAGAGGCGACGAGTTGACTTGCAAGCACTTTCAAAAAATAAATCTAAATCGTCCGGTTCTGAAACCGCTTTTTTGGATTTATGTTTATCTTGCAAATATCTTGGCACTTTGTCCACATCCCGCGGTTGACGGATGCGCGACTCTCCTGGTTTTCGGACTGCAGCTGGAGGAGTAGTAGAGTTTTCCTCGGCGTCGTCTGACATGTCGTCTACTGGGGCATTATTTAGATCATCACCAGTTTCGTCTACTTCAATATTAATTTGATCGAGGGGTGGAATATTTGAGTCACTCCTGGAAAAGGAACAGCAATTGTATTTATTGAATCAACCCATACGCATCGGCTTATGGATGTACTAAAATTCCCGTTATCGCCAAACACTTGTTAAAAGTATAAAATGTAAAAATAATTTTCTCTTATAGATTGGGGTAAGTTATTGCTAAAAATACAAAAAAAGTTTGCTCATTTATTTGTATTTGTTACGTGTATTTACACGACTTTTTAGGTCCTTTTTTAACACTATTTTATTTTTTGTTGAACAGTTTCCGAAACATACATAGCTATACTATATAGATAAGAAAGTGCAGGTTTAATAACACATTATTTTTCTGAAATATGGAAACACTCATGGCCGGCCCCAGGGGTGGGCGGACCGGGCGGCCGCCCAGGGCGGCAAATTTTTGGGAACAAAAAGCGTCATATAATAGCAACAGACCTACTCAGTAAATAACTGAAGACAACCAGTTTCTGAAATGATATTTTTACACTTGTTTTCATAGTTTTTCAACACCAAATATTTACTGCAATGACCATAAAATAAATATTGTTTTTGTTATTAAACACAAAAATAACACGACAGTGATTAAATGTATTTAAAATTGTTATTTAGTTTTATAACGAAATGTCTTACGGTCTATGTGCCATTGTTGCCTGGATGAACTCCATTTGCTTTTCATATTTCCATGGTTTAGCTTTAGCTGCTGCTTGCCCGGATTTCGTCTTTTTCCTAAACAAAGCTTGGCGATGGCGGGTCACGTAGTTTTCTTCCAATCATCTTTAACCTCAAGCTTCTGCAAAATTGTAATGATGCAATCGCTTATTTCAGATTCCTGGCACTGGAGATTCATTTACTCTATGGTTATTTTTATTGTTTTAATAGATGATTGACGCTATTATGCAACTGTTTGTGTTGTTTATTTTAAATAAAGATGACGATTTGATTTGGTTTGATTTGATTTACCACTATTAGCTTCAGCTACAGGATGGTTATTAGTACTGTATCAACAATTGTAGAAGAGGTTTGCGATGCACTTTGGACAAATCTGCAACCTACATACATGCCTACCCCTGACGAAGCTATGTGGCGAAACATTTTTTTTTTTTTTTTTTTTTTAGACCTATAAACTGTAAACTAGAGTTGGTTAATAAGATTGTTAAGGCTACAACAGTACTCCACAACTTTATAGGCTCCAAAGGAAACTTGCTGTCGGTTGGGACGCCGGAAGAAATCATAGAGGCCTATAACACGTGTTGGAAGCCTATTCCTCGTTATGGTACACAAGCATCGAAGGAAGCGGTTCAGATAAGAAATCACTTTTGTGAAGTACTTAATTCTGAGGAAGGGAGGTGTACCGTGGCAATGGGACCATATTTGAAACGATAAATGTCTTGCATATCATATATAAATATGATATTATCATATATTAATATGATAGTATCATTATTTTATGGCATCCACATCTTCTGTAAATATTTCTCATTTTAAAGTTATTAATTCAATATATTTTGAATGGTCACATCATTCATCTTCAGTAGGAACATGAAATGTTTACAAATACAAAAGTATTTCCTTTGTATTTCCTTGTCTTACAAAAGTAAGAACGTTACGATTAAAGTATAACGTTAAATCTAGTGGGTATTTGAAATTCTTATCTATCTAAATAAATCATCAATTTTTTTGTATTATTTTTTTCAATATTTAATTTACTTTAGGCCTACTATGAATTTGAAAAAAGGGTTATTCAAACAGGCTTTGTTAAAGATGAGTATATCTTCATAATAGTGATAATATAATACAACAATCATCATAGGCCTACAAGAGAAGAACATTAATCAGATTAATGAGTAACTATTGTGACCTTTTTTATTCTTTATTAATTTAAATTTCAGATAGCTTCCAATGGCAATTGTATTGTATTTTATTAGAAAAATACAACCATATTAATAGAAATCTTTTTAACTAATTAAGTCAAATCTGTTGTAAATTAGCTACAGTTTGCATGTCTTAGAATCTTTTTAGCTATTCTTTTGTATATTTGACAATGATATGAAAACACAAAAAAATATTGTATTTGCTCAAAAAGTGTTTCTTTTTCATTTTTCTTCCATCTTTCTAATTTGTTTGTTTTTGTAAATCTATAAAATGTATATATTTTATAAAAGAAAAAATAATTTTCTATTATACAACATATTTAAATATACTCATTTGTACTTATTTTTGTTTTTCCCACCTTTCCCAAAGTTATTTGTAATTTTTTCTAAAAAAGGATTACTTACGTAAAATATTTTTTTATATGTTTTATTTTTAAAATAATTGTTAAATATTTGTTATGATTTGATAGAAAACTAAATTTCGCACATTTCTATATAACGTTTATAGCAAAAACAAGATTTTTTCTAAGAGTAGGCCTAGTTTAAAGTTACAATTCAATTTTTGAAAAACTAAATCTTTTTTACACAGCTCAACCTATAAAATATAAGATACGGATACCTTATTTTATTTACATTACCTTCTGTTATGACTGAAATCAGTTTACGCAATAACTCCGTGTAACCGTCGAAATTGAATTCCTGGCATAAACCATATATTCACAACTCCTTACTAACAGGTTCCAATCTAATAAGGCAATATTCTTTTGTCACGTTCTTCTTAATGGTAACATGACTAATTGTAAACAAATTTTATTGGCATGGGTGGGGGGGGGGGGGATTTTTTGACATAATTTAACAATCAGCACATCTGCTGTGTAGTAGGCAAAATTCGCAGCTCATAATTTTATTAATTTATTTTTCTTTTTCTCTGCAAGTAACTTTTTTTTTTTCGATCAAAATTAGTGTGGGACACAGAGTGAATTGATTTATAAATCTATTCATTCAAAATTGAGCCAGGGACGCGATGAGGGTGAAACGCCATTTCCGTAACATTTAGGGCTACCAAAACCGGCTACCGTACTTAAATATAGATAATAAAACCACCAACCCTCTGTCGACTAGTTCACCACATAATTCTGAACCCAGCGCCTCATAAATCGCCAAAAACCAAATGGGCGATAAACATATGGACAATGAACGTAATTGTGACGTGGTCGAATCACAAAAATTAACAGAGATTGACCAGCACAAACCAACGAAGTCAGAGATGGCCGCCCACCTATTGTTTGCCATCCCACGCCCCCAGCCCAGTGAACACTGACGATACACATTTATTCGGGCACGGGTGTGTGGAATCTTCCCCTAGCAGGAGGCCCATGACCAAGTGGTGTGTCCCATGCCCCACCACCTACCAGAGTATAAGCTGGCACTAAGTTCAAACACAAGGAACACATCAAGATAACAGAGATTAGACCATTGCCCTTCTTTTCAGGTAAGGGTGGGGGTTGGGGATTAGCATGTTCATCGTTCAAAGTCGGAGAAGCAAAGGTGTTTTAATGGTTACCTACAATCTATAGACAGAACAAATTATTTTTACCCCCCAGACCCTGCCCAACCCCCGCGCCCCCACCTACTCGCACCTAAAATGAATAGTAGATCATCCAACACAAAGGGGAGAGTAAAAAAACCAATAATACCACTCCCCCGAACCCACGACCAAAACCCCCCAAACCAACTCCAACCACCGACAAAACCAACCAAAAATAAAAAAACAAATAGAAAAAAAAACCCCAAAATCAATATGTTGGACTCTAGTCTAAAATCCCCCCCCACCCCCACCCAACAAAAACGAAAAAACATCAACTACTTGGCCCACCGCCCACGAAAATCTCTCTCCTAATGATCTCCCCAGTTTAACCTTCCACCCCACCACTTGATCCCATAGACCATACCAAAAACGATCTACATACTAGCAGGTGATATCACTAACGACTGCAGAAAATAAGAGTCAGCATTACCCCCAAACTCCACCCAACCTATGCGCCCCAACATAAAAAAACCCCCACCCCACAACCACCACCACCCTACGCCCCGATAGGATCTCTGCCCCTCTCTGTCGACAGGGATCCAGCAAAAAATCCGTTCTTGGATTTCGGGGATATTAGTGTGGGGAGGGGTTTGTACCTAAAAAATGAGTCAAAGATGATAATTTGGGCTAATACTATTCCGGACCTCTCCATGGGCGGCGTAAGGTCTGTGGCGCCAACTCCCCGAACACACTGCGGATTTTCAGCAATCATACGTACACAATCCATCCCACGGAACGAAGAGACCCACGACGAGGGTAGCACGACAGGACGTCTGTGGATATCCTACGTTTCAGGGCGATCCAGCCCGAGTTTGACAAAACGCGAAACATGTTCAGTCTATGCGTCGACAACACAGACTGTCTGCCGTGAGCGGCAACGATCTTTCTTTCTCTTGTCTTCTGTAATGTGCTTTAAAAGAGAAGAAAAAAAGGAGAAAAAGCCTGGTGCCGTTCATCCCCGCACGCCCCAAACCCCCCCTAACCTTCCCTCTCCCCTAACCATGTCACCCCCCCCTACCCCAGTAACACAAAATGACCCCACGCCCCTACCCGTAGCCGGCTTAGTATGAATGACCGACCCCTTATCCCCAAATACCACCCCCCAAAAA
Organism: Stictocephala bisonia; assembly: GCA_035578905.1. Taxonomy (NCBI): domain Eukaryota; kingdom Metazoa; phylum Arthropoda; class Insecta; order Hemiptera; family Membracidae; genus Stictocephala; species Stictocephala bisonia. The sequence goes on from JAQJVL010001032.1 coordinate 258,410, forward strand.
AGCAAAATAATACCCATCAACCGGCACAAGCCGATAGGCCCGAGTCTCCCACCACCCTCCCCTAGGCGAGCACACTAACAGCAAACGTCCACCTGGAAGATGCGCATCGTAACGGATCTTGACGTGATGCACGATAGAATATGATAATATCGACTCAACGATGTCACGAAAAGAATGCATATGATATTCTCTCACTCCTAACTTCCAATGAACTGTGCACACTCTATAGCCTTATAGCACATCACGACTCTTGAACACTGCGGATATAAAGAACACATAAGCGGCCGCATGTTTACTGACTAAAACTCTATGAGACGCATACACAAACATCAATACGACGACACTTATATTAATTATAAAAACGATGCACGAGAAATGCATAAGTATACAAGATAATGAAAATGAAAGCCGTCCAAGCCGATAGTAACGAAAGATCCTAACGACCTCTTTATACTCATGTTAGCGTGAGCACTCTAAGAAGCAAACCAACTCTGAAGATGCGACCCCGCCATTTTAACGTACTACATGACTAAGCAAACGATAAACCTCTAACGACTCTTGACGTGTACTCTACAAGCATGATGCCTCTCTTTTGAAGATTGCTAAAACATATACGTGTGTGCCCCCACTAAATTTACGTTCAAATGCATGGGAATAAATAAAAAATACCGTAATCCATATATATATAATACGGTGAAAGGGCCGTTTTTTGTCAACTGCAACTCCTTCCCTGTTACTTTCTTGACCAATTTAAAACAAAAAAAACGGTTTGAGGTGTCAAAAAAAAAATTGTCTCTGTTTTTCGATAGTTCTACCAATATTTCAATATGTTTCATTCAACATCCGACTCACAATCCAAAAAGGGCCAGGGAAAGGCCCTCCTAAGGACGTTTTTTTTTTTTTTTTTTTTTATTTTTACTTTTTTTTTTTTTTTTTTTATTTTTTTTTTATTCTTTTTTTTTTTTTGTTTTTTTTTTTTTTTTATTTTTTTTTTTTTTTTTTTTTATTTGTTTTTTTTTTTTTTCTTTTTTTTTTCGGGTCTTTTTTTTTCTTTTTTCTTTATTTCGGGGGCATTAAGAATAACACGGGGGCCCTAAATGAATAAAAGGTAACATGAATGCTGGTTAAAATGTAAATATTGAAACCAATACAATTTTAAATTAACAAAAAAAAAACAGCAGATTAATGGATTTTGTAATATTGGAAGAGGTTAGATCTTTCCTTTTTTCCCCAATTTTAAGGACCAGGTAAATGCTGTAGCAATGGTTTTTATTGGGGGAGGGGGGGGAGGGGGGGTATTCACTTACGGTTTAGGTCTCTCTCTCTCCTCTCTTCCTTCCCTTTTCGGACTCTTCTCTTCTTCTTCTCTCTATCTCTCTCTTCGTCTCTCTCTTCCCCTCTCCGCCCCACTGGCCCCAATCGGTTGGTAGAAGGTAATACAAAGCAGTTATTATATTTATTTTTTTGAAAGTTAATCTTTCAGGTTCAGCTTGTTAAACAAAACCAAATGAAATAAGAATGAGAATGGCGATTAAAAATAGGTGCAGTAATACTTTGATAGTGTAAACCTAAATAAATTGCAACAACAAGTAACACAAAACTGATGAGCGAATTAATTCTATAATTTAATACTATGATTTTACTGATACAGTTTACATACTAAATATTTGTAGTCCAGTCCAGAAGTCAAGGCAGAGACTAAAGGGCCGAGAGGTGTCACGCACCTGATCGCAGGAGTTTGACGGGGTTTGGCACGTGAATCGTGCAAGGGGGGGGGGTCCCGTCCACACGCTGCGCTCGTGACGGGGCGGGGACCCGGGACCCCCTGCAACATCAAACGATTCACGTGCAACCCCCCCGTCAACAGGACTATCGCTGCGCTCCGTGGACACCTCGGCCTTTAGCCCTCTGCCTTGACTTCTGACTACAAATATTAGTAGTAAACCTTTAAATCAAAAGTAAAAATCATATATTAAATTATTTTATAAACGCTCATCAGTGTAACTTGTGGCTGCAATATGATTTTTTAGTATGTGTAATTACATACAACACACATACGCCGGCTGCGCGCCGCACGCACAAGTCCAAACAACACGTGAAGCCCGTCTGTTTTTTTTTTTTTTACGCAACTTCAAACCTTCCTTTGTTTCACTCTTCCTTTATTATACAGTTTAACGATTTGGTCTAAACAAATGCAACTAATTTGTAGCTGTGTAGTAAGGTTTCCCATTTTCCTTCCCTTTTTTCCAATTTTTTCCTTTCCCCCGAAAGGCCACAGGGAACCCTCAAAGTAAATGTACGGTTTTTTAGGGCCGTAAGAATAACATTGGAGAGAGTTTGTAAAATTAGTCAAAAAAGAGAACCGCTGATTTCGAAATGTAAATAATCGATATATTGCAGAAATGGATCGGGTTAATATACATAATTTCTTAATCACAGAAAGCAATTGGTTTTTTTATAAATAAACTGTAAAATAGTTTTGATGTCCCGTGCAATTGTGTGACAAACACACAATTAACATGTACACAATACATAATTATGTTTGACAAAAGTCACATTCACTATCCTCGGTGAGGCCGAAGGTCGAGGTGTCTAACGATAGTCGCCAAGAAAGGGTAAGGCACGACTCGCACCACACGAATAGAGCAGGGCAACCCAATGGTAAAAAAAATATAGTATAATAATAATATAATCAGCTCATTAATTCAGAGCTTATTAAAATCTAAAAACAATATTAATAATTTATGCAACGAATTGAACGAAGTGGAGTACACAGTTGAAGTACAATCAACAAAACAAACGATCAACACGCCGAATATACGCGACAGTTTGACTATTTTTCTGACCCACTTTGGTTAAATCTAGTTATGGATTAGCTCTCTTTTTTTTCATTTTTCACTGTACGTACCCAACCCAGGTTGTTCCTTTTCACTTTGTTGTTTCGCCCCTCTACCTACGACACTCATAAAACAACAAGTATTTCCCTTAATGATTATAATATTTTTATTTTTATTTTTAAAAGAAAATTGGAGCCTTAATTTGAAATTTTATAAAGTACATTTTGTTTGTTATGTATTTTAGCATTTCTTGATTTTGACTAAATGTAATCGTATATTTTATTTTATACAGTGAAAACGGGGGAGTTAGACGCGCGGCGGAACGGGCCGTTCGTCAAATAATGGACGAATATGATTTTGAATTAGTATCTTAATACATCAAGTGTAGTAGCGAATGTAGTTTATTTTTTTTTTTTTTTTTTTTTTTTTTTATTTTTTTTTATTACAAACTAAGGACGATTAATTCCGTTCCGTCGAGAGTGTCATTAATTATATTAATAAATACCCAAAGACAATAGAACATCCCGGTGGTTATACATCTGATCCCGCCAACTCATATTTTGTTATTATGGACTAAATGAGGGTCCAAACCTTAAACTGAGAAAACGCTTAGATAGTCATGAAGATGGAGCTTTAAAAAAAAAAAAAAACCAACACGCTAACTTGACGGTGTTTGTTGTCCCAAGAATGTTAGACGATTTAATTAAAAAACACCCTCATTAAATTTTTAAATAAATATAATCAAACAATTGAGTTTGTTTTTATTTATATCGAAAAAAAAACGCCCATGAAAATTATAATTTTTCTATTAAATATTATTACCATTTTTAATTTTTTTTTTTTTTTTTTTTTTCCAGAAAAATCCTCCGTTTGTGCGGTTAAAAAAGAACGCCCGCCCCGGGAAGAAACCTGGGCGCAGCAGCCGCAGCAGGGGGGTGGCCGCGCGGATCCACAATAGCGCCTCACCCACTCACTGCGAGTGCCCGCCCTATCGAAAAACCCTACCGAAGCGCATCTCCTTTAAGAATTAATGGAGAATTAAGGAGAAATTTTGAAAAAGATTATCCGTCAAATGTGTATATTATTAGCCGGCTGTCAACCACCCGGCGGTCCCTTCCGCCCCTGTCGGGGCCGGAGGGTCTTCGAGTGGTGAGTGGCCATAGTTGGGCGGCTCGCCCCGCAACGCCGGCCGAACTGTTGCTTTTTTCTTTTACTTCTTTTTTCTTTCCTGCCGAAATTGGTGTTCGAATTGTTTAGAGAGTTGGAGTAGGGTGGCTATTTCCTTGGGCGAGTAAGTCTAAAGTGTACGTGTGTCATAGAGCGAAGATGCACGTGTAATTGGTCTAAGGTTGTAAAAACGTAGCAAATTATAGTATATAATGTGTGGTGTGTGTGGGGGGGGGGGGGGGGGGGGGGGGGGGGGGGGGGGGGGGGGGGGCGAAAATTAAAAAAAAAAAAAAAAAAAAAACCTACGAAAACCACAACGATATTAATGGCCTAGAAAAAACAAATTAAAATTTTATTTTAGACTCTAGCATAAGATAAACGTACAAACGAACATTATTACAAAGAACGCAGTTTAAACCATAAATACTAACTTGACTGTATAAAAGCAATATATTTTAAACATCTGGTAACGTGGCTGTAACATATTAACAAAAATAGTAAAAAAAATAACCATTAACGGTTATAAATTTGCAACTGTTTTATGCCATAAATTAAACAAATTGATCACTTTTTATAAAACAAAATAAAAGATGTATATTTGAAAACTAGTTTGAGTTTGTAAAAAGAGGCAACTTTTTACTAAACTTTTTCTTTCTAACATAAATGCGTTAGGAGCAACAAAGAAAGTAGTGTAATCGTTTTCCCAAAAAAAGGTAGTACAAATTGATCTAAAAATAAAAAAAAAGAAAATAAAAAGTAAAAAATCATTTTTAAAAAGATATTTAAAAAAAATTAAAATAATATAAAATATTACAAAAAAGAAATATCAAGATCCTAGTGGTCCTCAAGACTCAACAAAGGTTGGGTTTATATTAGTATATTTTTTTTTTTTATTTTTGTTTTATTTCAATTTTTTTTATATATTTTTTTTATTTTATTTTTTTTATTATTTTTTTTTTTTTTTTATATTTTTTTATTTTTTTTTTTATTTATTTTTTTAATTTATATTATTTTATTTTAATATTTTTTAATATTTATATTAATTATTTTATTTTCTTGATATATTATTTTATTTTTTTTTTTATTAATTTTTTTTGGTTATTTTTATTTTTCTCTAAATTTTAATTATTTTTTTTTTTTTTTTTATTTACGAAAAAATATTAAAAAAAAAAAAAAAAAAGGATAAACAAAAAAAAAGAAAGAAAAAAAAACTCCCCCCGGAAAAAAGCTGAAGACCTACATATATGTGTAGACCTAAGAGCAGAACGCAGGAGAACAAACGGGAAGGATTAAAAAATAGTAGGAAATATGGATTGAATGTGACAAAAATATCATTAATAAAAAATCCCAAGCCCATAAATAAAAAATATCTACAAATCTTAACGAATATTGAAACATAATAAAAAGGGGCCGCCACCCCGCCGACCCCCCGGAAGACCAAAACCACCGAATCAGACGACCCCCCCACCCCCACCCCCCCGACAAACAAAAAAAACACGGACGCGGGCACAAAACAAAATAGAATTGCAATTTAGCACTAGGAAATACTAGAAATTGCCAATTCAAAATATTAGAGAGAAGAACCGCATGAGATCTCTACCTTTTGACCTCAGTTTTTTTTTTAAGTTTATGAGGCACCCGCTGAATGATTTAGGGAACAAACTTATCACTTCAAAATTCAGAGCCAAGACAAGCCAACCCAAAACCCTCACAAAACTCCAACCAAATTGGTCACTGCCAGTTATGACGTTGCACACACACACACGAGACACAGCATAGACACGAGACAATACTTCCAATGTTTTTGTTGGCCGACTTTTTTATTTATTATTGTTTAGGTTCATGAAGGGGACTCATAAAATGGATTTTTTTTAGGACCAACTTGTAAACAAAATTTTATATTAAAATCACAATACTCTTCTCTATGCTAAACGTATATGGCAGAAGTAAAAAAGATAACTTGGAAAATAATAACCAGCTTTTACACTGTGCATATCAACTTTATTAACACGAATATATTACTATACTTAAAAATAAAATCCCGTTAGAAATATCGCATTAATTATATTTTAAAAATACGTATGGTCGATTGAAGTGTTATCCTAAAAGATTTTATAAAGTTCAGAATTATAAGCTTTGCAAGATAAATGTTCTTACTGTAGACAATGTTTCTGAAAAACGTGTAGCTTTTTCTTCCTTTCTTGGTTGTTCAAGAGGTTTTTATAAAATTAATTACTTGGTTGCATTTGTAATCTTAAAAGTGTATGGGTTCTATGTTAGTTCAAACAATTTGTGTCTTGTTTTAAATTTTTTGTATTAGATCTGTTTAAATAAATTATTGAATTGTTGCCGAAAGTTACTCTTATATGAAAAAAGGAACGGTTAGTAGGATCTGATATTCTTCAACTCTACTACCCCCATAGGAAATGGAATATTCCTCTCGTGAGATACTTTTTTTTTAAGTGGGGATGATAAAATCAAAACTAACTTCCTCCCTTCCTTCCCACCAAATGTTAAAATCCACAATCACTTCATAGTATTCAACTGGATATTTCGTTATGATGGAGTACAATAGTTTGCTTGAATTTTATATTTTCAGGAATATATAAAGTTATACAGTAAATTAATAAGAATCGCATAGAACTGATTAAATAACTGATTATAGGGGTTCTTTATCGATGATAATACCTTATATCACAAAACAAATATCTTAAATATGCACCCCGAAAAAAACACAAAGTAAAAACCCCCACTCTTATTAGAAAATGACCAATAGTGAATTTTATTTACCCCTACCGCCGCTCCCCCAAGCCCCACCCCTACCAAGTTCGTCGACGGAGACGACGCCGTGCTTCAGTTAGCTGTTTGCCGCGCGGCCAGAGAGGACGGGCCAGCGAGCACGTTCCTACCTACCCAACACTACCGCCGCACCGCCAACACGTTAGTCCCACCAACTTGAACAACAGACAAAGACAACGCTCATTTAAGAGAAGCGACCGGAAGTAAGGAGTAAGCCCCGGATACTAAAATTAAAGTCCCGTCCCTTAAGAGAGAGGAGAAGGGGTAAGTCCCCCGGAACCCCCGGCCCCCCCCGAGAGAGCTTGCCGTGGACGACACACACAGAAAGCTAAATACATCTTAAATCTCCGGCTCTGATCCTCGATATAAAACTACAACAATTAGTGAGCCCACTGTTTCACGACCAACCAAGAAACTTTCGTTTGATTACTATAAAAGGGTTTAAAAATAAAGCATGGCGGGTATAAAAATAGTCAAAGGGGGTGTACTGGCGTGCCTCAAGGTAGGCTCTTTTTAGAGAGTAGGCCCGATCATGTTTATCATGAAACAATTATTTTAAAAGTAAAATAGTTACTTTTAGAGAGTAGAATAAAAAAAAAGCTGTTAATAATTTTAAAAATTTTTACAACGGATTTTATAGGCGAAGATCATTAAATGGGAAGAACTAAAAGACAAACCAATTTATTTATTATTATAGGACGGGCCAGGCGTGAAGACCGCCGAATCCATTTAAGCTAGGGGTGAATATGAGAACTATTGGTTGCGATGATGTAGAAACCATCTAGTGTAATACATATCGTTTCTAACTAAGTCCGATTTGTGTCTTAGAGAGAAAGAAGAGAGCCATTTTATGAACAGTCCAATAGACAGGTAAGGGCCAACTAAGGGGTTGGCGGTCTTAATGTTTTAAGAAGTGGGAATCCAAACCACGTAGTATTGGTCAACAACCTTGAATAATTCAAAACCAATACGTACATACCCTATATTTCTCTCTAATAGAATAATAATGGACCATGGTGGGGGATGACAAAACTGTTGAGGGCCGGGACACGGAAGTATCCAGTATTAATATAGGTTCGAGAAAAGAAACATACACCGGGCTACAATCACACACCACACTAATCTACTCCCTTCTCTTCTTTCCTCTCTCTTCTCTCCCTCTTTGATCCTATTCTCTTCCCCTTCCTTGCTTTCTCTCCCGTTTCTCATCTCACCTTCTACTCGTTCTGTCTCTCCACACTTCTTTCTCTCTCTCTCCCCCCCCTACTCACAAACATCAATTCTCATCCTCCGCTCGCCGCCAAGTAGCAGTCTGGGTAACAACACTGATACTGCGGATCTACTGCGCGGGGGGCGGCCATTTTTTCCGCAGTCGTGGGGCTTCGTGTGTTTTGTTCCCAGCGCCCAGTTTAAGAGTGTTTTAATTAAAGGAATTTTTTTTTTAGATTTTATCGTCAAACTACTATATACTGTCTATCACTAGCTGGGCTCTGCCGCTAAGAGAGTATAAAAAAAAATCCTGACTCACAAACTAACTAAAGCAATGTATACTCCGTCTCTCCCCGTCATAAAAGGCCTAAAGCCCCCCCACCAATAGGATAGCCTTAGCCCCGCGCCGTTTCTGCCTGTCCCTAATAAAAAAAAAATATATAAATTTTTTTTTCCTTTACTTTTTCAAACCAAAGAATGACTGTAAAAATAATCAACATCGAAATTTAAAAAAAAACAAATAAATTAAAAAAAAAAAAAAAAAAACAAAAATAATCGGTAACACTAAAAAAAAGTAAAAATATATAAATTTTTTTAGATATACCTATATTCTAAGTTGATATTGGAACCTTTTAGATTAGTTTTTTTTTTTTGTTTACCACTAAATAAATCAAAATACTCTCAAAAATGTTAATAAATGAGGTATCACATACAACAAAACGTTTTTGTTAATGAGAAAAGTCACATTTTGGGCAAGGCCAACTCTCCATAAAGATTTTTTTCTTTTTTTTTCATTTGTTTTTTTTTTTTTTTTTTTTTTCTCTAATTTTTTTTTTTTCCTCCCGCCCACACAAACATTGATTACTAACATGGTATACTAAACAACTTTATTCAAAAAAAAAAAAAAAAATTGTCAAAAAAAATAGATTTTTTGAGGATCGAACACCCCTTTATTGCTTATTGTTATGTTCGGTTCTAGTTCTTCAGGTGATTTATAAAATGGGACCCGAATAACCTCAAACTGTTTAAATTGGGAATATTATTTAATTTGGCAAACAAATTCTAGTTGTTTATCAGATAGTTTGTAGAGTTTGAGCTTAAAGGTTCGTCGTCATCCAGGCGCTACATTTCATTCATTCACGCAATTGTTGCTTGGAGTAGCAAAGAATGGGAGGGGAGAGAGCCTACCTCACTAACACACATACAAAACGTGGGTCGCCAGACCCCCCTGTTCCCCCCACAACGTGGTCCCCGCCCCCTCGGTACCATCGACTGATCCTGCCTGTACCCCCGCCTCCCTCCCCCGCCCCGCAAATTGTACAAAAAAGTACAATCTAACTCCCTCATGTTTTTAATTGAAATATCAGCTATGAAGTTTTTCTATATTAAAAATCTAAATAACTACTAACCGACCTATCAGCCATTCCTTCCATCAGCATGTCAAGCCAAAGAATAGACTAACAAATTTCAACTCACAAAAAATCAATCTGATACTTGAAAGTCGTTTAAAAATTATCATTATTATTTTATAAACCAATAAATAAAAATTTCCTCTACCTCTTAAAAAGATAATATATTTTTAAAAATTTTACTTTACACAAGCTGTGTTAGTAACTTTAGTGTAAGGTTTTCCCTCAATTTTATGTATGTACCTAGAAAGGAGGAGAGGCCAAATTAGCCAATAAACATTTAAATCTTAAAAAGTGTCAAAAAATAATATTTTGATACGAACCCCGCATAGTAAATAAATAACTACTAAACTACTAAGTTATATTATATAAATACTAAACTTATTCCAACCCCTCTTATGTAACTGGAGAGATTTGTAAATAAATAATAAGTGTTGATATTTAGTTAAAAAAATACATAAGTATGGAGAATAAAAACGGTGTGGGTGTGACAGACGGAACAGCTACCACCACCGGTAAGACCATGTACCCCGGGTGAGGAAAGGTGAGGTTTGCGAGCGGCCCAAAGACGCACTTTTTGAAGCCATCAGATAAGAGGGGTGGGGAAAGGGGAATGTGGGGTGGGCCCGGCGTGGGAAGTTGGTGGGGGGGGGGGGGGCCCTGGGTGTAAGTTTCCAGTGGGGCGGGCGGCGCTCCCTTTTCCACGGTCCTGTGTTTTAATGCATCCCCCAATTTCCCGGCATCGACCCCACCCCGTACTGAGAAGGAATAAACCGTTGATTTTATACACAAATAAAATAGATTCACATCCAATGTAAAAAAATGATTTAGTCTCAAAATATCCAGCTGTTTTTTTTTTGTGGTCCGTTGTGGAGCGTCTAGTGTATTTCCGTGTAAAAGTAATGCAGTTTTAAATAAAACCAGCTTGTGGTTTGAGAGAGCCTCGCTAACCTAAAATCAATATTTAAGATGGGAAAATCAAACTGTAGGTGAAATAATCAAGGGCAAGAAATAGATAGGAAACGGTAAAAATACTTCACCTATCGTAGTGCGGTTCAACCTTAAAACCCCCCCTACCAGTCTTGTCTTTGGGAGAGATGGGGGTTATGCGGGAATTAAGTGTATATGTATGTTGGGAGAAATTTAAGATGAACAAAAACTATTTAAGTACGTAGAATTTTAAAGAATAATAATACAGTAATTGGACTTGTTAAAAAAATTAATACCTAAATAAGGTTTAGGTGTCATTTTAATTTATGGATCGATCCATTCAGTTGTACTATGCAAATAACAGGGCAGAAATCTTTTATACACGCAAACCCTATTACATGCTACATGCACAAGAGGAAATTAAGGTTTAAGATAAATACAATTCCATAAGGTTGGTCACCCCTGTCGCTTTCCTCCCCTTGCCTTGGCTTGTCAGCGCTGTTTTAAGACATTGCGGGGCTTTTTGTTGTTTGTTGTCATTACGTTGAGGTTATAAAACAAAAAACAGGTTTTGATCAAGACCCATGAGAGTGTATATTTTGCAGAGCGAATATATTTTAAAAAAAAAAAAACCATAATTCATGTTACCAACAAAAATGTCAAAAAAAAAAAATCCGAATCTGTAAATAGTAGTAATACAATACCAAGTGTTAATACTAATAAAATTTGTTATAATATAATGATTTGTTTGTGCATTTTTATTTTAAAAAAATCGGGGGGGGGGGGGGGGGGGGGGGGGGGGGGGGGGGGGGGGGGGGGGGGGGGGGGGGGGGGGGGGGGGGGGGGGGGGGGGTGTGGGGGGGTGGGGGGGGGGGGGGCCGTGTGGTTTTTATTTTTATTCTAAAAATGTTTTTTTTATCAAGATATCATACAAACGAAGCGTTAAAATATTTAGGTGAAAATTATTGACCTTTGAGGAGTACAAAGGACTTTAAAGAAATTTTAAAGCACAAAACTATAGTAGCAGCCTAATATAAAAGGGTTATATGTCGTTTTATTTTATTTCGGTGAAAATATTGGCATGAGATTGAGTACAGACTTGAAAAAGCACAACTATAATAGGAAGGGCTATATAAAAGGGTATATGTCGTTTTTTACGGGAAATATTGGCTTGAGGTACAGGACTTTAATAATTTAAAGAACAACTAATAGTAGGTATGGGAGTAGTAGGGGTTAGGGGGGTAGTTGGGGCCAATTTACCCGGGATAAATGTCGTTATTTAACTGTGAGAAAAAGTTTGTCTTGAGTAACAAGACTATAAAGCACAAGACTATAGTGGCTATATAACAGGTGGTTAAATTGTCATTATTTTCCGGAGAAAAAATGCTTGAGTAAAGGACTTTAACAAAAGATTTAAGCACAAATACTAAAGTAGCCGGGGGGCCTATCTAAAAGGGAAGGGTTTATATGTCGTTATTTACAGTTACGAACTGGTGAAATATAATTGGCTTGAGTACAGACTTAAATAATAAAAGCACAACTAACAAACCTGAAGGCTGCGGAGTTCTCTACCGAAGACTCGGGAACGGGTGTGTTTCGGTCGCACACTACAACACCCGTGAACAATAGCTAACAAACCCACTAACCACGGATCCTCTAGCAATGATTCCCGTCCAAAATCCCACACTCCCCACACAAGAGCGTGATATGTTTTTGGCGTCTGCGGTGGCCTTCGTGTGCCAATCTCAACCGGGTACTCCATCCGAACAAAACCTAACCTTTGATCCCACATGACCGAACGTAAAACATATAACCTCGCCGCTGATAAAACCACCGGCCAAGAATCGAAATGAACAATTCAACCACACACCACACAATCACTAGAAACTACCATAAAATTATTACAGACCACACTGAGACAAACTAAAAGATAGAATTAACGATGAATCATCAAGTAATTTTATTTTGGCTGCACAACGAGAAATTTTAAAAATAAATATGTATGGTAACTTGGTGTGGGGTTATCAACACCCCAACAAACACATCTACAAAAACACTCATAAATTTCTAAAAAAAAAAAAAAAATCCTAAACATTCTATCCTAAAACTATTCTAACAACCCCACCTCAACCACCCCCACACTACCCCCCCATTAGTATCGACAACTCTAACTCCACTTACTAAGACGTTAGTTTCGGCCCCCAATATTTTGTCACTCTACGGCCGTTGTAAATTGAAATATTGACAGCGTATCTTCTGATTTAGATATTAAAATTTCGTTAATGTAATGAACAATATTCTGTCAAGAATCGTTCAAACAAAAAAAATATTTGTATTGAGAGCAATGAAAGCTTTGAGTTTAATTATTTATTTCTATTACAAAAAAGACGAGTCGCGCGGGCGCGCAGTTTTCTTATAACCTTGGTATGGAAGCGTAAATTATTAGGATTTTTCGTTCCCTATAATAAAAAAAAAAAAATCGTTTACCCACTACACCCCACAACCATGTGGACAATAGCGGGTATTTTGGGTATAAAGCGCCTGGTGGACGTGGAGAAATGGACCCAAACCGCAAGGACCGGCTTCCTTAGTCAACTGTGTACCTTGTGTGGTGGGTGAGTGTATGGATCACAAAAACGGGACGATAGTTATGGGTGGTTAGAATGTTTCAATTCATCAACGATATACGTGCGACTGTGTGGGTGGTGGGTGGGTGGTGAGATGGTCCATTTCATATCAACATCATAGGATGTGAGTGGTTTTGAGTGATCCATCAAAGACGTAAGTTTGTGGGTGGTTGGAATGTACATAAACCGACATAACGTGTTGTTGATGTGTGGAAAGGGTGGGAGAGGTGGATCATCAACTTCGTAGTTTTGAGAGTGGTTGAGAAGAGGGCGTCAACAAATGACGTAAGTTTGTGGGTGGTTGGAAATGATCTCCACCGACATACACGGTGGGTGTGGGGGATGGGTGGGTGAGGGTCATCAACTTCGATGTTAGTGATATGTTGGGTGGGATCATCAATGACGTAAGTTTTGTGGGGAGTTTAGGAAGTGTTCACAAACGACATACGTGTGAGGATGGAGGTTGAGGTGGTCCATCAACTTACGTATTTAGTGAGTGGATAGGGTTGGATTATCAATGGCGTAACTTTTATTAGCAAAGACAATTTTTAGCCACTATTTGCATTATTAAACAATATACAAACAAACGACAATACACAAAGTACTATCAAAGCTGTGGAGGCATAATAGAGTATATTTAAAGAATAAGAGACCCTTAATGGAGTAATAAAATTTTTCATACAAAGTCGCAGTTTTTACGATGCACAGTACAAAAGGAAATATACGATACATCGTCAATTTTACGATGCCAAATTAGGTCAAATAAACACAGGTTGGCTTATAAACCGAATGCAAACTATACGGTTAACGTTGTAGATAAAGACCCGAAAAAACGCTAAAGTACATTCACGCAAAATTTCCAGCATTTGCACAATGATCTATAAAATTGGTTCCTGTTGTTTAGAAAATGGTAATTCCCAAGAAGGCCGCCCCTCAAAATCCTATACTTTAAGACCCTCACTCTGAAGTGTATTCGTACTTAATAAAACAGTCCTACGTACCTGCGAGGTTATCGAAATCAGATAGTAACACTAATGTTAAATGTATTAAAAGAATTTTTTAGAATAAATTGCTATTTGTTCCTCATTAATATAGAATCAGTGAGATCTTCTAAATTAATTAAGTGCTTTATTTATTTTTTAGCTTTACATTGAACAATTATGTCTTTAAAACTGTTCAGCCAGCAGTCCGTTTTATGTTGCAAACCATTTAGGTCAGGTCGATGTTTAAAGAGGTTGGGGTCATCTAAAACGTATTTTTGTATTGGGTGGGTGTTCATTGGTTAAATATTGTTAACGCAAATAGATGTACTGCACATTCTCACTACGCTGTGTGTGAGTGTGTGTGTGTGTGTGTGTGATGTGAGTATGTGGTGAGTGTTGTGTTTGTGTGTGATGTAGTGTGGTGAGTGTGATGTAGAGTGTGTGTGATGGGTGTGTGTGTGTGTGTGTGTGTGTGGTGTGTGTGGTGTGAGTGTGTGTGTGATGTGTGTGTGTGTGTTGTGGTTTGTGTGTTGTGTGTGTGGTGAGTGTGATGGTTGTTTTGTGTGAGTGAGTGTGTGAGGTGAGTGTGTGTGTGTGGTGTGTGGTGTGTGTGTGTGTGTAGTGAGTGTGTGTAGTGTGTGTGTGTGAGTTGTGTGTGTGAGTGTGAGAGTGTGTGTGTGTGTGTGTGCGTAGCGTGCCGTGTCGTCGAGCGTGCGTGCGATGCGTGCGTGCGTAGGCGTGGCGTGCGTGCGTGAGCGTGCGTGCGTGCGGTGCGTGCGTGCGTGCGTGCGTGCGATCGTGTCGTGGCGTGCGTGCGAGCCGTGCGTGCGTTTGCGTGCCGTGCGTGCGTGCTGCGTGCTGCGTGCGTGCGTGCTTGCGTGCTGCGTGCCGTGCGTGCGTGCGTGCGTGCGTGCGTCGTGCGATGCCATGCGTGCGTGCGTGCGGTGCGTGCGATGCGTGCTGTGCGTGCGGTGCGTGGCGAGCGTGCGTTCGTGCGTGCGTGCGTGCGTGCGTGCGTGCGGTGCGTGCGTGCGTTTGTATTTTGAATCCCTCGTGCTTGTATATTTCTAATTTTAAAGGAACCCATCTCCTGCCGCCCACTGTCCCCGCGTTTCAAGTAACTTAGACAAACCTCCTTTAAATCGAAAGGTAATACTTTGTACAGTCTTGTCGAGTACACGGAATGTCTGTGGACTGTGACTCGTGACTCGTCTTTTGTGGCGAGTCGCAGGTGAGTGTGCCAGGACGGTGCGGCGCCCGTCCCACCTCGATTGGGCCGGGCAGTCGAGCTGGCCCCATGGCAACCGTTCCAGCGACCAGCCACAATAATTATTACATTAGTACATGCGTCAGTTTTAGTTATTGACTGCTACTTACTGGACACCATTTCCAAATTAAAATTTACTCTTGCCGTCGATCCGTTTTCAATATAGTTCAACCCCCCATAGTGTGATTACAGTAGCAGTACGGTTTTAAATGGATACAATTTAGGGGTAGGGCTGTTAGTACTCCTATATCATTATGGACATTTTTTATTTGTGCGTGCGCTAAAAAATACAAACTAATAATATTTTTATAAATATTGAACTTTAATACATTGTCTTACTATTTACTGTGGACAATCATATGATTGTGCAACGGTAAAATTTTCATTCTCATGTTGAGTGATATATATTAAATTTGTATGTTTTATCTGAGTTTTTATTATTTATTTGTTTAAATTTAGATATTTCTTTATTTGTGACTTCATATTATGGACATGTGATAGAATTAATTTGGTTGTATACAGTTAAAATATTCCCGTTATTAAAAAACGTTATTTGTGTATTGTGTTTTGCGTAAATAAAGTCGTTTTAATAAATGTGTGTTTCTTTTAGATCTCTACAAAATTGATTGCGTGGGAGCTAACAACAAAGCTCGCGTGTGAGTATTTTATTTGGATGTGTTATTTGGCCCATATAGTGGGTGGAAGTTGAATAAGCCATGTATGGACGGTAAAAAGGGGCTGCGACCACAACTGATTAAGCATCCATCGAAAGAAAGATATAGAAGGTCGCAATCCAATAAGTGCACAAACCGCGTGTCGTTTAGCTTTGTCTCCAATTCGACTTTCGGAAGGCAGGGCCAGCACCTAGACAGTCCCTTTCCATTATACTCCCAAAACCTCAAGGAAAAACGTACGTCGATACTTTTACAACAGGTTATAAAAGATGTTACGTTAGATTAAACACTATTTATGAACAGCCATACGTAAACGACATCGCTGTGGCCATAACGAAAGCGACAATTGATTTCTTCTTCTCTTGTGTAAACATTTACAAAAACTTAAAAGAGAGTCGTGAGGAAATTAACTCACGAGTGTCAGAATTTGTGATCATTGAAACTATTTAAAAGCAATTTTACGTGCTGTTTTTTAAATATTTTATCTACTTAAATTACAATGGGTAATAAGCCATCAAAAGTGGGTAGCAAAAGCAAGCAAACAAATAATATCACACTAAACAGAAAAATAACCTTAAAACTAACTATATTATAATTATTCACCAACAAATTTATTAATTTTGTATTGATCGTTTACGTCAGTTGGTAATTTATTCTAAACGAATTTAACGTTCTTGTATTTATGTAAAAAAATGTTGTTTTTTTTATTTCCAAAATGCGATTAATGGCTGGCCCAAAAAAGCTAGACTTAATAAAGGCATTTCCTTGTTACTATTTATATCAATGAAGGTATATCATGCTGGCACGGAAGTACATCGATACAAGGTTCCATTGTCACTCTATATTGGGGGAGGGGGGGGGTCATGTGGTGCGGGTGACATCGCCACGTGCGTGCCAAGTTGGTAGTAACTACGAGATGTGATCCGTTTAGATCATGGAAGCCATTAGCAATCCCTTTATTAAATGCTTTACATTAAATGTTGTAATAGTCCCTCTTGAAACTACTTTACAGACTAGGCCTCGTTCATACTGTTACATTATTTATAAACAGTTTTTTTTAAAGAGTGTTTTTTCTATCGAAAATTATTAGAAAATTTTTTGAATACAACTGTTAGTATCTAGTCTTAATGAAGAAAAATGTGTTTACGGGGGGAAAATTCTGAAAATTTCTTTTGGAGATATGGCTGCCCAAAGTGACTAAAATTTGGCCTTTTGATGCATAACTCATGAACAACCGTGTAAATATAATTTATTAACATTTTGAGAATATAGTGGACCAAAAGTTACTAATGCAACATAGTATATAGTAAATCTACAAAAAATATATATATAAATTTTTAATGTTACCATTATTTTTTCTATAAAAGATATTTGTTCAAATTTATTTTTGATTTGAAAGATTTGTACAGACACTTCGACAAAAAAGTAGTAATATTTATAAAATTAATTGCTATAGTTTACTATAAGTTGTGAGTTAATGCGCCATTCAGTCAAATTTGGGTGCGGGCAGGCGGGAGGTCCAATGAGGGGGGCGAGGAGGAAAGTCATTGCTTTTCATAATGTGAGTCAGGATCGGTACTACTCTTTAGTTGCAGTTAGCGAAGAAATCCTAGAACAAAATCTTTAGAAACCGCTAAACTGGGCCGCCCGGACGAACACCCCTAAAAGAAAGGCCGATCTCCTTTTTAAAATTAACCCTGGCGGGGCTATAGGGGGTTGGCAGAGAGGCAGGTTATTACATAGCTTGTTCGTTTGTGATCAGGATCGATTACATACTCTTAGCGGCAGATGCGATGAAATCAGAACAAAATTCTTTAGAACGCCAAAACTGTGCGCCCAGGACAACACCCTTCAAAGGAAAGGCCGATCTTCCTTTTTAAACCCTACATTTCCCCCTCATTTCCCAATAGAATATTTATCTGTGCGAGGAACATTATCCAGACAGAGTAAAGGGAGTAGAACCAGCACAGTACACAGGTGAATATTATTGATAAAAAGTTCAGTTAAGGATTCGATCCTGTGCTACTCTAAAACTCAGGCTCCAAGAAGTCTCTACGTCTCTACGCCTTAGACGCTCGGACACTGGATCTCCGTTACATGTCCGTGGTGCATACGTGTACCAAAGGCTATAGAACTTATTTTATTATTATATACCATATTCTAAAGATATTAATGTATACTTTGTTCTAAATATATTATTATTAATTTACTAAATAATTCTATAGTTAGCAAATATGGTACAAAATTAAATGTACCTTTTCTTTTTCAGGTGGCCGCCAAACCGCACAGGCAAGGCAGACAACTGAGGGGGTGAGTGGATTGACTCATTTGAACATGAATTTAATGGTCCAACAACTCGTGCAGAAAGCATTTTTCATGATCGGTGATTATAAACTGAAGAACTGAACCATTTTAACTCAAAAAACTAAGGTGATGGGTAAAATAAATTAAGCTATCGAATGTTTCGAGTAGTAAACCAATAAAAGTACGAAATTATAATTAATTTATTTAATTATTCATAAGACGCCGATACGTCCAAGATATGGGGAATATGGATTCGAATGAGTGTGATGAGTGTAGATGAGCGAATGTAGAGACATTGTTACAAACTAAGGCGCCTATTCCATAGAAAAGTGCATTAATTAATAGCCCAATGACAAATGAAACAAGTAGCCGGTGGTTATCAGCTGGTCCTTCTCAAAAATGAATTGACTCTGATTGGGAATCGAACTGAGAATCTTTAGCACATGAAGCTGGAATTAACCCAACAACGGCAGCCGACCAATACTAGTTCATGTAATACCATGCGGGCCTGTGAATAAATAAATAACAACTTTTGAGTTATGGTAATGTCAAGAAGATTTTGAGGAAAAATTTTGAACTTATCTAGGATTTAGAGTTAATTGATGGTCAAGTTATCCAAGGTTCGGGCTGTAGCACAAACACTTGACTCTTCGTCCATATTATGTCTCAATAACCAGAATAGAATGTCTGTCATATAATAAATAAACAACAAACGGAATATTTTTTTTTTTTCTAGTTTAGAGATCTTAAATCAACAAACATAACAACAACTTTTTTTGTTTTTAACCTGTCCATGTTCTATGCCAAGAAAGTAAGTTGCCGATTAAGAAATGAACAGTTTATTGTGGAAGAAGTTTATTTTTTACTGATAAAAAATAAATGTACTGTCTGTATTCAACAGAAAGGTATTAAAAAGAACCACTAAGGACAAACTATTTATCCCACATTTCTCCAGTTTTTTCACTTTTAAATGATTGAGATAAAAATATCGAGAATGACTATGAGATGTATTAAGTATGAAGAGTCCCAATTTCACTTGTATGTTGAAATAAATCCACTAATGTAAAAGGTACGTGACTGCTTTGTATGTACCTTTTAGAATAAATCGCCCCAGGAACAAACAATTAAAGGGGGAGATTTCTGGTGTGTAAGGCAATAATAGATCTATCTCCTGCAATAAAATAAAATATAAAAAAAACATAAAAGCTAGTTTTTTTAAACATATCTATTTCTATATAAAATTGGAGTTTGCTAAGTTTTTTCTAGGTTTTTATAATGAGAGTTAACTAGTTGCAACTTTTTATTTTTAAATGATTTTCAATTTTAATTAAAATGTTAGTTTACCATCAGAACAGTACAAAAATTTGAACAAACAATAACCAATCAATACGTGAAAATTTATGAAAAAATTTTTTTTTGTTAAAATTTTGTTGATTAATGGAACAAAACATTAAAGGAGACTATCAAGTCAAGCTGTTTTTGCTTGATTTAATTAAATTTACCACTGGTCTCGAGGATAAATAATAGATTCAGTGCTGGTGGGAAGTAACCAGAATTATTATCCACCTAACGCTATTTCTCAGAAAGTGGTACAAAATTAAATAACCAATTTTCCTTATATATTAGATCCGACCCGCAACCAAGACAACAGGGACAACCCGTTACCACCTTATCAGGAGGAATTCTGTAATTATAGTGTAGTGTTGACGTCTGTCGTCTAACAGGTAATTGTAAGCATCTTTTACATTTTGTTTCTATTGACATCTTTTACATTTATGTTATTTGTGCTTATGCCCTCTCTAAAATACAGATTATAAAATTAGCACTTTTTTTCCACTCGGTTTTATTTAACCTCCAGAATATCAACTCTCAGATACTCTCAAATTAGTTTGAAACAGGTAAGTTTAAATCCTTAAAGGAGTGTTTACAGCAAGATTTTAATGAAAATTCAAGTAAAATACCTGAGAACAAGAGATATCTAACTATTCAAATTTTATTACAGCTCTATTACATAGGTCCCAAACCGGTGGGGGGGGGGGCATGAAGGCAAGACAAGGTGATATCTATACTTCCAACGACCGGTTGGAAGTAAGATATGGACTATTAAGACCAGAGAAAATGACAAGCTCTTCCATCTAGTGACAATCAACTCTCTATCCATACAACACTAAACCAATTTCTTTTTCTATTACCCAGTATTTTCAGAATTTTCAACGGATTCATGTTTCGCGGGGTTGGTGTTTACTAGTTGACTAGTCAATGTTTATATAGACTAGTACACCAAAATCGTGGTAGGGACATTCCACATTTACCAATCTAAAATATCTTGTGGATCTAGTTGTCCTCTGGAGTAGAAGGTTGAGAACCACTGTACAGTAAGATGCGAAGAAAAACACACACAAAAATAAACCAACTGACCCAGGGCTTACGAGATCGCTCCTAGGTCAGTGGACCCGACATGACTTTAACACCCCAGGATGCAGTCTTAGTGGCACCCTTAATTCCGCTCAACTTGATCTTCCCGGTGGGCGATGGAATAAATCATTCTCCAGTTAGGTTAATAGAGTGCCCCCCCGTCGGCTCGTGCGTGGGACCTGGACAGTCACAAAGGACCACTTGTGCGATCAATAAGGTGCGGAACTACAAGAAAGTGGCACATGGACAGGGTACAGATAATCGCCGCCGCCGTGGGACCGTGTTAGCGGAGACCCCCCACCTTTCTCGTCACCGCCGGCCATTACGTCATCGCTCTGGTTCAAGTGGCTCCTGGATGCATGGGAATTAGTGGACATTTCAACGGATGGAAGGCCGTTATAGTTCTCGTCGGTGAGTGACTGTTCCGGGGGACGTCTTATGGCAGTTACTTTAACGAACGAATCAAGACTGTGCTTCTGAACCCAATGACTTTCAGGCAATCTGAAAAGTACGGTAGCACTTGAGTTGAGACATATCGCCTACCAAAGGAATCTTTTAAGCTGGTGTGGTAGCTAAAGGTTCGGGATTGTTTCTCCAGGTTCGAATTCCGAACTGAGTTAACGATTTAAGGACGATCGGTACTTCACTCCTTGAATAAAGTTTACGCAAAGGCCTGCAGGCCCTTGTGAACCGGTGAGTTAAGTTAAAAATTACGCAAGAATAATTTAATCGGCCACCATTTAGTGTACAAATAAGGACGAAGGTATGCTTGAGGTATTTTAAAATTACGTCTTTTAATAATAAGATTTTCCCACAGTATATTATATAATTAAAATATTTTTGTTTTGTAGATTGGGTCACAAATGCCGGTAACAGTGGCCGGTGAATATCCTGTTTTAATTTTGTAAATCTTTTGTAATGTTCAAGGAAATAAAGATCGTCTATATTCTGTATATATATATATATATATATATATATATATATTATATATATATATTATATATATATATATAAATACGTGAAGCCGTTTTGTCAACGCAACTCCTCCCTTTTATTTCAACCAATTTAAACGGTTGAGGTGGTCAACAAATTTGCCTCTGTTCGGAGTTGTGTGCAATAACGTCTTGAGTTCTTCAATAACCCTGAAAGACAGAGGAAACCCTCAAAATACTTTTTTCAGTAATAATTCAGAATAATATGGAGAGAAGATTAAATGAATCGAAATGTAACAGCTGTCCAAATGTAATTAATGATTTCAAGAAGTTTTAACTGCTGTTGGAATGAAAATAATGGTGTATGTAATGTTATACCAGGGAAGGTTGTAGGCAAGGTTTTAATGGTCATCTAGTGCAGTTATCTATCTATATAGCTATAAACTCGATGCTGGTCAGATGATATGACATTAAATGTATGCACTTCCCTGTGTCCTACCCCCACATATACTTGTTGAAGCTCTCGTCTGAAATCTCCTGAAAAATTCACGAAAAGTTACTTTTTCATCATAACATGTGGAGTTTTTTTTACCCAAAACTACCCATGTATTTCTTATCGAAATCACTTAAAAGTAGTTTATACCTAGTTGGAAATTGCTTGAGGTGAAAATGTTCAAACCTTTACAGTTCTCACGCTTAAAAAATGCGCACCTTATATATGAAATTTCAGCTTAGATAACTAAACAATTTGAGGTTTCAAAAAAACTGAAACCAGTAAAAGGGTAGTGCTAACATAACTTCCAAGTGAGGTATCAACATATAGGTATCTATCTCGTAAATTACATTTTACCATTGTACTTGGAAGAAACAACGTTTAAGGGTTCTGCCCCCCTCCCAAATAAAAAATATGCTCCAAAACCCAAAATTGAGTAATGTTAATCTAATACACCCAAGTGGGGTATTAAAATAAAGGTATTATGTTAAGGGGCTCCACTGCCCCAAAAACCAAAATTAATGGTCATACTGGTTAGACAATCTTGGTGAGGTCGCAGGCCGAATTCCTGAAAGGGGCTAGAGGTAGAGTTTCCAGGCGAAACCGCTGACTGACTGACTCACTGATCACTATTTCTCCAATTTCCCATGTAGGTATAGAGCTGAAATTTTTTACACTGTTTCGTATTGTACTGTAGTATAATGTCAAACTGTAATGTATGTTTGACATTATACTATTGATTTTACAGAACAAAGCTGCTCTGTGATTGATGCATTGTTATTTTACTATGAGTTTAATCTTCAACTGTTAAACAAAAACAAATAAAATGAACACGTTTGAAACAGGCAAAGTCATTGGGTGTTTATACTAATAATAGTAGCACGCAAGTAGTGTGAGTGAGAAATGTAAATACATTTATATTGTGATTTTACGTTATAAGTCTAATCTACATTATTTGTAACAAAAGTACATGCCAAGGCCGAGGTGTATCGAGCGCAGCGAGTGGTGGGGTTGGAATGAAGCGTACAGGCGTGTCTCTAGTTTTATTATACAATAATTTTCAGCTATATATAAAACAAAAATAGCCGTTGAAATTGAAAAACTTGTGTTTTTAAAAAATAAAGGTTGCAACAAAAATGTGATGAAAACAAAAAATTTATTATTTTAAAGGCCGGGAAGCCGGACGGGTACAGTATTAACTTTAAAGCCCTTGTTTCAGATTACTGCAAATTTTTAAGGG
>JAQJVL010001033.1:0-281537 GCA_035578905.1 Stictocephala bisonia
TCAAAAAAATAATATTCCCTATAATTTTAAAAATAAAAATAATTGTAACCAAATATTGACTTTTAAATAAAGTTAATTAATTAATTTATTAAAGGTTTTCCCTAAAATTATTTGTATGTGGAAAAATACAAAACGCACAAAGACTAATGGCACCTGCCCTGGTGCACGTTGGGTCTATAACAGTATCCATTACCATGCACACAATATCTACAATCTATTGCTAATTTTATTTAGAGTTAACTGACCTATGACTAAGATTGACTACAAAATGTACTTAAAAATCAGAATGTACATTCTTGGTGGCATAGTTTATCGCAATTACAGAATAAAACACACATTTCCTTACGCCTGAGCGTTCTTTGGTTGATTTTAATAATTTCATCACAATGAAACAGATAGCAACTCTGAGGAAAAAACTATTTTCAAATACTTAGATTATCTTTAATGCATTGTATTGATCAAGTCGTTTAAATTGGAAGATGATTAAAAGAGTATTATAGTTCTATAATTAGAGAACATTGAAGATGGGGAGTATTTGTAGTGAACGATGATTTTTTTTTAAAAAGTACTGCCGATGAAATAGTTCTTTAGCGTACGTGGGGGAAGCTTTAAACAAAAATACTATAATGTGACCAACAAATTCTAGGTCTTCGGGGCTCGACCGCGTCACTGGGCTATGTACAAACATTGCCGACGTTTCGGCCACATTACAGTAGGCCATCCTCAGGGCGAGACGATCACTGTCACAGGTACGGGCCGGGCTCGTAGGCCTGGTGGTGATGGGGGTGTTCTGGTAACTTCCATACCGTTCCAGTCCTTCTTGGCTCCGGCCGCTTCTGGAATGTTCTAGATTATTTTTGATGCGTGGGGACTGCTGGCCTCCCGTTATGCACTGTACTTTTAATTTACTTAAAATTGGTTTCTACGTATTACTTAATTTATATTCCCTTATCTTTATTAAACTTGTCAGTATGCTTTCTTATTTCTATAGCTTCTAAGATTGTTCTTTCGAAATAATTATCAGAATTTACCAAAACGCTAACTTTGTCAAATTCTATTGCATGATTTGTTTTAAACGAATGGTCGGCAATTGCAGAATGTTCTATATAATCATTTTTAGTGCACCTGATGTGTTCTTTTATTCTAGTTGAGACCAATCTTCCAGTTTCCCCACGTAGCACCTGCCATAGCTAAATTTGATATGGTAAACACCAGAAATTTGTAGCGGAAATTTCTCTTTGGTTGAATGTAAAAACTTTTTTATTTCTGTATGTGATGTGGACACGGTTTTTATACTATGTTTATTTAAAACACTGCTTATTTTTTCTGTAATTCCTTTGACATGTGGTAAAATGGTGTAGTTTTTTTCTTCCTTCTTGTTGTTGTTCTATGGGCGCTCTTAATTTTCCTTGTCTGTTAATAGCCTTGTTAATTTCAAAAGTTCTGTCAAAAAATAATTTTCAATAAATTCAAATGTTATGCTGTGATATGTTCTGAGTCTGAAATTTGAAATGCGCGATTGGCTAAGGTATTTAGAACTGTAGCCTTCTGTAGAGGATGATGATGAGACTCCGCATGTAGGTAAAGATCCGTGTGAGTTGTCTTTCTGTATACCGTGTGACCTAAGCTTCCATCCGGTTTCCTAATTACTAAAACATCGAGAAAAGGTAACTTTCTGTCTTCTTCAATTTCCATTTTAATCTGAATTTTAGGATTGATAGAATTTATGTATTGATGAAATTGATCCAGAGCGTGTCTTCTATGAGGCCAAATAACAAATGTATCATAAAAAAAAAAACTTAAAAAATAATTTAGGTTTTAGATCTGCAGAGTCCAGAGCTTTACTTTCGAAGTTTTCCATGAATTGGTTAGCTACAACCGGTGATAGTGGTGATCCCATAGGTGTCCCTTCTATCTGTTCATAAAAGCTGCCATCAAAATAAAAATATGTAGAGCGAAGACACAATTTTCTTTTGATGGCAGCTTTTATGAACAGATAGAAGGGACACCTATGGGATCACCACTATCACTGGTGGTATATATCTTGTATGGTAAAGTAAATAAATCCAATAACATAAAATACAACTTCTGTACAATGAACTGATGTCGTATATACAATTATATCATCTAGAAATGTGCATCGGAATGTAATGGCACATACTTATTTAAATTATAATTAATTTGAATACAAATTGGATCAGTTTATTTAGCTATCGATTGGCTTAGTTTTATCGCTGAAATAAATCAGCGTGCCTAAAGATTATGTAGATACGAGGGTGATTAAATAATCAAAGAGACAAATTGGTCTGGGGGAAAACGGTTTGTAGAACAAGTTTTATAGATTCAGGATTTTTAGTTGGCAAAACTGTGATGAGTTCTAATCTAATCAGCTGAGGATTAACATTGCTTTTTTTTATAACCTCAAAATTAAGTTTTACGATGTTGGTCCTCTCGACAATTCCACTTTGGTTCAACAACGTTCTGTGAAGGTGAAACCCCCGCTAATATGTACTCTAGAGCAATGACTACAGATAGAATAAGACGAAAAGTTCCATGTTAAAATTTCAGACCAAAAAAGTAGGTAAAGAACTGAATTTAAGCAACTGTCTGCTATGGGGCGCTGAAGTCTCGTTTTGGAGGCGTGTATTAGACAAGGATGACGACCGCAAGAAGAAAAGAGAGAGCGGTATTATCGGCCTACACACCCACAATCTGGTTCGTCATCGGTCTTCTTCGGGTCTCTCACTTCATTCGTAACAACTGGTGGACCCTTGCTTGACAGATGGCAGGTCACTTGAAACCCGTTACAAGTCTTGGTCCCTTGGCCAAATACATCCCTTAGCACTGTAGCACGCCTCTAGCTTTTCAGTTTTAGAGAACGGGCGTCAATTTCACTCTATTGAAACCAAGTCATCTTTAAATTAAACTAGTAGTAAATATTTAAAAGTTTATTAATTAGTTGAATAACTACATGATTACATTTAAAATATAATAATAATAGTTGCAGGGAATTTTTAGCTGTCTAATTAGGTTTACGATAATATTTAAAACGACAATAGACAGATTAAAGAGAGAAACCATTCAATCAAAAGAATACTTCCTCAAATATACAGAAATTTGCTTAGTGGTATTTTAATTATGTGACATAGTTTAAACAGTTATTTATAATAATGTACAAAATAAAATTTTAATTTAAAAGTAAAAAAAAATACTTGCATAAAAAGATATGATCACATTTTAAAACATAACTATAATTGCAGTGGCTTTTAGTTTGTCGAATCTACTTTACAATAAGATTTACAATAATGAAATTTATATGAAGATTATAACAAAATTAAAAATTACTGCTTAAAAATACAGGATGTTAATCGCTGAATATTTACACTCTGATTTCACTTTTCTGACATAGTCTTAAAATATACTTACAATAATGTACAAAATATAAATTAAAAAAAAAATACTAACTTTTAAATTATTTAGTCTAGTTTATAATAATATTTACAACAAAGAACAAACCACAACATGGTAAAAAAGTTACTTGCTTCAATGTAAATGAATTCATTTCTGAATATTTGTATTGATATTTGACTTTTATGGCTAAATCAAATATATATTTACAATAATGTACAACATACAAATTTAATTTAAAACATACTAAAATTACTAGATTAAATATTTGATGACATTAAAAAATACAGCAATATTTGCAGGGCCTTTTTAACTGTCTAATCTAGTTTACAATAACATTAAAAACAATTAATAAAATAAAGAGAGCAATAAAAAGGTTAAACATATTACTTACTTAAGTATACGGGAATTTGCCTAGTGGTCTTTTAATTTAATTAAAAAGTAATTAAGAAAGTAAAAAGACCGAAATTAATTGCTTTATATATACATAGTCGATTAAAAAACATAACAATATTTGCAGGGCCTTTTTAACTGTCTAATCTAGTTTACAATAACATTAAAAATAATTAATAAAATAAAGAGAGCAATAAAAAGGTTAAACATATTACTTACTTAGGTATACGGGAATTTTCCTAGTGGTCTTTTAATTTAATTAAAAAGTAATTAAGAAAGTAAAAAGACCGAAATTAATTGCTTTATATATACATAGTCGATTAAAAAATATAACAGTATTTGCAGGGTCTTTTAAACTGTCTAATCTAGTTTAGAGTAATATTTTTTTAATGAACAAAATACAAAAGTTATCAAAAAAGTTGTAGTGGTAAAGTTGTTCATACATTTTTTAGTATTTTTAATTTTGGATTAATTTTATTATTTTTGTGTGGTCTTTTCATACTAGTTTTAGAAATATTGCGGTCTCTAAGGTTATTTGACTTCCACTTTAAACTATTATGGAGTTTACATTTAATTAATATTTTCATTATTTACAGTCTATGAATTTTACATGAGGAATTAAACCACATGGGGTACATTTCTTGCGTGTCTCGTTCCAATGACTCCCCTATATTTTGCTGCAGGTTTCTTGCATTAAGATTTGATACACTCCATGAAATGTAGGGACTGGCGTTTAGTGACAATGTGCAATTCTTGTGATGGTTTGACAAGCTGAGCAATTTCACCGGTGTGGCAAGTAAAAGACTTCAGAACTAGGAGGGTCTCTTTATTTGTAAGCTCTGATTTTGCATCTTTTGTTAAGGTAAGTGAGCAATTTGTACAAGAATATTTGTCTATACACTTCTTGGCTAGCCAGCCAGCGACATAGCAAATCACATTGTCCCCGAAAGTTGCTATCTGAATGTCAGTTGAAGTAACATATAAGTTGTCCGTACGATTCTGATTGGATACAATTAATTCATTGTTGACGTTACATGTTGCTATATGATGGTCCATTGTAAGTGCAATTGATGAGGTGTACTGTTCATCAGCAGAACAGATTTGTAGGGTTGAGTCCACATCAGGCTCAAAGTTGGATGACTCAGGAGGATCTAGAAGACGGATGGCCATCGAATGTTGTAGGTTTCTTCTGAACTCTTTGGCTGTAGGATTGTTGCTAAATCCACTTCTTTGGCGAATTACTCCAATAAGATTTTCCAAAGGGTTCTAGTTGAGTCGGTTAGTCAATAAAAAACTGTTCTCAGGCATGTCGTAACTGTAAAGACCAATTAAGGCACGAATTGTTTGTAAACAGCCTTCAGAGCAAGGAGGTTTAGGGACACCTTGTATTGACCAAGATTCAATGGGTATGGCAGCCTCAAGACATTTTAACGACATTTTATTGTTTGATGATATTGGTTTTTTGTATGGGTTGTTATCATTGAGGTTTTTACTGTTCATGCAGTTGAAAATGTAATTTAATTTAGCAAAGAAGTCAGCATTGTTTTCAAGGGTTGGACTGTTCAGGACACCAAGTTTGGAAGCGGTTTTCATTGCTCTCGATACTGTGTGGCTAAATATTTGAGTTGCCAATTTTACACTCATTTTCTGAAAACTCTGTGGATTGACGTGCCTCTCTGATAGCTTAGGTGCAACTTACAGTCAGTTCCATTTTTTTCAAGGACACACAACAATCTTGAGGTCCCTCCAAGAAACCAATTTACCTTCTACAAAAAGTCATATTTTAACAGGTTGTTCCGTTAACACTTTAGAAGCTGAGGGAAATCAAAGAGACAGTATATCTTCTTATTTTCAAACATAATATAAGGCGTTTGAGATGAGCACCCAATAGTTTTATCGCAGCAGCATTAGTCGATCCTAAGTCATTCACAATCGCTTTAGGGTGAAAACCAGCATCTTCTAAACTACTTAAACACATATCTATTAATATGGCTAATGATGTGTGTTTAATGGAGTTATGTGATAATACATATACTTTTGGGCATTTCCAGGGATATTTCAATCCTCTAATCATGAATACCATAGCATGTGTGGCTATTGATCCTTCTCGACCCAAGGGTTCCAAATCTTGAAATCCTTTGACAACATCAAGCTTAGAATTATATTCTAATGCTCGTTTGATCGACATCTCGTCTAGAAATACCACACATTCCTTCTCGCCTTCAGTCATTGATATGGATTTCTTTTTCAATTTATCAAATACTTCTTTGCCGAATCCAGGTTAAACATTATTAACATTTACCCAAATACGAATTTGAGTTAGATTGGTCAGCTTAAAACCTCTTTCCCTTAAAAATGTATACACATTTGGAGACTTGTAGTAAAGGCTTAAAGCAAATTTTTTTCTTCTTCACTCTATTTCACCTTCTTTTATGTCTAAGTTGCATGGTTAAAAATGTCAGTTGTTATCCAGATACAAACTGCTGCAAACTAAAAACCAATGTTTGCAAATCTATGTTTCTTTTTCTTCTATTAAGAAATTGTATATTGTTCAATTTTTTTCAACATTAATTTTTGTTTTGAAACAGTGCTTATAAGTTTTTTCTTCCGGGGGGGGGGGGGTTGGGCTATTTTCAAGATTTGTGTTTATTATCAGGGGCATGTTTGTAATTACTTGTTTCTTCTGCTGGTAAAGACTTGAAATCTTTGTAAAAATCATCCAATGTTTGTTCCGGCTCGTCATTCCTTTTAAACTTTCAGGCATTAATTGCGGTTCCTGAGCATTCGAAGCGACCCCTTGAGACTTTGATGGAGTTTTGTTACTGAACCAAGGCAGGGGCACAGCAAGCTGATGATTACGAAGTAGGTTATTTTTTAACGAATTTGTAAAAGCTTGAGTCTTTGAAGTGACTAGCGCAAGGGGCACGCTGCTTCAGCTGGTTGCCAGGGAGATCGGACAAACAATCATTTCTGCTGTTTACTATCCAAGTAATGCATCTGTAAAAATATGTATATATAGTTTCTCCAAAAATGCACAGTGTTTATTTAATTGTGGCATTTAACTGGCTCAAATTATCTCGTTATGTAAATAACAAAATAATGAATGAATGTCTTTATTTAAAGGTGGAGTTAGGACTACGAAGACCTCTCTTCCACTCAACCTTGTGTAAAACTATACAAACAACATAAAATATAATTTCAAACTAAAACTAAAATTCAAACAAAACTTAATTTACAAAGCGTAAACTACTAATCAAAGACAATAAAAAACAGAAAATTATAAATATGCAACTAATACAATTTAATAGTTACAATAATCTAACATACTTACAAATTAATATAATAAATTTCATTCTGTACAGATAATAATAACCATTATATGGTTGTTATAGAACAAATGGGTCACAACTGAGCTTGCTTCTTTAAAGTATTCTTTTTTTTTTTTTTGTAGTACATTAAATATCTGTATAAATGCAAATGTTTGAAATTAATTTACTATTCTATTAAAAATATTGTTTTTACCATTAGAAAGAATGAGATAAATTCTGTAATTTATTATTTTTTTTTATTGTATTGTAATTTATTATTGTTTCATTATTTATTTATTTTTAAATAGGCTGATTTTTTCCTTTTTAATTATTTATTGTTATATATTGCTCATTTTTGTAATTAATTTATTATTATATGATTTTAAACATTTATTTTTAAACGTGTATGGTTGCATTCTTGTGATATAATAGTCCCATGCACTATTATTACTACTTAGTATTATTCTTTATATACTTAGTAATCAGGGTTATATTAAAAAGTAATATTTTCAACAAAAATATCATATAGAGAACAGTTTATTGAACTAGGCATCTTACTGTTTATGTAATGTATACATTTGAAAGTATTTTGTTGTTAAATAAACTTTATATGATAACATTGTTTTAGACGAGTTATTAATTATAATGCAAGAATGAACAATTTACCTACGAAAGGTAGTCATAGCACAGAGTTTTATAAAAAATTTCCAATCCTTATACATAATTCGTGGAACCAGTTTTTGTCAACGCAACTTCTCCTTTAGTACTTGACCAATTTAAACGGTTGAGGTGTTACAAGATTTTCCTCTGTACGTAATTGTGCAATAAGATATTATTAATTCTTCAATATTTTTACCCTGAAGGGTACAGGAAGCCATCAAACTACGTTTTCGGCCATACAATATATATTCTAAATTTGGGTGGTAAATTATTTGATTATTTTCATATTATTCATACAAAACGCTCAGTGAAAACCGAATGGACAGTCCTATATATAATAGTTATATATATATATTATAACTATTATATATAGTTATAATATATATATATATATATATATATATATATATATATATATATATATATATATATTATAACTAAAAACATAAATAAAACCATTGAACTACCTACTTTTAATTTAAATATTTTGTTGTTAACTTTGATAAAGTTAAAAACATATATGGTGTAGAACTGTGGTTTGTTATTATCAACAGTGGTTTAATTTTGGTATTTATATTTTCAATAGCCTATATTTTTTTACCATAAGCATTATATATAGTAGTTTTGAAGGGCTGTGGGGCGGAGTCCTATGGAGTCGTGAAAACTGATTAGTGAAAACTATTTAAAATCTAAAGAATCAGTGTACAACATTTCAGCTCTTTATCTACACTAGGGTGACCAAATCACAAACTTGAAAAAACGGGACACATCCAGAGGGTTTGGGGCGTTACCCTCCAGCTGAAGGGGGGTCCGAGGAGCCTCCATCGAAAAGTAATCATTGAAATATGCTCTTTTTTTGCTAATTTGAGAACTATAAATCTTTTTCAGTTTACCTATGAATATGTAATTTAATTTAAATTGTGAGGCGTATAATAAATAAAAACAACAATTTTGCAATGAATACTTATTTATTATAAGAAATATAGCATACTTCAAAACATAATTAAACAAGATAACTAAAATTGTTAGTCAAAGTTAAAGTTATGTTAAAAGCTTTAGGATTTGAATTTGGGATATTTTTCTTTCGTTCCAGCCAATTTTAAAACCTCTTTCTTTTCCAATATAAAGTTATAAAAACTAGAACAGTCCATTTTTAGATTGTAGAGTACCTGTAAGATTGCAGAAAGGGTATCCACTCCCATCTTGTTCCTTTCCTCCGTCCATTGAATGTCCATAAGCGAAAAGATTCTTTCAGTATTACCATTATGGGCAGGGATCGCAAACACATCCTGGCATATCTTCAAAAATTCAAGTGCTGTTCTGGTCTGGTATGCGTTTTAAAAAAAACAAACCCATTTTTCGTGACACTGAGGTGGTTCATCAGTCCATTCTTTAATTTTTTTACTTACAAAATCCACTAATGGTGCCAGTTGATCAAATAGCAAAGTATCATTTATGTCAATGCTTTTTTTTCATTGAAGTAACAAATAGTTTCTTCAATTTGTTCCCAACTGGGGATCTCTTTCAAAAGCATCCATTTAAACTTTGAGAAAGTAGAGAACGGTACACTCCATTTTTCAAGATACTGTATGCAGGTTTCATAAAAGTCATTAACTTCAGTTCTGAAGTTAATTTCGTCTTGTTGCATAATACTGCCACGCTTAAGAATGGATTTTACATTAAATGATAAGAACTGTTCCTCTTTTCTTCTGGTCAAAGCTGTGAGAGTAGATTCCAATACATCATTAACTTCCATAACACTTATTGTACTTCCTTCAATCTTTTAATTCCTTCCTGAAAAATATTGAATTGGCTATGGACAAACCATAGGTATGCCTCACATTTTTTAAGGATTATTAAAAAATGTTAACAAAATGTTTGGAGCTTTTTTTCGTTTAAAAAGAAATCCTTTAGAGCATCAAACAGTTTTAAAATTCGTTCTATTGCAGGCATCAAAGACAGCCATCGAGTTTTTGAATGTGCTAAAATAGTGCCATATTCGACGTCGACCATTTCACAAAATTCTTTTAGCCTCTCTGTTCGCACAAAGTTTGTTTTCTCTAAGTTTAGTTGTAAATTATGTGAATTAAGAAATTGTTGGATACTGGAGAGATCAAGATAAGACTTCAATTCAATATCTTCTAATGAGTTCCCAGATATTTTTAAACTTGCGTCATCTGCATAAAGACACATATTTTCCTTGGGAACAAGTGACATAGAACGTGGAAAGTCGTTAACATAGCATAAGAATAACAATGGGCCCAGGATGGACCCTTGTGGGACACCGAAGCAGCACAGTTTCATCGTTGATCGAGTACTTAACAGCCATTGGGACTTGACATGAGAAATGTCTACATATTGACGTCTGTTTAGAAGGTATGATCTGAACCATAACCATTCTGACCCGTTTACTCCCAAATCTTTGAATTTATTGAGGAGTATTTCGTGGTGAACCCTATCAAATGCTTTTGACATATCCATTGATATGCCAACTACCTTTTCATGATTGTCTACCCATTCCACTACCGACTCAATAAACTGGGTTGCTGCCGTGATAGTAGAAAAACCTGGCCGAAACCCATGCTGACCATGAAATATAATTTTGTTGTCTTCTAAATAATTAATAAATCTATTGTACATTGCCTTTTCAAATATTTTTGAGAAGACCGGTAATAAAGAAACTGGACGATAGTTTGAAACGCTTTCTGCATCTCCTTTTTTGAAAGTTGGAATAATTTTGGATATTTTTAAGGGTTCTGGAAAGTGTCCCGATACAAAAGATGAATTAATAAGGTGAGAGAGAATTGATGTTAGTTGGAATTTAACGTGTTTGATAACTTTAAGTGGAATTTCGTCATGACCACAAGAAGGCTTGTTTTTAAGCGAGTTTATAATGTCTAAAACTTCGTTACAACAGATGGGTTTACAATAAAATTGTTTGTTTGTCTCTAGACCAATCTGCCCACCTACATTTTTGTAAAAGTTATCTCCTGACAGATTTTGGGGAACTGCTTTAACTGGACTATTACTAATATTACAGGGCACATTTAGAAAATAATCATTGAACACATTACTCAAATACTTGGGATCAGTGATTGCAGAACCATTTACTTTTAATAATATTTGTCTGTTTTAATTAGTTGGCTTATTCCCGACTTCGATGTTTATAATATTCCACGTGGTTTTAATTACATTTTCAGACTTACGAATTTTGCTATCATAATATGACTTTTTTATTACTTGAGCCTTTGATTTGAATGATTTATACATTGCCTTTGATGCAGAGAAGAGATCGCAATTTTGAGTATGTCTGGACATTTTTGACAATTTGATAATTTCACTTTTTTCATCCTTTAATGAGTTATCATACCAGCCCTTAGGTTTATTTCGTTTGTTTACTACTATTTTAGGAAAAGCTAAATTAAAGTAACTTTTGAACTTTTTATAAAATAAATCATATTTGTCATGAGTATTTGTATAATATATTTCCGCCCAGCTTTCTTCCCTCATAAGGTCTTTAAAATAATCCATATTTTGTTCGGAATATACGTATATTTTTTAATTGACTTATGTTTCCAAGATTTTTTACCTAATTTATTTAATGTTAGTACCTGTGCGTCATGGTCTGAGAGAAGTGTGATGACACCCTCAATTGTAATATCTTTTTTATTTAGGTTTGTTAAAACGTTATCAATAGCAGATATTGAATTACCCATGACCCTAGTCGGGAAATCAACCAAGTATAAGAGTCGGTGTCTATTTAAAACATTTTTTAGTTCATGTAATTTTTTATCTTCCCGTAGGGCATTTATATTTAAGTCTCCTATAATTATAATATTTCTACATTTTACTAACATACTTTCTATTAGCATACTTAATTTTTCTAGAAATATGTATAGCTTCGAACTCGGAGACCTATAAATGCCAGCCAATAGAAATACATCCCCATCTGTCTTAAACTTAACTACAGTATACTCAAACTGCTTATCTTCTAGCACACATGTACCCCTAGGGATAACAACAGAGCTCCACTTAACAGCTCCCCTCGCAAGTATGGCGACACCCCCTCCTGTTGTAGTTGTACGACAGTAGTGAGAAAGTAATTTATAACCATTGATGTTAAGTCTAGAAATTTCATTTGCGTTATATTTGTGCTCTGTCAGCACGATTATGTCAGGTCTTAGTTCTTCGAGAGTGATCTCTAATGGTTCCACTCGACTTTGTAAGTGTTGAATATTTTGGTGGAGTATTCTGATTTTACTACTTTCTTTAGATTTTAAATTAGGTTGGTTTAGATTGGTTTTTCTGTCACTGTACGCGGGGAGTTTAAAGTAGAGCTCTGTGTGATATTTACAATGTCTAACATCTCAGAAGTTAAGCTCCCTGCCTGCACTGCTTCATTCTCACCCCCTTGTATCAATCCAGGTTCTGTGATTGTCTGAGGAGCTATCTCAGTGGTAGGTTGGTGGTTACACTGGTCTACTAGGTTGTTGGTCTGCACTCCAGGAGATGGGGCGCCTGTCCGGTTCATCTCTAGAGATATAAAATTTCTTAACAGGGTTATGAAGTCTTGATGCTTTAGTCCATTTCGGAGAGTTCTTGTGGCCCTTTCATCCTTAACTATAATGTCGACCAAAACACCAGTACTTCGATGCAACAGGACAATATTCTTTGAAAACACTTGGGGGTCAACCTTATCCCTCATGCAACCCATCGGAAAACAAATAACCTTTTTAATTTTTTTATTTTTTACATCTGAAATAAAATTATAAAAGGCCTGATTATAGCTTTCATGAGTAGGTTTACTATTATAAGATGGTTTTGTTATAAGTCCGTACACTGACGCACCATGCTCGCTTTTTTGTAGGGATAGATTACTTGTCACGAGGTCCGACAGTTTTGGTCTACCAAATTTCTTTTTAAAGACAGTGGCTACTCCTCCACTCATATGGCGTTGATCATTGAAGTCTGCAGATATGCAATGACTGAAGGCGATTGTTGTATCATTCTTTAAACTAGGGATGGGTCGATTCCAATTTTATTCGATTCCGATTCCGGTTCCGATTCTTCAAAATCGATTCCCGATTCCGATTTCATCGATTCTTGCATGAATAACATGAATAAGCCACTGCCTTCTGGCCTACAAAGTGATATATTAATTATAATTAGCTATGTAGGCTATGTCTTTTAATTCAACAGATTTATATTTGATAAAATAAGTAATCAGGCAACTGAGTAAAATAAATTTTTATTTTTAATAAGCAAAATACAACCATAACAAATATTCAGTTTAGTCTACAAAAACAAGTGCAAACCGCAAATGAATAATGATATTATTAAATAAGAAGAAAAAAACTGAGATGGTGACAAAACCTAATAAATATTTTTTAAATTATACATAGAAAGAAGTAGAAATTCTAAACTGCAGTTTAGGCTTTTAAAAAATGGGTATTTTAACAAAACATAAATAATGACTTCCCACTAATAAAACAAGACACAATATTATAGTGAACAATTACATATACACACATCAATAATAATGAACGAAAATTGTATAATTTTGCATATATAATGTAGTACTAAGGCCTACTGAAATTTTGTAATGACAGGCCTACCTAAAAAGAAATACTAGCCTATTTGCAACAGAAAGTACTAGGGCTTACTGAAATTATATAATGATAGGCCTACCTAAAAAGAAATAGTAGCCTAATTGCAACAGAAAGTACTAAGGCCTACTGAAATTTTGTAATGACAGGCCTACCTAAAAAGAAATAGTAGCCTAATTCACCTAACAGCAATTTAGTTTCCAAACAAGGGATATTTTACCAGAACATAAATAATAATTTTCCATTAATTAAACTATACACAAAAATGATGAAGAATCATAACTAAGCAAAAACAAGCAACTATAAGAAAACACCTGATTAAGATTAATAAACTAATATCAATTAAGAATAAAAATATATGATGGTAAAACAGACGATACTAATTGAAATACAATTTTTTAAAATTGTACCTAAAAAGAAATTTTTGCCGTTTAATTCGCCTAAGAGCAATTGGTATTTTCAAACAAGGTTTTCAATAGAGGTCAAACTATTAGAATTATTGAAATCATTTTCAACTTATAGTATTTTTTGTTTGAAAAGTGAGAAAAGGGCAGTACATTTGTAGGTACTAAGAACAAAACCAAAAGGTAGTGAAGCATACAAGGCATCACATTTACATCTGACCTATTACTCAATGTTCTTGTTAAGGAAAACAAGCATTTTCACTCTCTCTGGGCCAAGCCTGTTTCTTTTGGCGTCACATATGTTTCCCGCAGTGCTGAACAGCCTTTCACTATATACGGTACAAGGCGGAATGCAAAGATATTTAAAAGCAACACTTTTTAGTTTTTGGAAAACACTATTTGACCAGTAATGGGAAACTTTTTCACCATCTTTGGGGTCCATGTTCTTTTCTCCAAGGTAATGCACAAGTTCACTTTCGCAAGATGTGGCATCGTCGTCAACTTGCTCTACATTTTGTCCAAAATAGTCTTTGTAATGAGCCCACAACCCCTTGCCAGCTTTACTTGTGTCTGAGATGGAGGATGAGGCCTCAGGCAGCGGTTCAGTAACAGAGGTTGCAGCACTCTGTGACAAAAGCACCATTTCTTCTTTTATTTTCGCTTTTGCCTTTTCGAAAGCTGTTCCACTGCAAAAAGGTGCTCCCTTGAATCGAGGGTCCAGTACTGTTGCACAGGCATATGTCAGGTTGTCTTCCACATCAGGATAGCGCCTCCTCAAAGATGCCATCAAATCATTCTTTACTCCAAGGAGACCTGAACATTGGAAGTCAGTGATCTCCACGACACTCTTCACTGTATTTATCAATGGGATGACCTGAGGAAAATACAAAATAAAATACAAATTGTTCTCATATTTTTCAATAAAGGAATGTTTTAGCATTTTTATAGTATTTATTTACTATGGTTTTATTTATAATTTTATCCCCATAATTATTCTTTAGTTACCGAACTTTATTACAAAGAACAAAGCATGTACCTACATTGCTTTAACATTTGTTTGGGTATCATTAAGAAAATTAAAATAAGATTGGACGTACAGTTATTGTACGTTAATGTAACAGTTATTGTACCTTAATATAATATACATCATCACAGTTAAGTATTTTATAATCTTGGTAAGTTCCCTATGTGATGTCTCCTCTCATCACTGTATTGTTGATATAAGTAGGCCTAACTGGAGCAAAAAGTAAAAATCGGAACACGTCACCTTCTGAACCATAGTCATATATGCTATCCATGAGGCTAGACAAAATTCAAAAGTAATAGCCTAATTGTATTGATGATTTATCACATAAATTTTTGTAAGATAGGGGCCAAATAGTAATTTTCATGACTTATATAGGGCAAAGGTAGCCTAAATGATTTAAGTGAAGACCAATACTAAAAAAAGTTACAGTAGTTCCTTGCATGGTTGGTTTATGTTTAAAAATTAATTTAAAACATAGGCCTATGGTGAAACATTGTTATGCCAAAGCTTTTTATAATAACTCAATTCACAAAAAAAACCTACCTCAGATATGCTGGAAGATGCTTTGCTGACCTGAAGAGTTGCTTGCTCGAATATCTCCAGAATACTTATCGCGAACTCCATTGTCTTCCAGTCATCACCATACATTTCTACTGAGAGCTTGACCTCACTCTTGCTGGAAACTAAAATTATTGCCT
This sequence comes from Stictocephala bisonia, assembly GCA_035578905.1. Classification (NCBI taxonomy): domain Eukaryota; kingdom Metazoa; phylum Arthropoda; class Insecta; order Hemiptera; family Membracidae; genus Stictocephala; species Stictocephala bisonia. The sequence continues at coordinate 15,505 of JAQJVL010001033.1, forward strand.
CTTTTTGCTCCAGTACCCTTCGGAGCATGTAATAGGTACTATTCCAGCGGGTCGGCTCATCCTGAATCATTCGGTGCTGAGGCAGTCCGAGTTGTATCTGACAGCTTTTCAACATTTTCGTATTTTTTTGCCGAATGCTTAAAACTCCCGACAAGCTTCTTGGTTTTTTTTAACAAGTTTGTCATTTTGGGATTATTGATGAGGCCATCTTTAACCACCAGTTGCAAAGTGTGTGCAACACGCGGAATGGCTTGAAACTGTGAGCGTTGAATGGCTGCAGTTATGTCGGTGCCATTATCCCTCACGACTGCAACAACTTTGGCTGTGACATCCCATTCATCCAGTACTTTCAGTAAAAAATTTTTTAGATTGTCGGCTGTGTGGGATGCTTCGGTGAAAGGTACTACTTCTAAACACCTATGTGTTATTTTGAGGGCATAATTGGCTCCAGAGTAGAAATGGGCTGTCATGGCCATGTAATCTTCATTGGCAATAGAGGTCCACATATCTGTTGTAATGGCTACATAGTTGGCTGAATGGAGCTCCTCTTTCACCTTTTCATAGACCTCATTGTACATGTCAACAAGTACTTTGTTTGAAAAAGTTTTACGAGAGGGCACTGTATATCTTGGTTCTAAATGATTTACCATTTTTTTAAATCCTTTGTTTTCCACAACTGACATTGGTTGGAGGTCAAGGCATATCATCTCACATATAAGATTTGTAATTTTCTTAGCTCTAGGGTCACTGCTCTTGAATTTTGTTGCTCTGTCGAAAAGACTGTCCACTGTTTGTTGTTTTTTCTTGCTTCCTAACTTTATAGTTTTAGGATATAAGCCATAATTCCTCTCAGAACTCTGTATAGGCCTACTTGACATTTGCGATTCAGTTGGTGATACCTGAGAGGTGATTTTAGAATAAAGAGAAGGTAGTGTAGATAGGCTTGAACTTGATCCTGGTGATGTAACTAGAGTTTTTGAGGGTGCTGAAGAACATGTTGCTGAAGTTGGACCCAAAGCTCCCAATTCTAGAGGATCATCAGGATCTATTTCAACATGGAGCTCATCAAAATGCATCGTACCAGTAGGCCTATCTGTTTCCATGGCTGCTGGTAAATTACAAATAGATCCCTCATTAGATTGCTCAGGAGCTGATTCTGAAACTTTAAAGGAGCTAGATAGGCTATGTGATGAGGAAGGCTTACTCTGAGGTTGAAAAAATGAAACTATTTTTGAGGTCGCAGAATCTGAGCTAGGCTTGCCTTGAGGTGTTCCTTGGTCAGTTGATGAAGGTTTTGAAGAAGATCCAACGATTATATGGTGCACTTTATTGAGGTGTTTCAACATATTCGATGTAGACTTGCTACTCCCGCCCCTTGAAATGAGAGTCCCGCACAAATTACACTTCGCGTATTTTTGGTCGTCATGAATTTTAAAATGTTTCCACACGTTAGAAGCCATTGCCGATTGCGTTTTCTTCAACTATTTAATGAACTAAACACACGAAAAACTGCATTAACATAACGTAAACAAACGTTTATTTACAATGTCATCGTCCGTTGGAATAAAACAACTAGATCGCGCCTCGCGCCACGATAAATGAACAACAAAACAAAGAAACAAAGCAACTGGTCAGGGACGCAACTTTGACAAAAGGAAAATACCCCGATTCGGACTAAAATTCCCTCATTTTCCCTTTGGACAAACAGTAAAATCCTTCAACGAATAAAACAAATTGAATATTCGCTGAGGATTTCGACAAAGAAAGGCAACCAACCTGCTTTGGCCGTTCCCGACTGAATTATTATACGAATTTGTTTTATCGCAATCAGATCTCGGAACTTTAAACGGGAGCAGGAAACCACGAATAGCTATTACGAATGAAATAACCGTTTCATAACGCGTCGTCTGATTGGCAGTTGCTAAACCCTGACAAAGATAATAATCCTAATTTGGTTTTGCCGCTCATTGATCGAATTATTTATAGATATAGAATTGAATGTACAGAAAATGAAAACTGTAAACCAGATAACTAATTTAAAAGGAAAAACTTGACGAGGAACTACTTTATTAGTCTAAACCGTTCTAATATCGTCTGGTAACACTGTTTCGAAGTTAGTTCAGGTACGTCATTATTTTGATACGTTTTGTACATCATTTTGCGATGTAAAAATAGTTATCTACAACAGTTTTCACTTTCGACTTATTGTCTTTGTAAGTGTCTGCTGTTCAGAATTAGTAATAAATATTCGAATACTGCTAGAAAATTGCTGTTTAGCCTAGAAATCCAATGTAACTCAACGAATTGAGTCACGACAGACGACAATGACAATGCAGTTCTTTTGTTGACCCGATCGAAAACGCTACGGGATATATTGTCGTCATCGTTTTCTCTAACATAAGTTTACAAGTGCAAGTCTGATTAAATATTTTAACTGTGATAGTAAGTAATAATAACTGTTGAAACATTTTATCTCAATTATTATTTTAATTGTAAGTCTATAATAACAGACTTGAAAGGAAACTACATTAGAAGGACAAAGACACACGACGCAAATGTAGTACAATATTTCGTGCCGTAAAGAAAAAGTGGTTCCCTGACTCCCTTTAGTTTGCATTACGTGGATACGATGAATACCATAAATCGTACCATAGTTTGTGTCCGCAAAGACAAGAGCCGGTTCCCCGAATTGAAAGGTAACCTGAAATCCTAAACAAACTTCGTCGAAATCGTCATATCTAAATGCGCGTCGGCAGAAAACACCTCGTACCTCCCGCCACACAAATTCAATATTTTTTTATCGATTTGTTGGAATCGAGGGACCGGAATCGACTATCGACTTTAGCCGATCGATTCTCGATTCCGATTCTTAACCTGAGAATCGGGTGGAATCGAGAATCGACTTTAGGAATCGACTCATCCCTACTTTAAACTGTCTATTACGTCCTTCATGTCGCCCTCTATAACCAGGATAGGGTTGCTTGAAGTTTGAGGGGTTAATTGCTCGGCAGTCATATCTTGTAGGAGATTTAGTTTTGATGCACTTTCCTCCAATTCCAATCCAGCCACTGATGATGAGTCCTCGTTTGGTATAGGTATGTTGTTCATGCGGTCATTAAGAAGATCCTTAGTGGCCCTTACAATTTCTTTTGATACATACATTTTTCCTTTTTTGTTTATGTGGAGCCCATGTCTGGTGTGGTAGCACCTCTCGAGAAGATATAGGTCCAGGAGTTTGGCATGAGAGTTTAAGTATGTAACTTGCCTGATTATTGTATTTGCCTCTTTAATTAGTAGGTTTTCAGCAGAGTTAGAGCCTAAATCATACCTATATGGAATGGTGGACAGAATAACATTTGTGTGTTTGAATAATTCCAGTTGGTTAACCAAGTATTCCTGTAATGAAGAGAGGAAGCGTCCAGAATCTCCTACAGTTTCCTTAGTTATATTGTTTGTCCCTCCCATGAGTACAACACAATCATTCGGTGACAATTCATAAAATTCTGTAGAGTTTGTAACGGAACGTATTATAGGTTCTAGGGGAGCACCTGGGTGACAATGATTAAAAATGTTTAGTTCGATGTTGCTGGCTTTTAAAAGGTAAGAGGATAAGTCTCTTCCTTGGCTATCACTTGATATGATTACTTTGTTTTTGGTTTTTTTACTTGTATCCATTAAATTATTAGCATGTGTTTTTATACATTTTTTAACTTTAGAGGACTTAGGTTTAGCTGAGTAGTATTGAGCTGTATATGACTTTGTACTGGTATTTGTTAGTTTATTGTGGTCTCCATCTACTTTATCCAGGATTTCAAACCTATTTCTACTAATTATACTTGTGCGCATGGCAGGCTTGCATGTAGACTTGGTTTTTTTACTAACCCTAAGCCATTTGCTAGGTTTTTTTTTGGTTTTGATTATGTTGTTAGCAATGAAGGTGTCATGTGCATGTTCTCCACCCATTTCTTTAAAGACCTGTTGGCTACAATTCAGCTCAGAACTACAGTTTGTTTTTATTTTTCCTGTAAACCAATCCGCAAATGGGAGATCAGGAGCATTAGGCACACAATAGTGTTATGCAATATACTTAGCATTGGCCAAGACATGTATTCCGCATTCAAACGATTGTTTTTGTTGAATACACGGCATCTCAATTACTCCATTACTGATACCGAGATTACTAGCAACAACTTGAGCTGAAGAGTTGTTATTTGGCCGTAATGAGTCAAAGTGATATGCCTTATTATTTGATTTGTCTAAAAATAACAAGCTCCAGTGTGTACCCGAGTCTTCTTTTTCAACTTCCGAGACATTATTCAGACACAAAAAAACATATTTACTTTTGTCAAAGGAATCATTATCAAGATACTCGCCCACAGTCTCTTTAGTGCTGAATTTTATGGCAGTGGTAACAGAGGGGCCTAAAAATAATACATCTTCTGAGTCAATACTGTCGGTCATAGCAGAGAAATGATCATTTAGGACAGAATCATCCACCCACTTGTCTTTATCCCAAGAGCGATTTGACTCGAGGCTCAGTAAATCATTTTTTACAGTACTTAAATTTAATTTCAGACTTTCGATAACTTTGTTTTTATAGTTTATCTTTTCTTCTAGTGAGTCTATACGCAATTTAAATTCTGTTTTGTCTCGTGCTAAAGTGCTATTATCTTGCATTATTGAATTACATTTAGTAATACTACGACTAAGTTGGTCTTCAATTTCTTTTATTTTGTTTAAAAGAGTGTGATTTTCGTCCTGTACTACTTCTTGGCAATAAAAGGTACGATTTGCGTCTTCTTCCCTTTGTTTTTTTTCGAAGTTTAGTTTTGCTTCCAAAATAGCAGTCTCTCTAACAGACATGTCAAGCTTTTTACTATTTTCCTCTTTTTCCAAAAGGACTGTGTCACAATTAGTCATTAATAATACTAGCCTGGAAACAAGACTGTCTATTTCAACGTCAGGAAAGTTACTTTTAATCTTATTTATTTCAAAACAAATGTTGGCTATGTGATCCTGCATGATATTTTGACACTCATCAGATTCAAAAACAACTTCTTCTAATAGTTTCATTTTATTCATAAAATAAAAATAATTATTCTTAGCAATTATCACAGTATAATACAAAATAAAATATTATGTTAGTTTAGAATAATGAATATAAAAACATTCCATCCAATTAACAAGTCAATTTATGAATTTGGGTATTAAAGTATCCCTTCAATTTGTAGAATGCTATTCCTGCTTCACAGCCATTTAGATTGCGTTGCTGTGTCAAACATGTAGGCATTTCAATAATTCCGCTGCCGGCAATCAGTCACTTGGGTTGTTGTCGTGCGGGAATATGCTTGTTCCGAGGGAACTTTAGTTATGAGAGCGGCATAACCTGGATTGCTTGTGCGCATGCGCAAACTTTGTTGATTTGGACGTGACCTTGTCCAATCTAATATAAATGGCTGTTTAGTGAAATCTGAGTTATTTACATTAACACAGACGCTGGTTAAACTCACGTCAGTTGAACTATGTCCTATCGGTCTCGGAAAGCACAACCACTCGGCCTATTTACCGCGATACTTTAAAATGTATAAAGTGAATTAATTAACGAAAATTATTAAATAATTTACGGACACTATAACTTTGTTGTCATCACTGTAGGACTAAGCCTACCAACCTTGGATTGTGACTCTTTGTCTATTTCAACAGTGGTGTTGTCTTGGAGTAATTTTTTGTTTGGTATGGAGGACTGACTCTGTTGTTCTTCGTAATACCTTCTACACAACTGCTGCAGAGGTTTATCCGATTTTCGTAACTTTTTTTCAAAATCTGCATCTCGTTCTCAAAAGCGAAGGCGCTAAACTCATCTAACGGTCCAAAAGTTTCAACATCTTGTGCCAAATGAGTAAGGCCATGGACATTGTGACTTACATTGTGTCTACCATACAATAGCGAGAAGTTTTTTACAAAATTTTGTAAGAGCTCTTTCGCATATTGCAGATAAGAGGGAACAGTTACAAGTTCAGGACTGCAAAGAATTCTAATTCCTACATGTAGACTTAAGAAGTTTTCAAAACAAATCTCTGGCAGAGCATTTTTGAAGGCTATTATACCAGTGTATAATAGAATCTCACGGAACTCAGTAGCTTTCCACATCTTAATTTCTTTTAAAGACCTGGGTTTGCGAGAAACTTCAACAGGTATAAAAGTTTTTGAACTGACCAACCATTCAGAAATTCGATTGATTTGGTAGTTTCCAATTTTGAATTGCTGACGTTTCTTTCTAGTTCTCTTATCACCAAAAATCCACAACCCAAGTAACTTTTTTTACCACACCAAGGCATACAAGATGCATGTAGTCGATTGGGACATTGGTCACTAGCCCTAAACTTGGAATTTTGGTTAAATCTGTGACACCAAGATGAAACTCTTGTCTGCTCCTGTCCACATTGGGGTTAGCATAATCATAATCACTACGTGGTACTGCATTTCTATCATCATAAAAACATACACTTCCCTGTAAATGGTGGCCATGAATAGTACATTTTGTACAGCTGTTGTAGCCTGAATGACTTTTTACGCTCAGAATAAAGGCCTTCGCAGGAGCATCACAAATAATATATTTAATTTTAACACTGTACACAGTTGTTTTTATAATGATTCCATTTTTTGATAAGTCTAAGACTTCATCAATAAAATCCTTCATATATTCATTAGCATTGTCAGGCTTTTCATTACCGTGGTAAGCTCCTATCAAAAATGTATTCCTTCCTGGTACATTAACCACTCTTCCCATAATGGGCCAAAGGCAACTTCCAGAAGATTTTGCTATTGGAAGTCCATCGAATCCTACAGCAAGCTCAATTTGGCAAAGATTTTTCACCCCAGAAATATTTTCCCCTATAGATGTTTCACTATTAATATTTGTTTTTATACCAGCATGCCAATATTTTCCTGGAAACACATCCCTTATCTCTGTGTATCTTGGCGTATTGAGTAAGGTTCTGGCATCTAAAGGTAGATCAGCGTGCCCATGTGAATTCAAAAGCTTAAGTAAGTCTGATAATGTTTTGTTTGGGACTTGATTTCTAATTGACCAACTAGCTAGGTCTTCCTTTAAGGATTGACTACTTTCAGTTTTATTCAAGCTGTCAGGTTCAATAGGATGAGTTGGCATATCCAAGTCATTACTTTTAGATGACGATGAATCAGTATAAAGTAAGGCAGTTGAAAATGATGAATTCGGGAAACTTGACAATGAACTAGAGGTAAATGAAATGGAAGAAAGCGGTGAATTTGGTAAACTTGAAAGAGAAGAAGATAAGCTTGGAGAGTTTTGTAATTGAAAAGGAGGACTTTCCAATACATTTGATTTATCAGTAGGATTACTCTCAAGATTAGTTCCTGAATCATTTAGATGATCAATTTGTAAGCATCGAATAAACCTATTGTTTTTAAACTGCCTATCATCAGTATTTTCTTCAAAATCGCTTATTGGACCAACTAAGTCATCTAAAACATCTAAACTGCTACAGCTTGAATCAGTTGATTCCAAGATTAAGTTGACTTCATGCTTGGTTTCTTCTAAAGCAATCCTCTTTAAATGCTTCAGAGAAAGATCTTTTAAAGGCTTTCTCCTTTTAGACATGTTTTTCTTACATCAAACGGTTTACAGCAATTCTAAAATAGAAAAACCTTATGTTGGTTACCTCACTTTATAAGCAATAACATATAAAAAATAAAAAATCCAGCCTAATACCGGCATTGCTTTGAAAAAAGGTTATTTCATACCTTGTATATACCATCAAATAAATTCCTCATAAACTAGCCTTAAGACAATAAACAACTATCATATAAGTTAGGTAATATCTAATTTTACAAGTTTTTATAGTTTACCACTTACCAATTAAGTGGAATTCACAGTTTTTACTTTTCAATTGATTTATATGCACAAAATGTTTTTAAATTACTTGGACTGTTTCAGTTGGAAACATAACCAATGACTGGACTGGCTAGTAAAAATCTTTCTAGCAAATAAACTAGCTGGTAAAGTTCCCTCCTAAAACAGCCAATCCGTATGTAATAGACGTTACATCTGTACTCTATAAATTGTTCAGTTTAATTTAAAATATTTACAAAAATCTATTTCTAAAACAGAAACACATTATTTTGGCTGACCATAGAAGTATTTGTAAAAAAAAATTAATTTATTTTTAAATAGAGTAACAATTGAACATGTTTGTGGGTATAGGCCTAGAGCATAATTTTATTAAGGTTGTTATATACCCATAAAAAGTAAAAACTACTTCTTATTTGTGATATGTGAAGGCTTTTTTTCTATTGAAAATCATAACTGTAATTCCTTTTAACAAAAGAAATGAAAATATGTTTTCTGTAACCCAGTTGTCATCGATTTTGTAATGGATGTTAAAAAAATGGTTAAACTCTTATTTAAAAGCATTATGAACTATTACAATTGTTACTCATGAAACCGGCACAGTTACAATATGAACTAGAATGTATTTTCATAATAAATAAATAGTTTGCAGTGTTTTAAAATATTTGCATTGGCTAACAAACCAACAATGACAACAGTGCTACTGACTTGAGCAAATTATACACAGGGTTTCAACTTTTTCCAAACAACTTTAAAATCGACAAAATAATTTCAAAAAATAAAATAACTAATATATAAGATTAGTGTGATAAACTTAACTACTTTTTTCATTATAAAATGAATTTCGGTAGTTTTAAACAAAATTTTCCCAAATTCTTTCTTACATAGATTGGCTAAAAAGTTCTTCTACTTAAAACAGTAGCCGTATGACATTCAACACAAGCAAGGTAAACGCAGTAAACCAACTTTACTTGTCAGATAATAGTGAATAAATAGTCGATAATGAGTAATTGCTTTAAATATGGGCTTCTACTTAAACATGAAGAGTATGAATTTGTGTTTACTGGCTTTACAATATATTCAAATAACCTAATCTTTTAGAATTTAGAAAAAAATACATCTTGAAATAAACTGTACGCCAACCTACCTCAAAATTAAAATTAAAAAAAAAAATTGTCAGAAAAAAATATGTTACCTTAAACATTAGATCCCAAAATAAATTTGGTGCTAGAATTTGAATACTAAAGACCTATGTACGCCACATTGGCTTGGTTTAGACTTTGTTTGTGAACATTGGTAGTGTTTTCTATTACAAATAGGTTACCGTTCTTGACTAGGCATACTAACAAGCTTAAATTGGCATGATCACAATATCCCCTTTAAATCTTATTTAGATCTATGATTGAAATGGGCTATAATTTTTGGGTTTCACTTTGGTTTGAACCAATAACAAAATTCAAATAGCCTAGTTGCCCAGACATAAACTAAAATGATTTATCCCTCAAAAATATCTTCCTGGTGGTAATACTGTAAAACGATTTTCCTACTTGATTAATAGGCTAGAAACTTTAAACCTTCTTATAAAATCAGCAACTTTAAAGAACTACCTACTATGGGCATTGGTAACTTTACATTAATTAGTATTGATCCATATAATTTACCATAATTTTATTCAGTGACATGAAACAGAAACAACAACAAAATAGGGCAACATAGTTAACCTACAAGTAACAAATATGGATAGGTTTTACATGTAAAAGTATAAATTAATAGTGGACAGTTATGATAATTATAATTACCTTCAGTGCCAGACATCTTCTACTAAGCGATCACTCAATATATTGATATCTTCCTTTTTCAAAACTAATTAACTCGAACAAATAATTCCAAGTGAAAGATTGATTATACTAAACAGAGAAAACACATCGAAATGGCGGCGTGGCGTGGTCGTAGGTGGTAAACAAAACAACAGGTGAACAGGTTATAGTTCTAAATATCACCACGTAAGCGCTGTGCGAGTTTTCAGAATGTGCCAAGATGAGCGCAAAGTACGTTGTGGGAATATACGATTTTAGAATAATCACAGAATGTTCCTAGAACGTTTGGAGTTGAAACAAGCAAAATAAGACATTGGGGATGAAATTGGTATCTTCCCAGAATATTCGCCAAGAACGTTCAATACGAATATTCTCATTGATTGTTCTTGGATCGTTCTGAGAATAATACATAAAATATAGTACATTCTGAGCACATTCAGAATAATCTGAGAATGTTATCAGAATATTCTGTGCTGTCTGGGTAAATAAATATTTTTTTAAAAAGTTAACTTATAATAGTATACAATATTTTTTAAAACTATTTTCTGTTAACCAAATTTATTTATTTTGGGTACACAGGTTCCCATACATATAATAAACATCCACAAAAAATTTTAAGTCTTCATCTTACTCCAAACTTGAAATACAGGTACATAAACACTCAAAATAAGAAGCTTCGGAAAATCCCTCCGAAAGAAAAACAATAACATCAAACTTTCTTTTAAAAATCTCCAGCACCATATTGAGGCTCTGCTTCTTGATCCTGGTCTTCTTTTTTCCTTTTTACTTGTCTTTTCTTTACTCTGGCTTCTTTGGTGACTTCTTGGGAAGCTTTTTCAGCTTTTTTTAGCCGGATGACATCAATTTTACGCAGTCCTTTGTAAGTGTTTTTTCCTGCTTCTACCCCCATTTTCTCAAAAACTTGTAATTTGGCAATTGCACCATCATTAAATGATAACTGCATCTAATACTCCACATTTCAGTGTATTGTAGCCTACAAACACCCTTTTTGGGATTCTTGACCATATTACATGATTTAGACTTTCGTTAGGATTTTGTGTCCTTCCATGAAGACATTTTTGTAACAATTCATCTTTAGATAGGTCTCTAAATATTTGCTTTATGTGGAGCATTACTGCTACTGGCAGTGAGCTTTTATGTACATAATCTTCCCCAGCTGCTTTTGCCTTTTGGTATTTACACCAAGAATCAATTCCCTTTGGGCAAAGTTCGTGTTGGGGGTTTTCGTCACTTGAAATCTTGTGAAAGTAGAGTGCCCATATAGCTGTTTTCATTCCTTTTAGATTATCCACATTCCTCCTAATGGCTAAACCATAGTAGGTCTGTAAAAGATCAATTTGAGCATCAGTTAGCCTACCTTTTCCTGATAAGCCTTTTCCATCTTCTAGTACAATGCCTTTAGATTTAGCCTTGAGACGACGAAGTCTAGAACCCATCCGTTTCTGAATGTGGCCGATGCATTCTAACTATAGAAATAATATAGGTTAAGTTACCTTTTTTTTCCGTCAACAGTTCTTCTTTCATAAATGTGCTATGTACATTTCAAAGCGTAGAGCTTCATCATCAGGCTTTCCAAAAACGTCACATTTACATACTAAACATTAAAAACATTTAAAATATAAACTAAAACACTCAAACATATTAACACAGTACATTTGCCGGCCGGCGACAGACACCGGCGATAGACACCGGCAGAGTTGGTGTCTATCGCCGGCCGGCAAATGTACTGTGTTAATATGTTTGAGTGTTTTAGTTTATATTTTAAATGTTTTTAATGTTTAGTATGTAAATGTGACGTTTTTGGAAAGCCTGATGATGAAGCTCTACGCTTTGAAATGTACATAGCACATTTATGAAAGAAGAACTGTTGACGGAAAAAAAGGTAACTTAACCTATATTATTTCTATAATATAACAGTTCTGGAGGCTAATAAAACAAAATGAATAAATTGTCAGCATTCTAACTTCTCAACTGCAATGTCATCCCCATATGGTTTTGCTTTATTTACAGTCTCAAAAGCAGAAGAATCTCCTTCACCCAAGAATTTTATGTATTGAACATTTCTTTTGTCGTCCGATCTTTTAAAAATATTTAGTATACCTGCCGATTCCATACCACCACTAGAACCTTGGTAATTCTTCACACATTCGTGGTCTTTATTAGGGTTTTTAATACATCCCTGGCAGTACTTAGATAAGACCTCCACATCTTTTACCTTACCCGTGTCAAATGAAGTGGCAGTGACAATACCGTTGAGGGACGTGTGACCTCGCTTCTGCCAAGTCCCGTCAAATGCAGCAGCGATTTTCTTACATCCTGAATTTTCTTCAATTGCCTCTTTGGCAGCATTGTTCATAGAATCTTCAGCTACAGGTTGCATAATATCAATCAAGGCTTTTATATGGGTAACAAACTTCAATGGGGGTGGCGGTAGATTCATGATAGCCGAAAATGTATGTGACAGCTATGCCCACACCTACACTACGCATCGCATACACAAATCTTAGGTTAGTTTCATAAATCCGACCAGGATGATTTGGAACAATCTTGGAAGTCATTTTAGACCTTTTCTCATTGCAGTTAGTACATTATAAAACCAAACAAGTGACCAGCCCTTTTCTTTTGTTTTCATTTTCAGAAACTACTAATGAACCCACACTGTCGCAAAATTGACACTTAGAATTTAGGGAAATAAAAGACGTAAGAAAGTCTAAATCTATAACAACACTTACATTAGAACCAATATTTACATCTGAACTATCACCAGGCAACTGTAAATAGCTAAGTTTTTTCTTTGAAGAACTAGGTTTATGGTTAGGCCTAGGTGTAATATTAGTATCTTGGGATGCATGTTTTGTGTACTGATTACCAGTAAATGTACGTTTCTTTTTATAACTCATTGATCTAGGCATTCTGACAACAGTATAACAAAAACACTATTCACTATATCACTTTACTACCACAAAATTGAACACAAATAATTAAGTCTCACTTACACTGCTTAGGTCTAAACATAAAAGCAGAAAACAAAACAAAATTGTAAAAAAAGCACTAGGTCTCAGATCAGTTGTATTATTATTATAGGTTATTATTCTCCAACAACAACACAGATGTTCTGAATAAAAAAGTACATAGAGTATAACATATGTGATTTATAACAATGTTACAGTATACTATAACAAAACACTGTGTAGAATCGCTCTGTTCTACCTCAGTCAAATTCAATGTAGGACTTTACAAAAAAAATATTTATAAAATCTGTCTTTAATATATGTAAATAGTGGTATATATCATTGTTTTCAGGAGAAAACAAGGAATATTTATATGTAAAAAAACAAAAACTTTTATTTTTAAGGTTTTTGGCGATCTTCTCCCCTTAAGAAAAATATAAGTTTATACAAAATATGGTGAAACATACTTTACAATAAATAAACGTATACAGTTCTTAATTATATAAAATAGTATGTAACTATTATTGGCAGCTATTATGATTCCCTGTCGTGTATTTTGAGCGCGAGCTTACAAGCAGTTCCGCCTTTGACTAAAGTGGGCACGCAGTCCTGGCTGGCGCTAACAATGGACCTTATCGCTCTCTTTTCATGTTATAAAAGTTGTATTGGTTATTTTGATCATGACTTTATTAAATATTTATTTTTGTAATAAAATATTACATGTTAAAATCCGTTGGTTATTTTAACACTCTAAATAAATAGATAAATTTAAAAAATTTATTAAAATTTATTACAATTTTGAACTTTGAAATTTTTGGATTTAATAGTTTTAAAGAAATTTATTGGAAAAGTTAAATTAATAAAAAAGGTTCTGTACTGAAGATATTTAATTTATTATTTTGGAAGAGTTGTTTTGATTTAGTTATGTTCCATTAATTCAATAAAAGAAGAGATTTTTTATTTTCGTTTTTATTATTATTTGTAGAAGAAACCAAATTTTATGTTTTGAAGTAATTTATAAGAAGAAATATAAAGAAAATTTTTTTATCATTGAAGCATTTTTATTTTAATCTCTCATTTAAGTTGTTCAACATATCAAAAATAAATAGTAGCTTTAATAAGGCTACATTAAGTGCGCCACTCTGCTAGTTGAACAACAGAGAGACGTTTAAAATAGAAAAGTGTGTGCTTATTCCAAATTGTCTCAGACCAGATTTTAAATTTAATATTAAATAAATTGAGAAGATGGCACTCAAGGTAGACTTTCTCCTGAAGAAAGAACTTATGTATGAAGCACGTTTAAGAGGAATAGAAGTAGAAGACAGCATGCTAGTGGGTGATTTAAGAAAGAAACTTCGAGAGCTTGTCAAGTTAGGTGTTAGGCCTAATATAGTGTGACATTCAGAGTGGTCTCCATCCTGGGAACCGGTGATGCGGAAGTAATGGATGGATCGCTGACCACCTGCCCTGCTTGTTTACAACCTTTGGGGCACAATGGCTTACGCATGAACGCCTTTACCTCATCAATGGACTTCTAGATTCTTCTCGATTGACGAGCCAGCTCTGTCACGGAACTTCGGGGGCAGGAGAATTCAAGAAGCTTCTAGATGGAGACCTGCAGGTGATATATACGGCCCGGATACCAGCGCAAGTCAGTCAGTCAGTCAGTGAGTCTAGAGCCTACAGCCGGGTGTTTGCAGCGACAGTGAGCGAGTTCTACAGTGCGAGTGAAGTGTCCGAGTATAGTGAAGTGGTCTACGGAGAAGTTACCGGTGAGTGGTTCGTTGTGGGGATCAACGAAGGAGCAGTGCGGTACTTGTGGACGACTTCTGAAGGGACACTGAAGAAACTGTGAGTGAACTGTTAGCTTTGGACTGTAGGTAGTAGGGAATCTAGTAAAGTCAATTAGTAGTCAGTAATTGTAAATAATAGTAGGGAATCTAGTAGAATCACTTTATAGTTAGTAATTGTAAATAATAGTAGAGAATCTAGGAAAGCCACTTTATAGAGCTAGGAATTGTAATTAAAAGAAAAGAATTTAGTAAAGTCACTTTGCAATTAGTAGTTGTAATTATTGATGCCATCGAAGATTGTAATTATAGATTAGTTTAATTGTAACAGTAGGCCTAATAGTAAATTGTACTTTTCACAATAGTTAAAGTTAAGGAAATAATCCATTTAATTATAATAAGTTAATTTTATATATTCAATAAATTTAGTAATTGTTTAGTATATCGTGTTGCTTATTTGTAAAACCCACATAGCGATTAATTATTTTTTAAATTAGGACGTAAACACGTCACAATAGGTTACCTGTCCGGCCATGTTGTAGGTGAAGAGGAATATGAGTTCATTAAAGTAAACTTAGAAAATCTGAAAGAAAGAATTGAGGGTGTTGTGGAAAGTAGATGTTTAAGTGATATAATCCGTATTGAAGCTAAGTTAGCTCATTACGAATTGAGATTAAAGGGTCTAAAAGGGTTGTTTGTAAGTAATGAAGCCGCTTTAGTTAAAGTGTCATCCCTCGAGGAAAGTTTAAATTCCTTGAAGGAAATGGCAGGACAAATTAATATTGATTTAACAGAGAAGGACAACATAGAGCAGGAAATAACTATAAATGGCGAAATAGAAGACGAGTTTGAACAAAGCTTAGTAAGGGGAACGCAGAAACCGGTTGTAATGAGCCAATCGATAAGCGCACCCTTGAACGGAGTCGCATCTCCAGAAATGGTAGATAATTTCAACTGTCAGCGAAACGTTACGTTGAATTATTCTCGCCTACCTAATCCACTAGAGCGTTATCTAAATAGATTTGAGGTAACAGATGGGTTAAACGCTAGCTTGTTGATCAAATTCATTAAAAACATGTTAGCTCTGAAAAATGAAACTAAGTTAAAAGACAGTGAGATTTTAGAGATTATTTTGGGATATGCTAACGGTCCTTTGTACAGTAAAATATTAAAGTGTAAAGAAGAGAGGGACACGGTAAGTGAAACTCACCTTATTATTCTAAAACAATTCGTTCCAATGGGGCTGAGAGAAAACTTAAAGAAAACAATGGTAAACCGTCCACAGAAATCTGGGGAACCATTAGAAGTACATATAAATGAATTGAAAATCTATAGTGAGGTACTTAATACTAGATACACCGAAGAAGAAGTTGTAGACATTGTAAAATTAGGATTAAATCCTGAAACTAGAGCTAAATTAGTATTTGTGGGAAATCCTACCAGCTATGCAGACCTAGATAGCATGTGTATTCAAGTACAAAATGTATGTTACAACGATGTACAACGTAGAGAGGTAAGAGCATACCTACCACCTAAGCCTAGCGCTAGCCTTAATGTAAACAATGTAGAAGATAGAAAAACATGTTTTATATGTAATAAATATGGACACATAGCGAGGGATTGCTATCAAAATAAGAACATACAGAAGCACACACAGCAGTACAACAAAGTTTTCACACCACCCAATAAACAATATAACACAGTAAAATACAATAGACCCGGAACAAGTTTTACACAGAAGGAGATTACAAGACAGAAGCCAAAAAACTAGATTATGGGAGGGAGTTGGCCAAATTCGGATCTCGTGTCGATCCCCTCCCAGAATTCCAGCAAAATGTAAACAAAAACAAACCCGTACACAACAACACAGCAGACGGCAAGATGACTCACTCGAGTGTAAACAATAACACTGCTAATATGGAACACAGTCTAAACATTTTACCAACTATTGAAGTTATAGTAAACAACAAAGTGAAACAGGAAGCATTAATTGATACTGGAAGTTCAATTAATGTAATTAGTGAAGATTTGTTTAACAAATTAAAAGCATGTTGTCCTAAGTTACAATTAAATAGGTCAGATATTAAGTGCCGTACAGCGAGTCAAAGTGAAATGAAGATACTGGGGCAGTGTAATTTAAAAATAAAAATAAATGAATTTACTTGGAAAATACTTGGCCAAGTAAGTAAACAATAATTAAGTTATGCTATGATAATTGGAAGTCAATTTATTAAACAAAGTGAGTTGGTAGTAGACTTGAAAAGTAACCAGTGTTATTTTAACTTCAAGCCTAATGTAAAAATTGAATTCATTCACAGTTTAGCTAACATCAGAATTAATGTAAACAATGTTAGTAAACAAGTAAATATTGGTTGTAGTGAAGTCAAGGAAGAAGTAGTTGATTTAATAGAAAAATATCCAAATGTTTACACTAATAAAATAGGCAGTGGAATAGATTATGAATATACAATTAAATTGAATGATACTACACCCGTAAATATTAGACCATATCCTGTTAATCCTGCTAAGATGAAAATTTTGAAAAATATCTTAGATGATTTACTCAAACAAAATATTATTAGACCAAGTCAATCACCATACAATAGCCCAGCATTCTTAGTACCTAAGGGTGAAGACAAATATAGGCTAGTTATTAATTATTCAGATGTAAACAAGAAAATAGAGAAAGTAAACACGCCACTGGGTGACTTGCATGATATTCACCATTTCCTAGAAGGAGCAAAATATTTCACAGTCTTAGATTTATGTAGCAGTTTTCACCAAATTAGATTATCGGAAGAAAGTAAAAGAATAACAAGTTTTAGTACACCATTTGAAAGCTTTGAATTTAATCGCATTCCATTTGGTCTTCATTTAGGCTCATCTTTGTTATCCAGTTATTTAAATAGAGTACTGGAGGGACTGAAATTCAAGTGTGTTATTAATTATGTGGACGATTTAATAATTTATTCCAAGACATTAGATTTACATTTACAACACATTAAAGAAGTAACTGAAAGACTCAATAAATGGAAACCTCACTGTTAACCCAGAAAAAGTTAAATTTGTATTTAAAGAAATAAAGTTTTTAGGATATCTAATCAGCCATAATCAAGTTACAATAGATCCTGAGCGCACCAGTTCAATTTTAAGTGCCAAACCCCCTACCAATAGCAAAGCTGTCAGTCGATTTATAGGAATGTCCAGTTATTTTGCTAAATTTATTCCAAATTATGCTGAACTTGCAGCTCCTTTAAATGAATTAAGGAAGAAAAATGTTAAATTTGAATGGAATTCCAAGTGTCAGGAAAGTTTTGATAAAATAAAAACAATAATTAGCAATCCACCAGTATTAAAAATACCTAATTATGATCAAGAGTTTATTCTACACACTGATGCCAGTAACGATGCAGTCCGACCAAAGCCGAGGATTCCAGGAGAATTTGCATTGCATCTATGAGGGGTGCATACCAGGTGCTAGCACAGCTGAGTCCTGTGAGCGTATTGGTGCAGAGGCTGTCCAATCCCAAAGAAGTGCGAAGAGTGCACATAAAAGATGTCAAGGTCTAAAGAAGTCAATAAGATATTCTTGAATGTGGAAGCGTGCTGGGCCCATAACCCAGAGGTCTGTGGATCGTAACCACGCTCTGCTACCCAGCAGAGTTGCGCACTTAATGTAGCCTTATTAAAGCTACTATTTATTTTTGATATGTTGAACAACTTAAATGAGAGATTAAAATAAAAATTCTTCAATGATAAAAAATTTTTCTTTATTTTTCTTCTTATAAATTACTTCAAAACATAAAATTTGGTTTCTTCTACTGTACCGGGTCGTTTGACCGGTACATTTCGTTGCTTTCGTCGTTGTCTGCCGGGCTGCCTGAGACCGCTCGTGTCCGGCTATTCGCTTACTTTGGTGGCCGTTGGCTTGGATTCGTTCGTTCCTTGTTCCAGCTCTTGTCTGTCAGGTTGGCCGTCATTCTTCTGGTTTCTCTGCGGCCGTTCGTCAAGACATGCTCGGCTAGAGACTCCTTAAACTCCAGGGTCCTTGAGTAGGACGTTCTCCCTCAGCCTGCCGTCCGGGGATGGTCGACCATCTACACTGCCAGCCTGGCCTGAGGACCATGTATAGAGGCCATTGGCGATCCTGCTGCCCCACCTACATCTTTGGGTAGGAGTCTTCGGTCCTCAGGTCAGTACGTTCCATGTTGTTTTTCCCGGCGGCTGAGTGGGGGGTGGTAATATTAAAGAAAAATAAAGGAAAATAAATAAACAAAATCAAACAATGAAAAGGGAAAGTGTAAAGAAAAAAAATTGTGATGAACAATGGATTATTAGGCCTAGGCCTAGGAACTGGCCATGAACTTGTACAGTGTTGGCAGGAAACACAGCCATGGGGTTTCACATGTTTATTTTTAGAATTGAAAAAGAAGGGTTTGTCCAATATAAAAAAATTGTGTTAATATTTATTGTTGTTGTTAATCTTTAGTTTATTTTATTGTTATAGTTATTCAAATTTTTATATTTTGTTAGGCCCTACTGTTAAACTATAGTATTCTTTATCTTTATGTTTAGGCCTAGTGAGTTAGTTAAGTGTTATTTATTTTGTTAGTTGTAGTATGTTTTGAAGTGAATTTTTACTAAAACGGTACCGGGTTATATTTTATTTTTAATTACTTCTTTTTTTAAATCTTCACCAAAAGGGGATTATGGTTCTTTTACCTAATTTCCTATTCGGAGCTGCCCAGGGATTCCGGCTCACTCCCTGGCCTCGGTGGAATCATCGGATGTGGGCTAAATTGCCGGGTTAATTGTTGTTATCCAAAAGTTTTCTAAATTTTCACTTTTAATTGGGTCTTTAATTTCTTACGTTTTGGGTGTCTCAGGCTAGGCTGCAGATAGGCCATGTAGTTTTTAATTTTGGTATTTGTAGAGTTTGTTGTTTTTGTAGCTTTGTATTATCTTGTTAATTTTAGTGTTTCTTAATATTTATTTAAGTGCGAATTGATATTGGGGCCTTCTGCCAATTAATATTGTGGCCTTCTGCCGTTTTCGATTGATTAATATTTTGTTTTCTTGATAATAAATTAGTTTTGCTCAGCTGCCGAGTTTTATTTTGACCCCCCAACTGCCACCCGTGATCCCATCGCTTGACTTGTTTTGAGCCATCCCCCAGTTGGCACGCTTTCCAGCTTTGGTGGGGGGATGGGTCTCACTACAAATAATAATAAAAACGAAAATAAAAAATCTCTTCTTTTATTGAATTAATGGAACATAACTAAATCAAAATAACTCTTCCAAAATAAAAAAAATTAAATATCTTCAGACCAGAACCTTTTTTATTAATTTAACTTTTCCAATAAATTTCTTTAAAACCATTAAATCCAAAAATTTCAAAGTTCAAAATTGTAATAAATTTTAATAAATTCTTTAAATTTTTGAATTTCAAAATCTTTAAATTGCTTTAAAATTTCTTTAAATTGAAAATTGCCTTAAAATTCCAAATTGCTCTAAAATTTCAAAATTTCAAAATTGCTTTAAAAATTGCCTCTGGGAGATCTGGAACGAAAAGAAATAACCAGCTTTTAGTGACTTGAAACATTTTCCTTTTTGCAAAGTTTAAAAGCAAAACCAAGAAAATCAAAACACTCTAAAAAAAACTGTCACTAGAAGAGTGACTTCAAACCAGAAACAAGTTTAACCGCGCATGCTTGGTGGATCTTACCATATCTACTAAAACCCTACTGAAAAACCTAACTAAAGAAAACTTGTAAAATTTACTTACGTAGCTGTCCTGGAGGTTACAATCCCAAATGAAGACCCCAGGGGAAAAACGGGCTAACCCCAAGAAATCAAATATTTCAGCAGAACTTTTTTAAACTTTGAAACGACGTATATAAAAGGCGAGTATTAATAAAATATGAAATTAAGTTTTTAATACATATTTTATTTGTTTACTTTGAACCCATTATAGGCTTAACACTATGGAGGAGATATTGAGCTAATTAATGGAATGAAAATCTTATAACTACATCTCTAAAAGGGGAAAAACGGGCTAACCCTATCAGCTTCAAGGGAAAAATGAGACAGCAGTGTTTATAAATTGATATAATTAAAATTAATTACTTTATCAGTTAAATACAAAATGTAAAAAGCTACGCCTAATTTTAATAAAAACATTTCAGTTATTCTTTTTCTTCTTTAATTTCTCCTCAGCTTTCAGAGAGTCAAAAAATCGGTTTGCCTCATCTCCACAAAATTTCTTTAGACATTGCAAATCTTGAAATTTTTCCAAAGAAATAGGAATTGGACCTAAAAATAAATCAAACTTAATAGAAAAAATTGTTTTTACTAAAATTTAATAGTACAGATGATAGTTATAGTGTCAGGAATAGTTAAAAGCCTTACACGTGATCATGAATAATTACAAAACTATTAATGTTTTAAAACAGTATTATCAAGCAACAGTATGTTTATAACTATTGTGATTTTTATTTCACATACCTTGGTAATATCTTTCAGGAATATAAAACTCTCCATCCAACAGCTGATTCTCTTTTGGTTTGCGAGCAGGTTTGGTGATAACAGCAGACACCCAAGCTCCATTAAAGGTGTTTCGATATTGTAGAAACCTAGGATGGGGTGCTTCAATTTTCGCCTCCTTTAAGGGTCTTGTTTTAAAGGGGGCCTTTGCCACGTATGTCGTGTGATTTTCTGCAAAGAATGATGTCCAGTCTCTTAACATATCTTGACTAACTTCAATGACATCAAACGGCTGTGGTTTGACTCTTGCAACTCGGATGGCATCTGCCCATTGTCTAGGGACCTCAGCTCTACTTTTAGAATTAATTAATCCCATGTTTTTATCGCATTCTAAAAATGAATGTCCACGTATTGGGAATGTGAAAGTCACTGACGACAGTCTCTTTAAGCCATGCCCTACATAGTGGCAGTACCGGAGAAATGTAAAATTTTTATTTTGTCCGGCACATGAGTCACAAAAAAAAAAAAAAATGTTTAACACTATTGTCCAAATGATTAGTAATATAATCATGAAGAAAAGAAACTACTTCGTTGCAGCCTTTTTTCCAGTGTTTTCACTGTAACAGTACCAAACAGATTTCCCATTCGATAACTGGTGAATATTAAACGTGTAGTACGAAAGCTGCCTTTTATAATACACGTCATTCGTGGTAATGTTCGGCAGTGGCAGATTTCTCTGATAGTCCAAACACACACCTTCATAATCCACAGATGTTTTGGCTTTTTTCCTGGCTTTTTTTTCCTGCGATAAAAAGTACTAGCTCGTAGTAAATGTAGTTTTTGATCAGTATGAAGCTTGTTTATTTTTTTTTTCTCATTTTTTTCGATTCCATTCAAGTTATTCGATGCCAATTTTTGGTTTAACACTTTTAACTCAGAAGTATGCTGATCACATGTTGAACAAGTATCCTTCCGGGGATATCCGAATGAGATGTTGAATTTAGTGTTAAAGATTGATCTGTAACACTCATACGATGTTTTCATGTTTGGATTTTTTTCAACAAACATGTCGTACATTTTTCTTATTGACAGTTCCTCAGGCAGGTAAATCTTTGTTGATTTTTTTAAACTGTAGTGGCTGGCTCTTCCCTTGAATGAATTAATGTGTTCATACATTGCTGACTTTACTTGTTCATGTAATCGGTGAGGCCTATTTTTATGTCTGCCCCGTTTGTCCTCTGGCGCATTTCCTGTTGTTTTAAGAGATTCTTGTATGGTCGATAACCTTCTCTTAGTAATCCCATGTATACTCAGAAATGCTTTACGACACACCTCGACATCTACAAATTCTTTGTCTTCTTCGATTCGCACACGATATTTAAAAGAGCAATCTCGCAAATTTGCGTATTCAACACCTTTAGCATATCGACGTTGTATAGGCACAACACTGATGAGACCAGCTAAATGTGCACTTTGTTTGTTCCAGTCCCCTAATTTGTTAAATTCAAACAACAACCTTGTGGAACTTTCATATGACACCCTTTGAAAACATTTTAAAACTTTACATTTACAGTTTTCCCCACTTTCAAATGTTGTAGCACGCATCTTCTTCATTACATCTCTTACCCAGCCAAATGATTTTTTCTTCTTTGTTGAACTGCCCTCAAATGGCTTACTTCGCTCATCTGAAGATGAAGATACTGTTTCCGAATTCATAATGCCACTTTCACTCAAAATCTTTAAATATAACCACTGAACAGTATCAATATGACCATTGAAAACCACTAATCAATCTCACAACCACGTTCGCTGATAGCAACTGAAGGGACTACTGGTAAACAACACAACTGCGCATGCCCAACTGAGGGTTAGCCCGTACTTCCCCAGTACCGCTGTGGGATAGCTCGTTATTCCCCTGGACGTTATTTATTCCAAAGGCATTTTGACTGATGAATAGCCCGTTTTTCCCACTTTCAGTATGGCCACATAATAGAGCTTCTTTCACAGCACATTGTGGTATTAATAACTCAATTTACCATTTTTTGAGGGTTAGCCCGTTTTTCCCCTGGAGTCTTCAAATGTGACCACAACAAAGCTCGACCGGCATACACTCTCTCACGCACTCGCGAACAAGAAATTGCCGTACCGGACAGAACACCGAATACGGTTAAAGGCGCCGGGTAGAACAAACGTGGTCACTCAACGAAAGAAATCTTCAAACTGACGGAACGCTCGCAACCCTTCCACCAACGGACTTACCCCCTCTTGACTCAAGAAGCTAAATCAACCAATTAGAACCCTCTAAACCAGGACATCTGAACAGGTAAGGCTCACCAAACATGTTGACTTCAGAAAACATGTCGCATGAAATTGACAGGAAATTAACAAACGTGAATATACTGGTTATTTAGCTAATTTAAATGGAAAAAAACTACTTTTTTATTTGAAAGGGGAAGATTCAGAATTTTTCTTAAAACTTGGAGAATTTATATCGAAAACTTTTGGTAAAAGAACCAAACACCTAAATCTCTCAGTTCTTACAATATTTAACATTTTCTAAACACAATTCTATAATTTAATTATAATGAAACAATTAACAATTGTTACATACTCTAATAGAAAGCATGTTAGTTGATTTGGAATTTTATTTTAATAATTTCAAGTACAATTTAAAGAGATTGTTACATTTATTATTGCGGTTTATTTCAGTTTCTAGAAACCTCCTAATCCACTGGCCATCTCTCGAAAGCGGATCATTCAGGTATAATGAATGTGCACGACACCGATTTATCCAGGGGAGGTCTGCTATAGGTGACGACAATGGTTTTGGTAGTTGAGTTGGGGGGTGTAAATAGCTCAATCAATGCTGGTTGACAGTGTGAAGCGACAAGAGGCGAAGTGTTGTCCCTTCTGCCAACTTAGGTGTTACTGAGCTGGAAGTGTGATGCGTTGTCCTTGTCGATGATTGGTAGTTGTAAAAAAGCCCAACTCAAGGATCGGGAGGTGGGTGCAGATGTCAAAGGGTTCTGTGCATAACGAATTGAAACGTCCAAAAAGGTTGTTGACTGTATTGTTCTTGTATTCGAGCTTGCAGTTGTCTTCGTTAAAAAATCTCTAAAGCGTCGAATTCTAGCCTTGAAACACAGCACTATTACAAAACTTAAAAATTTCACTGTTAGTGACATTGTTCATCCACGAATTTACAGGATAATACGGGTACGGAGGACCAAAAACATGTGTGCGCGCCGACGCTATTAAGTAAATTCAAGACGCTATGATAAAAAATGAGACACTTGGATGGAATGAAACTGTATGTGTATTGTATTGAATAATTTACTGAATGATATATGTATGAAATGTAGTACAATAAAATTGAAGAATTGCCGGCTATGAAACATTATGGAAATATGTATACTTTAAAAATGAATGAATGGCAGACTGTGTGGCTTGAAGTGAGGATCGCACGGCCGGAACGTTAGAACGATACTAAAGGATAGATAGATACTCTCCAAGCCACTCACATATGCCGGAAAGGAGTGAGGGAAACAAGAAGAAAAAACCTGCTTGGTGCCTCAACACCTCTGCATACCTGTTTATTTCTTTGACAAAATCTATCAGTAAAAATAACAAGACACAAGCAATGGCAGGTGAATCTGGTGGTGGACAGTGTTTTGGGCCAGTTAGTTCTTGAAAAAAATGTACGGTCATATCTTTCATCTGTGGTTTCAGTCACTTCTTCCCATTGTCTATAAATAGGTTGAAGGTTGGTTGGGCATTGGTTGGACAGTGATTTTAGGCCTACCCCTGTGGCTAGGATTATTTTTATCTACGTTTTCATCAACAATGGGAAGGAAATTATCACTTACTGTGTTAGTATCATAATCTTCCGAATCGGAGCTATAAAGAATTGTATCAGTAAGCCTAGCTTACTCAATTTGAAGGAAGAGAAATGTCAATCTCAGGGTCAAATGTCAGGTCATCGACTGCAGGTTCAGATTCAATGTCATTGTCAGAGCTCATAAAGCTATCTAGAGGAAAATCATGATTCAATCTAACCTGATTGTTATTTTATAAATTTGTAAACAAAGTGTTTTCGCTTACAGGTGAAGGAGAACGGCGCCTTTTGTCACCACTCATTTTGTTACATAATACCATACAAACACACTATCGGGAAGTCGGGATCGATAAGAATACATTTAAAAAGAAATAGAACACTAAATCTACTTGTATATATATATATATATATATATATATATATATATATATATATATATATATATAACACTAACAATAACAAAGCACCACCTCAACAAATACAGCAAAACGTAAAGTTATTACGCTAAGCGACTGACTGGCGTCTGCACTGCCGTGTGTACTAGCGATCAGCTGTGACAACCACAGCCTTCCTCATCACGCCACTTCAGAGCACTTAGTATGCTATAAAAACACTATATTTACTGTAATAAAAAGTAATAATACTGTTATAAAAGAATACAAAGGTTATTTATCTTTTGTTTTACGCTAGTTTTGTCAAATATGAGCGAAAATTAA
The DNA here is from genome assembly GCA_035578905.1 of Stictocephala bisonia. NCBI lineage: Eukaryota > Metazoa > Arthropoda > Insecta > Hemiptera > Membracidae > Stictocephala > Stictocephala bisonia. The sequence goes on from JAQJVL010001033.1 coordinate 41,009, forward strand.
CTTCGCAAAATATGTTCCTAAAATACGATATATCGGAACGGGTGATACGATATTTTGTAGCGTGGTCTTAAAAGGGTAATATTTTTACTTTTGTTTGAAAGTTACTTTTGATTGGATTTTTCATGATTGGTAAAATTATTGGTGATTTCCAATACTTCAAGTGTTTAAAGAAATTTAACACAACGTTTCGACAGGCTTGATAAAAAAATCGAGCCGTCTTCAGGTGTTACTTACTTACCTTAAACTAAATTTAAAACTACTAACACCGACATGTTAGTAACACCTGCGGATGACGGAAGTTAATACCTGTCGAAACTATGTGTTTGTTTCTTAAAACACTTAAATTCGAAATTTACAACAATATAATAAATTCCCGACATAATTATCGTTTGGAGAAAATTTAGTTGCAGTGTTTCCTGTTTTGGAAATTATTGAATATATACGCAGACATGTATACAGTGTGTTTGAAAGGTCTGGAAACGCCTTTTTATTTTCTAAACCATTGCAGATACAACCTTTACACTTTATTTTATGGATATCTTAATAACCTTTTCATGTAATAACCATTATATGTCTACATTGGAAGGACGGCCCGTGGAGGTATCATAGATATCATAAGAATAAGCATGATCCGTATTACACCTTATTTAAAGGTGTTATTTATTAGAGTTAAGTACCAATAAACGCATCTTAAAAGTTTAATACAATCAGAAATGGTGAAGTGTAGAAGAAAACAAGTAACAAAGAATAGTTGTGAGAAACATCATTTATTACAGCAGCAACTAAAACTAACAATTAACAACAGATTAAAAGTGTTCAAAGTGCTGCCATGTTGTTTTACAGTGTGCCACCCCGTTGTAAAATCTTCAACATTTCACTTCAACAGTCGAAATGTCTATCAAAGCTCCCAATCCCAACACACCACAGTAGATATCATTTGTGTTTTATGTATAACAAGTAATAAATTCACTTTTCTTTGAAGTCCATTTATTTGTTTTATTAGTAGTCGTGTTATCAGCTCAGAGGGAAGTAGCTTAAAAAGCCAATCGCCTTCGGTCAGAAACTTTGATCGAGTCCTGGAATGGGCTTGTAATTGTATTACTTACCCATTACAGAAGAGTGGCAGTTTTATGAATTTGCACACTCCAAGCAAAGGAATTACTTTTGCGATTTGTTTTATTGTTGTGTTTTAAATGTTGAATGCATCATAACTGAAATTTTTTAATATAAAAATAATAGAGGAGAAGGTGGTAATATGGACCTCATTTTGTTATTTTATTATAAAATGTATTATTATTAATCAAAAATAGGGGTGATTAGCATAGATACAATCTGATGTTAGTTACTGAACACATTGTAGTAGGTATAATCGTTTAAAAATTCATGTTATATATTTTTTAATTCGATTTTCAAAAGTCGACATATTCTTCAGAAAATGGGATGTGCAGTTAATATGGCCCCCATGGTGTTTTTAATATGGACCCCCTTATTAATAAATAGTAACGTTGGAGAATAAAATTATGGAACTGCTTTGTGACAAAAAACATGTTTATTATACATAGGTATAAGTAGACGTAAACATGAAATTGTGAACCACAATAATGACCAACAATGATCAATAAACAATAATCTAATGATAACGATCAATGTATGGTCAATAATGATCAATCGCAGACATACTCCTCTTTCTCTGCACCTGCACATTCGTTATGGGCCCAAAGACAACACATTAGGCATTGGACCCATAATTCCCCGCGGACGTTGCTGGAGAACCTTTCATCACAAAATATACATGATGCGTTTTCTTGGTTTGGTTGAGGCTCTCCAACTGGGAGGTCAAAAAGTGATTCACCGGAGCAGATGTAGAGCTGCATCTCGCCATCATCACTGCCGTCAGCTGGGGGTTGACGAATAGGGCTGATATTCTTTGATTTCGTAGCATTGACACGCTGGGTTTTGTCAGACGTGATTGATTGTTCCATAGCGCAAGTTTGAAATCCGGAACAAGAAGGTTGGGGGTTATCAAACGTCACACTTGTTGCTGCGCCTCTCCTACGGCCACCGCCATGAAGACTGGCAGCAGCTGCTTTTTTGCCATGAACTCTTCTAGATCTCTTTTATAAGGAGAACTAGTGATAATGTTTGCGACAGAAGGTTTTCGTCCACGATTTGATCTTTTCTTTTTTTCTGGGATGGGGCGAATGTCTTTAGGTGACACATTGAAGGTGGATGTAGGTGGGTGAGGAATGGCTTCGACCATTGGAGTGCCATCAGGCTGGCCATCAAGGTTAACAGCTTGATTTTTGTTTTGTGCTTCCTTTTCCCCAGCAATGAATTCATGGTCTTGAAATATGTTCCTTTCCAGGGGGTAAATACTCGTGACCCAGAATCCATTCACAGCGTTTATTCCTGTGGACGCTATATCGTAAGGTCCAACAGGTCTGCTTTCATGGAGCATCTATTGTCTGATGTTTTCGCTGTAGTGGGTTTTCAGAGCTCCCATGAAAGTTCGGTCTAACGGTTGCAATTTATGCGTAGTGTGGAATGGTAAGGACAAAATCGTGACGTAATTCTTCCTCGTCAAGTCAATGTTTCTTGTATGAGAATAGTGACCGTCAAGAATGGACGAGGTCTCTGTTGGCTTAGTTTTGTCGATAAAATGGGCCAATCAGTCTGTAAACAGATGTGCTTGAACCCATCCAGATGGATGAGCTCGTCCAATAGACCCAGGAGGGGCTCCTTTCATAAGGAGATCTGACATGTTTGTTCTCGGGAAAATCAACATCGGAGGTACATAAGATTAAAAGAACTGGAGAGTCTTCAGTAGGATTTACTTTAGCTACAAAATGTTGGAACCAATTAGTAAAAATGTTGGTTTGAACCCAACCTGATGGGTGAGCAACTCCAACGGTGTCCGGGGGAGCTCCTTTCATTAGCAAATCGGTCATATTCTTACGTGGGAAAATTACTAAAGGTGGAACAAAGTATCCAGAGGCATTCATACATGCTATGACTGTCACAGTTGCTCCTCTCTCTGCTGATGTAAGACTGGTGATTTGGCGTTTGCCTTTCTTTCCAATTACATAGGAATTTTTACTGGCGTTGATGTCAATATTTCGCTCCTCTCTGTCTTCCTCTTCCGACTCTCTTACCTCTTTTCTCTGCAGAAAGGCAGAGGTGACACCTATTTCAAAATGCTATCAAAATCAACTGCAGCTTGGGGAGATGAAAGCTGTGGAGCAGATGCTACTTGAGAAGAAGTGGTGGCGTCTCCAGAAATGGTCTCAACTTTTCTATATACATGGGCATACGTTGAGGAACTGCTCGTAGGTTTGTAGTTGGAGCAATGTGGTTATCCAGATGAGAGCTCAGGTAGTGGAGTCTCTGGAATATTTGTGGCGTCACTGCCCATGTAGTCCAAATCGGTGAAAATGTCTGGGTTAGTTGGGTAAATGCCTGTGCATCTAAACCTACTTTCTGCAATATCCATTCTACATACTTGCTTGTAAGCGTCAGCTACCAGTTTAGCAATGTCATAGTCGGTGATTCTTGATCCAGGATTATTCCTCATCCACAAACTACAAGCAGTGTTGTAGCTATTTTTAAAAGGCTTCATAAACGACTTATCCAAAGGTTGTAGTTTATGCGTTGTGTGAGGCGGAAAACTAAGCATATGGAAATGATTTTTACGAGCAAACATGATAACGTCCAAGTCCTTATGGCTGCCATGTCTATCAACAATGAGTAACACAGGGTCTTCTACTGAGGGCTTTGTAAAGGAAACAAAGCGCTCAAGCCATTTGAGGAAAGCCTCTGCTGTCATCCATCCACTGGGGGGTCGGAATCAAATGCTTTCGACTGGAGCACCAATCATGAGGCGATCATTCATCCTTCTCCTCGGGAAAATAAAAAGTGGAGGAATAAATTGTCCAGTGGCACTGATGCAAAACATGAGGGTTACATTGTGACCCCTCTCACCAGAAGTCATCTTACCTACTTGACGCTTTACTTTAGCTGTAATTACCTTGGCATTTTCGTGCAAGCAAGATACACCTGTCTCGTCAGTATTGTAGATTCTGGAAGGTCGAAATGAATGCTTTCCTATAATAGTTTCTAACTGGCTGAAGAACCTATCAACCTGTGGTTTATTAAAGACTACACATCGCATCGAACTAGTTGATTGCGGTTTTCTGTAGCTTAATTCTGGATGCCTGCTTATAAACCTGGCATAAAACTCTTTACCAGCTGATCTTTTTTCTTTGTTAAACATGTGTTTTAATTTTAACTTTTCTGCCAAGTCATAAGCTAGTTTCAAAAATTCTAATTTGGTTAAGGGCATCAGTTTCAAATCTAATTCCTTTATATGGTTTACCAGCTCATCCTCATATCGTTCTTCGTTGGTTCGTCTTTTGATATTGCCTTTAACTTTCTTTGTGATCTACTTCTAGGTACGTTCAAGCGCTTAGAAGCTGCCCTTTCAGACAATTTATGTTCCAAAACACTGGTCACGGCAATTTTCATATCGTCCTCTGACCACTCTCCTCGACCCTCACCTTCAGGTTTCTTCTTAAACTTTGGCTTAGTAACCTAAAATAAAAAAACAAACAATTAATCACGTGGCCTACACCACCCTTAGGTGGCATGGCCCATACTACCAGACCTACAACGACAAGAAAACATGGCGGTGGATGAAAGAGGTTAGACCAATTGAGATGAAACTGTTAGTCCCTAGTACGTATGAAGTATGCTAACAATTGACCATATTTTAGTAATTATATTCTTACTTGTAATGATGAAAAGTATCTGAAGCAACTGCTTGTTGGCACGCAAACAGAAACTATTAATTCACGGACGACACAATACACCGGTTTGGACAATCTCTCTGAACATGTCACTACAAAGACAGAGTAATCGTCTAGCCCGTGTACGGTGCCGGTGCCTAGCGGTTATAAGGCATTTTTTTATATTTTTGTGCAAGAAATATAAAACTCGTCACAAACACAAATTAAAAAAATTGTTTTATACTCACTAAGTTACTTGAGAGTTTTATAGTATATCCTTTTCTGAAAATATAAGGGTTGACATGGCCATTTATTAAGTTTCTGTAATGAAATTAGTCAACTTTTTATGTAAGAAAAAAAATGCACGAGTTTGGGTTAGCAAACAGCAAGATACTTTTTATCTCTATACAAATTGAATACCATCATATTACTAGTAAATATTTATTTTTATTTGCAAAATGAATTTAATTTACGACTGATTAATCTATTTCTTCTAAAACTTTCCCCAAGTTGTACCAAATCCAAATATTTACTTTTAATCTTAATTCAATTTTGTGTAATCTCTCGCCTTCACACAACTTCCTAATTGAGGTATTATTACTTTCAAACTCATAAAAAGACTAACTTGCCTGCAAAGTAACAGTCAGTTTTTATAACCTTATGAAATATTATACGGGTTCATAATGGTCGTAAATAAAACTTTTATCAAACACAAATACTTAATCTACATAAAAATGATATTATAACTATACTAATATTTTTGCAATAAACCAAAAACAACTATTTAGTCATCACGAAACTGAAAAATTGAGGTTACATATCACACGTTCAGTACAAAATTAAATTAGGATAAGGGAGTGGAGGCTAATATCGGATACCTTTATTGAATACCCGTAAACAAATATTTTAAATGATTATAATAAAATTAAACTCTGATAATAATGTAAAATATGTCTTAATTGTGCTATCATACTGTAAACCTTTGACGTTTACTTAACTGCTACTCGTTTACATAAGATTCCCTCATAATAATAATAATATAATAAAAATAAATATTATCAGTAAAAAATGAGACAGAGGTTTTATTACAACAGGAAATGCGGTACAGGAAATGGAGTTGGTAAAATTTGAGTAGGGCATCCGGCGAGTGTTAACTCAGAAAGCAAGGGATCGGATTTCAAGGAAGCAGGGTCAGCACTGTACACAGGATGACCAGAATAATAAAATTTGAGACTCACCAAAATTAGGCCGATGAATGCTGATGCGACGGAGATTCAGCAGAAGTTCCGATGTTCCGCCTAGCACGAAAACGGGCCTATAGGGTGATCCGTAATAGGACCACCGATCATAATTGGTTCTTCCGAAATTGTAGGCGTGTCCAGTGAGTGGCAGGGGAAATGAGATACTAGGGAGAGAGTTGGAAAAGAAAGGGAGTCTGAAGAGAGTTGGGCAAGGGAGAGGACTTCGGGAAATAGACCAATAGGGAGGACCAGCACCTGGTGGTCCAACTACCTAGACTTCGTCAACCCGCCCTGCAGAGCAAACACGGGACGAGCTAGGAGGAGGACTTGGAGCCACGGTCCAACCCCTTGCGATATCAACCCCCGGAGGACTTCACGAGCGGCCAACCTGAACCTGAGGGACGACTGGACTTGCAGCCTATCCTGAGGACCAGAGAAACCACCTCAAGGGATTGCAAGCGACTCCACCCACCCCCGAGGGACAAGCAACTCCAGACCTAACCAGCCCACCTGACCCTGAGGGACAAGAGGACGCCGAATCCACTACGGCCCGAATACCTGCAGAAGACTAGTCCAGGGGTATGTTAATATTTGGTTAACACCTCCAGGGTTTAAGGGGAGCACAATTAAGTTGTAGGGGAAAAGGAATTTTGTAAGGTTCAATTACGTTTACCTACACCAAAGCGTAAGCCGACAGGCAGTAAATTAATCAGATGAGACGTTCATAATAATCGTAATTTAATAATAAAATAGAATTCACTGTTTGATGGAATTGAGTCTGGATTGTTAATTTAAATTGTAAATATATAAATACGTAAGTCCATGTAATGGATCATTGTCCGTATAAGTTATATAGTTTAACTTATATATAAGTAATAACTTATAGTTATTACTTATATATAAGTTATACTTATAGCCGTATAACTTATAGTTAATAATGCCCTGGTAAAAAATTGTAGTGATGTAGCTGAGGAGTTAAACATATATTTCTCAAAACTGGGATTGCATGCGTTGTCTGGTACCAGTAAATCGTCGGATTTTCATAAAAATATACTATCACCAAGAGGAAGTCTCTACCTATCTGAGGTTTCTGTTTCAGATGTTGAGAAAGTGGTGAAGCAGTTAAAGAACACTAACTCTGCAGGAATAGATGAGATCCCCTGTTCTTTGTTGAGGAGGTGTTTTCCCTATATTCGCCATATTTTTACTCATCTTTGTAATTCATGTATTAAAGGTGGAATTTTCCCAAAACCATTCAAGCTGAGTAAAGTCATTCCTTTATTCAAAGCTGGAAATAGACGTTTACCAGAAAACTACAGGCCCATTTCAATTCTATCTTCATTTTCTAAAGTCTTTGAATTACTACTATGTCACAAGCTTGTAAATTTCTTAGATACTAATAATATAATATCTATCCAACAGCATGGCTTCCGAAAGGGTAAATCTACGTCTTCAGCAATTTTTAGTTTTCTAAATGACCTCACACATTCTTTAGACAAAGGCCATCAATCCCTTGGTATTTTCTGTGACTTAAGTAAAGCGTTTGACTCCGTAAATCATAATAATCTACTTCAAAAACTTGAAAAATATGGTGTGCGGGGTCATGCACTCAAATTGTTTCGATCCTACATTTCAGATCGGAGTCAAACTGTTCAGATCCAGTCAGGTCATCAAACCATTTATTCTCCTTATAGATCGATTACGTCTGGAGTACCCCAGGGTTCTATTCTTGGCCCTGTCCTATTTCTAATATATATAAATGATCTCCCAAAAATTTCAAGTGATCTAAATATAATTATGTTTGCTGACGATTGTTCTATTTTTATTTCTGATAAATCTCCAAACGCTGTTGCTTCAATTGCTAATCATCAGCTTGATATTATTAACAAATGGTTTTCTGCAAATAAACTTAAAATGAATATCAATAAAACTAATTTCATTAACTTTCACCTGAGTAATTCCAAAAGGTCACAAAACCAAGTCAAAATTAAAGTGGGAAATGATGAAGCCAAACAAGAGTCATCTGTCAAATTCCTTGGAGTTCATATTGATCAGAACCTAAATTGGAACAGTCACGTTGAGCACGTTTGTAAGAAGCTCCGAAGTATTTGTTTTGTTCTTAGCCGTTTGGCCATGGTTTGCAGTCGTGAGGTCCTGCGTACTGTATATTTCTCACATGCAGAATCAATTTTACGATATGGTATTATATTTTGGGGCCCTTCAAGTGTGACAAACTTTAATAGAGTTTTCATTCTCCAGAAATGGTGTCTGAGAGTAATGAGTAATAGGAGAAGATCTGATTCCTGCAGGTCACTATTCGGAGAGTTGGGAATCTTGACGCTGGCTGGTATTATTGGTTATGAAGCGTGTATTTTCGTGAGGCAGCATTCACATAACTTTATTACAAATGGCACTTTTCATAAATACCCAACTAGAAATAGGAACATGTTTTCTATCTTGGAACATTCTACTTCTGTGTTTGAGAGAGGCCCATACCATATTTGTATTAGTATTTATAATAAATTGCCACTTAACATCAAGGCAGAGGAAAAGCTACCATTATTTAAAAAAAAAGTAAAAACTCATTTTCTTGATAAATGTTATTATAATTTAAGTGACTTGCTGTAGTTTATATCAATTTTAATTTATTTTTAGTTTTTTAGTATTAGTCATGACGTGTTTATAACATATCTGTAATTGTTTTAAACGAATAAAGATGAAATATGAAATATGAAATATGAAATAAGTGGTTGTTAAAAGTTGATATAGATATATGTAGTAAATGAATAAATATATCGTTGAATATAAAAACCATTAATATTGGGTACTTCTTGGGAAGGATAAAGGATAGCTACTAGGGCCATTTGAATATTTACCTTATCGCTTGAAAATATTTGTACAATAATATAATTAAAATTGTACGGAAAATTTATTAGGTTGTCATAGTTAGTAAGGTTAATATATTAATGTTTGATTGTTAATTTTGATTGGAAAAAGTTGATTAATTATTCTTGAGTATAGCTTGTTAGTGGATATATAATTTTCACTTGTTAGTTGAGACGATTTGCACATATAAAACTTATTTAGCTGATTCTTAATGTGACGTTATATAATTAATTAGAGGATTGTGATTTAATAGTATAGGAGTTTGCTGTCACTTGTTGTGAAGAATATTCTTGAAATTGTTGATTCCCCGGGCTGTATATTGAAAGCCAATGTTAATAGTAAATTGATTGAATATTTATAAACGTATAGTTATAAATCTATAATTTGTATTGTCTAGTATTGAATGAGAAGGGTATATTGAAGGAGGTGTATAGTGTAAAATAGGATAAGATAATTGTAATATTTTGGAAGGGATTGTAAATATGATATGCTGTAATAATAAATTTGTGTTGTACTTTCACCAGTGTCAATAGTTATTCCAGGTCCTGGTTTCCTACACTAGCTAAGCGAGTCATTAAGTTTAAATTATTTCTCATTACTTATATAATAGTCATTTGTGATTAACAAACTTAAACACTTTAAGTTTTAGAGGAAGTGAGAGTTTACATGGTGGAGAAAGGTTTTACAATACCTTTAAGCAGTTATCCTAATCACTCTAAGTATGGTATAAGTGTTCATGCCTTTGACTTTTTCAAGTTTGTTTAAAAAGGTTCCTGTTATCGGAATGAAAAAGTCAGGTGAAATTGAAGTTAGACAAATAGCATAGTTTATGTATTATTGAATGACATAGAATGAAATAAATGTATTATTAATTACCAAAGCAGTGAAAATACTATATACTATACAAAATTAGTTTTTAGTGAAACTATCACACGTGTTTTTCTTCCAACTCCTTCCTTCAACACCGATGCATAGTTCATGGGCACAAACAAAAACAACTGATGCACCTAGTCCACTGTTCCTCTCTGGTGTCCCCTTGAATGGCTGGGAGAAGAACATACATTCCTCATCAGCACAGTATTCGTCATCTGTTATAACTAAGGGTATTTCTGACGATGAACTTTGAGAAGGTGAAATTTTCGATTTAAGGTTTTGATTTTTGGCTTTAGGAAACTACTTTTTGCTACATGATGGTTTTCCCTCAAAAAATTTCTTGGGTGCAGTTTTTTTTTTATTTAGTCTTATTTGCTTCCCTTCATTATTTAATGAATTCTGCAGATATGCTTTGTAAGATGATGCAGTTATAACTGCTGCTTTTCCTTCGAGCCTTCCTCTTTTGGTTCTACTGGAGCGAGATGGTAAGTTGGTGGTGGACGAATCTCAAAAGGGGAAGCATACGTAGGAACAGGAGCACATGTTGGCGCAATTCTGGTTCCAGAGGTCCCAAGCCTTGAAATATCAGTAACTCTTTCAAACTCAAAATTTCTTTATTTACAAACATTTGACTTAACTGGATAATAGCGTTAGTATTACATTCGTACTTATAATTAACAATAGTATAATTCTGAGTATGTGAAAATAAAGTAATATATAATATTCTTACTTACTGGTAATAAAATGAAATCCTTTATGATTTACTACATTAGGTTTAATTATACGATGCTGTCGGGCACGACATGAATTATCCGACACTGTAAGGGCACCTTTTATTTAGGAATGTTTTGACCTTATTGCCGAAACGTTTCCCGTCGCTTTCAATCTTAAAGTCGCCCGGCAGTGAGTTGAAGAGCTTGACTTAGTACCTCGAGGGTGAGATGGGCCAGTGACTTGGGTGAGACGGACCGCTAAATTAATTACACGCAGGGTTACATAAAGACAAGTAAAGTTAAATATAATTGTATTTTATGACAGATAAATGAGTAGTTTGAACAGAAATACAACTTATTTGATATGATAGCATATTTACATTTTTTCCTCCTTAGTACTTTTTTTAACATTGAATTGATTTTTGTTACGCATTGATTCTCTTTTGCCACAGTAATCGCATTTATCTTCATATCTTGTACAGCCTTCATGTGACCAACGAGAACATGAAACCCAATCTTCTTTCTTATTAGTTTCATTATACATTTCTCCACATACAACACATTCATTTTCGTCCCACTCATCAGTAGATATTTCGTCATCTTCGGCAATGTCAGCTATTTCATATAGGGTAAACCCGGGAGAGACGCCGCACATTTTCAATTTATTAAATATACAGCCCATCTATGCACTTTTTGTACTAATATTTGTTTAAATACATAAACAAACTAGTTTATTATAATATAATATTTAAAAAAGATTTTTAAATACAAACCTTGAACACATATTTTAACATCTAAAAAACTATTGCAATGCGGCGTATATACCCTATACCCCGGTAGACATGCCGCACACCTACGGGTGATATGCCGCGTGCTGAAAATCATAATGTAGGGTGAAACTAAAAAGACAACATTGTTAATTAATGTATTTTTATTGCTTTTCAATAGTTTCTAGAGTTAATGTGTTCAAATTATACATACTTTTAATTTATGTTGAACAACATAGGCCTATGTTCAAATCATATATTAGTATTCAAAGTTGTTTAGCTTTCTTTTTGTTTTCCCTCCCACAATCTACACAAAAAATATCAAAAATGGTACAATCCTCGTGCAGCCAAAACTTGCACGATGCACAACATAGCCAGTCACAATTCTTTTTGGTCTCTTCATAAAGTTCATCGCATTCTTTGCATGTTTCCAGGGATGACTTTTTTAATATTTTAGCTTTGCTATCCAAGGCACTGGGATTCTCGGGATCAGTATATAACTTTCTCTTTGTTGCTTGTTTAGCCTCTTTTTCAGACATTCCCGGTTTTCCTTTGAAGTAAGCACCACTGCTCCCTTCTTTGTTCTCTTTGTTGTCTTTGCTGGATCATTAAGTCTTGGAATTGGTAAAATTTTGACCAGAAACTTTGAAGGTGTTCCTTCGGATTTGGATTCAATCTTGTCATGACAACTAATGGATTGGCTGTCTTGGCCACAACTAGTCTGTGTACGATTAGGTTGGATGTCTTTGCTACATCCAGGTTTTGGTCCATTGTTCAAAGAATTTGAAACATTTGGTCCGTTTTTTAATTGAGCTTGAGTAGACCTGTCTTCAGAATCAGGCACCATGTTATCTGAAATTGCAAATAGGTAGTCTGGAAGAATATTTTTGTTGAGAGGAAAGATGCCAGTAGCTCTAAAACCACTTGTGCCGTTTCCTACTGATGCTGCCTTTTCCCATGCTTCACATATCAAAGGGCCTACCTGATACCTTGTTAGTGAACGGCCAACATGTTGTTCAACCCAGGTATTGCTAGCAGTTTTAAAATAACTTTTCAATGGCCCGAAAAAAGCCTTGTCTAGTGGTTGTAAAGCATGTGTCGTGTGGGGCGGTAGGCAGAGCAAAGTTACTTCTTGAGCTTCAGCAAGTTCAAGGAGCGTGATAGAAGAAACGTGGGAGCAGTGTCCATCTAGAATCAAGATGTTTCTTCCCGGTGCCTTTCGGGGCAGGAACACTTCTTCAAACCATTTAATAAATATCTCACTATTGATGTACGCTGATTTTTGGTTCATAAATACTTTAGATCCTGCAGGAAGCCCATCTTGGAATTCAGGTTTTAGATTTTTCCCCTTGTAGATTAACGCTGGAGGAAGAAACCTGCCTTCAGCTGAACAACAAGCCACTAAACTCACCGTCTCACCTTTTTCTCCTGTAGTAATTTTATTGACTACCTTTGCTCCCTTTTTAGCCACAACCTTTCCAACTTTATTAATGAGTTGGATCCCACTTTCATCTACGTTGAAAATACTCTGAGGCTTGTCTTGGAGTTCATACAGTTCGATTTCTCTCTGTAGGAGATTGTAAAAGGTGTCTGCCGCCTCCCTACTAAGTCCTCTTCCTCTGGCTATTGATAACCCTTCTGCTTTTCTTATTGATAGTTGTGGGTTTCGACGCATAAAACTCCAAAGCCAATCATATCCAGCAATCTTCATTTCATTGTTGAATTTATGTCTAATACCCAGGGAAACTGCAAATTCATATGCCATTTTCCTTACAGCTTTTTGATCAGGACAAAAACCAGCATCACCAAGTTTTTTTATGTGTTTCACAAGCCTTTCTTCATTTTCACGTCCAAGGCTACCTGAAATTCCACAACATGATTTAGTGTGGTTTATCGTAGGTCTACATGTGTTCAATGGAAATTTACACCTTGAGATAGGCTATGTAAAACTTGACATCTTATTAATTTAGCTAATAGTACCATCCAAAAATAGGCTAATATAAAAGTAAAAATGGCCTACCTGTAGGGCCATGGCCAGCAGCATTAGTGTTACCCGAATCCATCCTTCTTTTCAAGGTTCTAGCGGGTACCCCGTAGTATCTTTCCGCTTCTCGAAAAGATATTTCTCCTGCTTGAATCCTTGTTATAGCTTCCTTCAATCTCTCCGGATCCCAAAGACCACGAGGTTTGGTCCCCGGTTTTCTCTTGTAGAAAGTTGGCATAGTACGAAGCCTGCAATGAATCATATTAAAATTGAATTAAAAAATAATTAAAATTAAATATTAAAATAATTCACAGTTTTTATTCATACATTTGTTACCATAAAAGGGTTCAAGTATAGGAAAATATAAATAATAATATAATAATAATATAAATAATACTATAATAAAAATAATAATAAAAATAATACCTATAACGTTTGTATTATGTTCCAAAGACCTAAAAGTTATCACAATATTCTTTTATGGAACATAAATGGGTATTTAAAAGCAATAAAATAATGTATTAAAAAGATTTTTAATAAGTTAAAACTGTTATATGAATGGTGCGGTAAATATCCCTTAAGGGAAAAATGCGGCATGTATACCAGATTTGACTGCGGCATCTATCCCATTTGTACGGGAGAGATGCCGCACCCTACAACGGTATGGTCTTGTCGACCAAGATGGTCGGAAAGAGACTGGTACACTCCTAACACAACAAACTGTTGCTGCAATGCCTTATACAGTAAGAAAAACTATGCAGTTAGGCATAGATTACTAATTTAACATCATGCTGAAAAACATTCGGTGAAGAAATCTGGGTCTTACCTGAATAATTCCTTTAAAACTGGCGTAAAACTTGAGCGATCGAAACAAAACCACTTGTACAGTAAAGCAGCGTCCACTGAGCAACTGCAGTGCTCATCTGCGCACACTCTAACGGCAGACACAAAAACTAGAGGGGGTGCGCAATCTATCCCGTATGCGGCGACTCTCCCGGATTTACCCTACTTCTTCGTCGGAAGAGGTATCAATGTCATTTTCAAGGTTTTTATTTTTAAGTGTTCTTTCTTTCCTTTCTACTTTCTGTTTCTTCTTTTGACTATGGTCTGTCACTGATTTTCTCTTTCTGTTCTAGTTTTATTTTTCTTTCATCCTCTGTCTGTTTCAAAGCTTCAATGTTTTCAGCCGAATTTAATACTTTCAATACTGTCTTAGCCTTCCTCTTTGAATTGATATATTTATCAATTGATGGCACTGGAGATATTTCTTCTAATAGTTTTGTAGGTGTAAGTGTAGGAGGAGTCACTTTCGAAATCCCAGGCTTGTTAAGATGGCCTTTGGTAGGAGTCCTCCTGCTCTCTGAAGTTACATCATTCAAAGCAGAACTATTACTTTTAAGATGACCTTTTGAGGTGCCAGGGACTGCTAGATTTTGAATTGGTCGGTTGTCTTCTGACTCTGATGCTTCTGCAGTACTCGTAGACGTGGTTGTAGACATATTTTCAGTCAAATATGCATAGTCTGCGATTGCAGCAGGATTTATTGGAACTATTCCACATTCCTTGAATCCACTTGTACCATTTTCCACGTTTGCTGATTTACCCCAGGCTGTGTTGAGAAGTTTTCCAAACTGGAGACGGTTAATCTTCCTACTGGGATTGTGAACCATGAACTTTTGCAGGCAGCATAAAAATTACTCTTCAATGACTTAAAAAATGAACGGTCGAGAGGCTGCAACCAATGGGAGGTATGTGAAGGTAGGCTCATTAAGATAATGTCATTTTCTTCTGCAAATTCTAAGGTTTCCAAACAGCTAGTGTGTGACTAGTGACCATCGAGTATAATCATCACCTTTCCCGCTGGTTTCCTAGGGGTGAAATGATTTTTCAACCAGTCAAGGAAAATCTCACTATTTACATACGCAGACTTCTGTGACATTCTCACAACTGAACCAGGTGGCATTCCATCCACAAATTCTTGCTTTAGATTTTCCCCTTTCATTATAGAGAAAGGTGGAAGAAATGTGCCCTCGCCATTGACACAGGCTACAACGGAAATATTTTCTCCCTTCTCATTTGACGTCACTGAGCTGACACTTTTTTAGCCTTTAATAGATAGTACATTGCCAGGTCTGTTGTTCAGCTGTAAACCTGTTTCATCCGTATTGTGCACATGACCTGGTTTCCCAATAAGATCATTTTTTTTCCATAACATTGTTAAGCAGTGAAAAATATTCTGTCACGGTTTGCTTGTCCATCCCTTTTACTCGGACAACAGACACAACTTCTGCTTTTCTTATTACAACGTCTGGTTTGCGAGTTTGAAAATAATTCAACCAGTCATATCCTGCTTGTTTTGATTCCTTATTAAAGGTATGCTTAGTATTTAATTTCTCGGTTAGTTCAAAGGCTATTTACCTAACCGAGTCTCTGCAAGGTGTGAACCCCCTCTCTTGCAACTTTTTTATGTGCGTCACAATTTTGTTTTCATTTTCAGTACCTAAAAATGATGGAGGTCCCAAACTACCTTTAGAAACGTTCTGTAATTTTATTCTTTTTTTAAGTGTAGTTTTAGGAATATTAAAAGCTTTAGCAGCCAAATTCACTCCCTTTAATTTGTTCTTTACCGCATTCATGGCTTTCAACACAATCTTCTTTCCATTCACCTCGCCCACTCGTACCAGTCTTCTTATACACAGTTGGCATTTTTCTGCAACAGAAAAATAACAACAATGACTAATAGTTAACCCTTTTTATTACTGGTCCGTCTCTCCCATATTAAGAAATAGTGGTTCATCTCTGCGAAAATTACTGGTACCCGATCGGCCGGGTGAGATGGACCGCCTAGCCGACGCTATACCCTTACCGCTTACGGCGGCCATTATAGGTTAGTTTCTTACCTACACAACTATTAAGCACGCAGCTAAGGCATTAGCATGATTCAGACAAAATAAAGTCTTAAAACTAAATTTATGTAACTACATGTAAAAACTTTACTACTTACCAAAACATACAATGTTTTCTTTCTCCAAAAAAATAGCAAATAGAACCGTGAAAGAAAGACAGCACGTTCATTGTAAACAAGATGCACCACCACTGCTGAGCACAGTGTTTCCACTCATGGAAAAATTTAATCCCGCTAAGGCAGCGAAAAAATCCCGTTTTATCCCGCTTTTGAGATGAAGCCAATACTCCGTTCGCGTGACTTACCGGGGGGTGTGGGGGGTATTCCATACCTCCCAGAAAAGCGGGGGGTCCGGGGGCCCACCCCCGGACAATTTTTAAAAATTTAAGCTATAAAACCCCATATTTTAACGAGAATTAACACAAATAAGCATGTCAGAACTTAATAAAATGTGTAAGTTTTTGGTCTGCATTTTTGTTTTTCATACGAGAATTCCACCAAAAACACTTTTTGAATCTTTATTGATTTTCTGTTTTATTCAAAATGTGTAATCTTTTATGAAAACTCAAAATTAAAACTTTTGGAAGGTTTTATGCAACTAATTTTTTTTTATCAATACCAACCTTCATAATTATTAAGACCAATTAGGTCAATTAAACCATAAGGTCAATTAAAGTAAAGCTGCTACATTATTTTTTTTTCTACTGTCAAATAGGATAATAGCTTAATAGGAGAGATTTTTGGCATTTATAAAAGCAGCTGATATTATAAAGTATATAAATAATTAAAGTTATAATTCTTTGGAAAAAATTTCAAGTAGCAAATGTTTGTTATTTTAACTTGGTTTACTTTGAAATTGTTTTGGTTTATTTTCTATAAATATTTTTTAATTTAAAGAAATACCAATTTTAACATTTAAAATTCTTAAAACTCCTAATTAAACACATTGACATCGTCCAAGGTAAAAATGTGCAAAAATGTCACATATAAAAGTATGTTTTTATTACATTTTAAAATGATAACACACTGGCATTGTTCAAGATAAAATACACAAAAATATCAAGATACCATTGAAAGAAAAGAAGATTTTGGTTAGATTTGTAAAATTTTCTCGTTGAGTTTAGCCTATACTATAACTATGTGGTAGTCAAATCTCCAATAACTAAGTTGGTTTGGCATGTTTTATGTATAAAATAACTTTTTAGCAAAAACATGACTGATATTTTGAGGCAGACAGTTGGAGCTTCAAAGAGGCAGTTCTCTTTGAATAAACATCAATACACAAGAGATGAAATAGATAATGCCAATGTAATAAAATGTCAGTCTCAACACTTAAGTAACTAATCAGTCTTAAGAGTAAGCTGTAGGCTCAACATTTTACTGTTCAAGTAGGCTTTGCTATTCAAATTGAATAACCTAAGTGGTGAAAACAATAAAAAATACAGCTAAATAGGTCATAAACATTATAAATAATGCAATAGCGTAAAAATGCAGTGATATGACTAATATCTTTCATCCCTCCCAGAAGTTAACAAAGTCACTTCTTGGGTTGAGTAAACCGCACGTTAAGCTGGTGGTGGGACTCATCACCGGTCACGGCAAATTCCGGAGGCATCTAAGAACGGTGGGACTCTTTACGGAGGATCCCACCTGTCGCCTCTGTGGGGAGGACGAAGAGTCGGAAGAACACATTGTCCTGGAGTGTGAGGCCCTTGGTGCCAGGAGAAGAGCACTTTTTGAAGGCTCACCTCTGGGACAGTTGGAAATTACTAATCTAGTGAAGAAGCTCCTTGACCTGGTCAAGGGTTGCCAGCTTTACGACGATTAGGCACCGGGATTGGCACAAAAAGCCTTAGGCTTCGTTGCAATGGTTGGCTGGACCAACTGCATATCCCCATATCAACTAACTAACTAACTAACTAATATCTTTCATAGAACTATAAAACACCAACATAGGTTCATAAAAATACAAACAAGTCAATAGTATAAACAATGAAGTAGGTTAGTTCATTTTATAAAACTGTAAAACATAAATGAAATAGCCTATAGGCCTGAACACTAAAACAAAATCTCAAGATAGTAACTTATAATACAAAAAAATCAACTTGAACAATACTAACATACAGCACCAAATCATTATGAATCACCTCAGCATTTACTCAAATCACGCTGACTAGACACTGACTGAGATCAGAGGAAGAAAAAATTATGTAAAAACAAAACAAGAAATTGGTAAGTTACGGTAACCTACAGTTACAGAGCTACTTAAAAATACTCTATGATAAACACTGCTAGCCTACATTCACATAGGTATACTTTTATACCAGTAGGCTTCTTTTATCTGCTGGCTACCAATATTCCAATTGGTATTCAAATTGAATAGCCTAAGTAGTGTAAAAAACAAACAATACAGCTAAGTAGCTTACAAACATTACAAAAATTTCAATAGGGTAAAAATACAGAAATATGCCTAATATATTTCAAAAAATTGTGTAAACCAATAAATCACCAACATAGTTACATAAAAATGCAAACAAGTCATTAGTATGAACAATGAAGTAGGTTAGTTCATTTTATAAAACTGTAAAACATAAACGAAATAGCCTACAGGCCTGAACACTTGAATAACATCTCAAGATAGTAACTTATAATACAATGAACTTAAACTCGAACAATATTAACATATAGCACCTCATCATTAGTAGGGGAGACCGAAGCAGGTTGTCACAAATTTTCATTTTAATTTTTTTCCAATAGAAGGCTCAAAGTATCTCATTTATTAATCACTGCATCTTGTAACACATATATTTAGCTACGTTTTCGTCTAACTTTCAGATCATGGTGATGAGTTGTCATCAAGGAAAAAATGTTTTTATGAGAGAAGTTTTTTGAGACAAGCTGCCCCGGCTCTGGGTTGGTTGTCACAGGCATTGGGGTTGGTTGTCATAGGATGAGGGAAATGAGGGAGATAAAAAAACTTAGTCCTAATAATTTAAAACAAATTTATTTAGAAATGTTTAATGCAAAACTATAGCGTAATCTCTACATGTTGATATTGGATTTCTGGAACATAATTGATAGAAGATAAATACATAAAATGAAATAAATGAAGTTCAATCACTTTCAATAGCACTTTCGCAGTTTTGGCAAACATAAAATTTGTTGTTCTCTGGTATGCACAGCTCATGAGCCCAATTTTTACACTCAATGCATTGGATCCATTTTTCTTTTGATTTACTGTTTTTGAATGAATCTAAACAAACAATGCAGAAACAGTCATCACCCTCATCTTCGCTGCTTGATGCTAACTTAAGCTTCTTTCTTGGGCCCAATGCTCTGTTTTTCTGATGTTTTCCTTTTGCTGGTTTTGCCTTCGATTTTCTCTGCTTCACTTTTGCAGCATCCTCTTCAATTTTCCTTTTAACTGGTGTGTCAGTTAGTATCGATGTCTCTCTTTTCCTTACCTTTTTCTCAATTGGTTTCTTCCTTTCTCCTGCCTTTGGAAATGGTCTTAAGACAAAAGGCGATTTTCTTTCTTTACTGGAACCGGGTTCAGCTTCATCTGAATGGTGAGTTGTTTGTGGAGGATTTCCAGAGGGTCCTTCATTATTGGTTCTACTTGGGCCTGGTTGAGGATCTTGATGTTCAACTGGAACCTGACCGTCTTCTGCCTGAACAGGAATCTGTTGCTCAATCTCTTGGGGCTGGTTGATAGGCTGCTCTCTGTCGGTAACATAGCTTGGTGCATAGTTAACATCTGTGAAGATGTCACAATTCAATGGATATATTCCGGTGCATTTGAAGCCTGAACAGATATTTCCTGGGGTCATTGCTAATGGAAAAGCACGTGTAACTAGTTTTGGCATATCGTAGATTGTCATTGTTCTGCCAGGATTATTAACCATCCAGTCATCACATGCTGAGTTGAAAAACTTTTTGAAGGGTCCATAAACTTTGCGGTCAAGGGGCTGAAGCTTGTGAGAGCAGTGAGGTGGAAACGAAAGCATGATGATTCCATTGGATTTTGCAAAGTTTAGACCTTCTACACTGAGATGTGAGCCATGGTTGTCAAGTATAAGAAGGCATGGATTTTCTGGTGTGCTTTTTGTATGTTTATGAAAATGTTTTAAAAACAAGACAAAATCAGCTTCTTGCATCCACCCTGATTTATTTGCTGTTCCTTCAGAACCTGTAGGTGCATCATGAATGAAGCGCTCGTGATATCTCACTCTGGGGAACACAAAGAATGGTGGAATATGGTTCCCAATTGCAGAAATGGCACAAGCTAAAGTTAACAGGGTACCTCTTTCTGCAGAGACTATGGCTCCAATTTGTTTTGATCCTTTTCGAGCAACAATTCTATTTGGTCTCTGAACTGATGTTATCCCTGTTTCATCCATGTTCCAAATGTCATTAGCTTGAAGATGATGTTTTTTAAGAATTGATGTCAAATTTTGGAAAAAATTTTCCACATTTGTTCGGTTGAAGCTTGAAACTATTGCCAAGCTAGTTGCCTCAGGTTTCCTTAAAGCAAGAGTCGGATGTCGTTTTATAAAATCAGAGAACCAATCATCACCAGCACACCCTTTTTCTTCCCAAGATTTAGGACATACAATAGAATTTGCAACACACATTTCATAGGCCAGAGTTTTGATTTCTCTAGGAGTTAAACCATAATAAATATCTGCTGCTTGAAGAATGTAAGCCTTTAATTCTTGTTCCTCATCAGTGGAAAAAACCTTTCTATTAGGGAAATATCCAATAGTGGTAGAAGGCTGAGCAATATCTAAATTATCAATTTCATCTTGAGGAATTTTCTTGCAATATCTGGCAAGAGTTTGATAATTAATTTGCAAATCAGCAGCAGCTTTACGGATAGATATGCCTCCAATTTTTACTTTTCTAACTGCAGTGAGCATGATATCTGGAGCAACTTCCCCCCGATTAGTCTTTTTCTTATGATTTCTGACCATCTTTACCTGAAAAACAAAAAATATTTTTCAAGAACACTGCTGGGGTTAGTTGTCACATGTGACAACCATCCCCATGCTTCCTGTGACAACCATCCCCAAGTGGCAATTTTGAAAAAAAACATGTGTTTGCAAGAGTATTGGATAACCCAACTTTGATGTTTGCTGTTCACAATGCCTTTCATACGTTATAGATTGAAATAGAACAGGTGAAATATGAATGGAATATATTTGAGATAGAAATAAACATTGTTATTAATGAACGTGAAATAATACTTTCAAAACACAAAATTCTCAATAAAAATGTTGTTTATACAGCCAAGCACATGAAACTTCGTAACGTCACTCTACTTACTCAGGCAATTGACTGGTTTGAGTTTCAACCGCTAGGTACCAGCAGTGACTGAGAACTACAACTTGTGACAACCAACCCGTGTGACAACCTGCCCCGGTCTCCCCTACTCACCTCGGTATTTAACCAAATCACACTGACTAAAATCAGAAGAAAAGAAAATAATGTAAACACAAAAAAATAAATTGGTTTAGGCATAGTAACTTACAGTAACAGACCAACTTAATAATACCCAACGATAAACACTAGCCCCAATTCCAGTACTCGGTAGGCCCTTTCTTCTGCCGGCTACCAATGATCAAGCCTAACTCAACAGAATTTGAAATGCAAATGATAATAGGCCTACAGTGTCAAACTATTAGAACACTTAAGTATACGAACAATCAAATAATTCAATGGGTTTAATAAATTAATTGTTGAATTTAATAGAAATACATTTACAGTTACAGGCGCCACGATAATTTGAGATTAAGTTTTTAATCCTCAAGAAACCAAGACTTCCCTACCAAAAATCAGTCATCATTTGGTTCATAATTTTAAATTTGTTTTGGGATGGGATATTCCTTGGGTAGACAAAACACTTTTCAAATAGGCCTACTGGTAGTGGAAGTTGATGTTGATGTCGAAGGCTGTTGGTTATCAGAAGTAGAACCTAACCTGATGGCTTTGCTGGTAGAAGCCGATGCGCTGCTAATGATCGCAGGTCTACCTGAAGTTGTAGAGATGGGTTTATTTTCCATAAAATAAGCAGAGTTCTTCTGAGTTCGCTTCACTCCGTAATTGACGCAGAGAACTGAACTGAGTGTTTCGTTGTCCAACCGATTTCGTTTTTTTTGTTTTGATGTTTTTCAGACAGCTAAAAAGTCTTTTTGTGGCAGCATTAGAGAATGGTAAAGAAAAAAAAGAGTGACACAAATTTAGAGAGTTCTTTGAATCTGGTTATTCCTCCACTTGAAGCATTGATCACTTTTGCCCAGTACTCATGCATGTCATTGGTTTTGTTCTCCAATACACAATGGCTCCTCCATTGCCTATCAAGCTCTAATAGGCTTATGTTCATATTCGGTCTTGTATACTTTTTGCCAATTGCATACAATGAGGGTGGCTTAAGGTTTCTGTCATTTTCAGGCACTAGAAATTCAGCATCAGAAAAATGGACTCTTTAAACTGAAACCTTTTTTTAATTTGAACAATGCACTCAATGTAGAAACCTTGTGCTGATTGATACAGTTTTTTAACTTCTTCTGGATTAGCATCAACTACATCATGCAAAGTTTCCGTTGCTTGAACACCTAAATAAACCTGATCCAAAGGTAAATACTGATCACGGAACGATGGGTTAATGTCCAGTCCATCTTCATTCCGCACATACTCAGGATTCATAAAGTTCAGAGCTAACGTTTTCAACAAATCGTTCACTCTTGGCTTCAGAAGTCCAAATTGTGGGGCATCACTTTGGGAAAAGGTGTTGAAATCGTTCAAAACGCTTAATGAGTACTCAACAAACTCCATCATCGCTCTTAAGAGAGGATTGTTGAGGATGGATAAAACCTAAAACAAAAACCTACACTGTGTCACTCTTGTAAGTTACGCTGGCTTCGATTCCATAAGTGTCCCGCAAAAAATTGTAACGTTACTGAATATACCGTAAGCCTACATAGAATATTACGGAACAAATACGGTTCGGTTAAATATTGGTTTATTACAACAAAAATGATAACTCCGTAAGTAATGAACAAGATTTTAAGGTAATAAACTAGATATTAAATTACAATCTTAACTAGGCCTATACTGGTAGGCCTATCTATATTTGTTTTCTTACAGTAATTGCTTTTGATACTATTCAAAACATCTAGAAATCAAGAACTTTATTGCCATTGGCCACAAAAATTGAGTGAAATAGGCAGAGCCATAGTCGGTTATAGGCCTACTAACCGTCTATTATCGGTTAGTCGATTATCGATCGATAAAACAATCGTTGGGCGTCTACGGAACTGAACCTTTAGTCAGTTTAAAAGCCCATCAAAGCTAAGCTAAGTTAAAATTTATACGGGACACTTATGAAACTGCACCCCTTACGCTGTAGGTAGGGTAAGCCATTTACTCCAAACTCTGAAAAGGTAAAAATGAAGAACTTTTTCATAGGTTTAGTTAAAAGCATTTTTATATTGTAAAGAATCAATTATAGTCAAAGTTGGAGGTAATTATATAATTCCAGCTTGGTATTATTTGCAAACAGTAGTATTTAAAGCCTTATGCTGAACTGCACAAACTATATAGGCCTACGCAAAGTTAATAGTAATATTGCTATTTATAATAAATAAATGTAGGGGCCCATGTATGCTCAAAATACTACTGTACCATATGTAAAATATTTTTGATTTATTAATGGTTTAACTTACTGAGTGTAAACAGTATAGGATAGGTTACTAAGAAAGTTTACTTAATTTCGATACCATTTTTTTTTTATATAACACAAGTTTGTTTTATATAGCAAGAAGTTTTTACCTGGTCATTGGAGTGAGACTTGTCTTCAAAAGCTACCACTCTCCAATAAGCCTGCAGTGGCACCCAGCACTCTAAAATTCTATATACGCAGCTCTGAAGTGATAGCCACCTTGTTTGACCTGGTGCTAAAATTTTCTTTGGACTGCTGTTAGGCTCATAAAACTTTTGAAAGTTCACAAATTCAGCAGTGCGCTTAGGGCTTTTTTTGAAGTGGTTAAAGATGGTTCTCACCAAGTCTTCTAAGGAATTAGACAGTCTTTTGCAGGCATAAGATGCCACCAAATTAATGGAATGACAAGAGCACTTAACAACGATCTCTCCGGGGTGGTTCTTTCTAACTAATGTTGACACCGACTGGTGCTCGCCCATCATGACATTAGTTGTATCAGAACAAAACCCTACTAAGTTGTTCAAAGATATTTTGTTCTCTTGCAGCGTCTCGATCATTAGAGTATAAATTCCTTCTGCCATTGCATTATGCAGTTGCACAACATCAACTATGTCTATTTTGGTTTGATTGTCTTTTAGGCAGAAGTAGGTAACTAACACGGCCAATTGGTTTATGTTAGCTACATCAGTTGTCTCGTCAATAAAAACAGAAAAGCAGTTCTCTTCTAAAGTTTTCGCCAGTTCATTATTGAAAAATGGCCGAATACTTTGTCTTATAACATTAGTTGCTTTTTGCTTGCCAAGTTGAAGTTTGTCTACAATGCTTTTGTCTGGAAGAGATTTACAAAAGGCTGTTAAAGGCTCAACAAATGAAATTGGTAAGTCATTTTCTACAATGAAAGTGCACATTGCAGTTTCTAGCTTTTTAATCTTTTCTGTTTGCGGAACAAATTTGGACACACTTGGTTGCAGGTTCTTCGCAGCAAAATTTCTTTCGTGGACTTTTGTTTCTCTGTGCCTTTTAAGTTCGCTACGCCCTCCTTTTAGTTCAACGGAACAAACTTTACATTTGGCCAATTTTTTGTCTTCCCCATGGCACAGCCAATCTTTAAAATCTTCTGAATTAAAATATGTTTTTAAAACTTTTTTCTCAGAATGCTTATAAATAGTTTTTTGTTTCTTACTTGCTTGGGTTGTATTTTCTTCCTCAGTGTCGTAGTCGGCTGATTCCATGTTTGAGGAGGTCTAATTTTATAAGTTGCAAACAACTTGCTTAACTAATACACTTAACCTATAACTTAACTAACAAGTGAAAAGGAAATACGCACTTGTAAGTTTAACACAAATTACAAAGGTCTATCTGCATTTGCATTGTGCGTTCGACTACGAACTAATGTCAGATAAATTTAAAAATTTAGCCTAGTGTGATGTGTAAGCGAGTTAGAATCTTATACTATAAAACGAGCAAGGAATTGTATGTATGTACCTATTTCCAGTCATTTTATTTCAAAAACGGCTCTACCGATTTTCTTCGTACTTTGTCTATAAAAGGTTTTCTACCTCAGGAATCCAATGGATTTGGTGACAATTTTGAGAAAACTCATTTTCTATTAGTTTTCACGATTCCAAAAGTACACAGTAAAAATATAGGAAACAGGCGGGTGGGTCAATACCACTGTTTAATGTTTACTATTTACTATTTCAACATGTGAGTTATGATTTTAATTTATTTTTTTAAATAACACATGTTTTTCTGAATCTGTTAAAATGTAAACAAACCAAATATTATTGTATTTTTCTTACCTATGTCTAATATACACAATTCAGTTATTCTCGAACTTTATTTCATTTTTATTATAATTTCAACGCACCGCAACGCATATTTATGGTGCTTCGAGCCGGATTACAGCAAGTAAGATAAATTTACAGTTCATTGATAACTTCAGTTCAGTATATTTTAACTTTTTCTTAGATGCTAGGCGGACGTCCTACAAAATGACGCAAGTTTAATTTTAATAAAAATGAGCCACCAATACCGAATTTAAATGAATTCCAAGATACTGAAACATGCTATGAAGCTGAAATTGAAAATACAGATCTTGATTCAAACAATGAAACAAATCTTATGACTTGTAATAATAATACTTTGCAAACAACTTCTACAAATAATTCTGGAAATACCTTACAAACTTCTAGCAACTTTCTTAATTACGATTTGCCATCAACCTCGGGGGTAACACCGAGGTTGATGACAAATCGTAATTAAGAAAGTTGCTATAAGTTTGTAAGGTATTTCCAGAATTATTTGTAGAAGTTGTTTGCAAAGTATTATTATTACAAGTCATAAGATTTGTTTCATTGTTTGAATCAAGATCTGTATTTTCAATTTCAGCTTCATAGCATGTTTCAGTATCTTGGAATTCATTTAAATTCGG
The DNA here is from genome assembly GCA_035578905.1 of Stictocephala bisonia. Lineage (NCBI taxonomy): Eukaryota > Metazoa > Arthropoda > Insecta > Hemiptera > Membracidae > Stictocephala > Stictocephala bisonia. The sequence goes on from JAQJVL010001033.1 coordinate 67,313, forward strand.
TATTGGAAGTCAGCGATTAGATGATATGAACCCGATCGGAGATCGGCTTTCCTGGTACTAAGATATTATAGCTATAGGTTAGGATGGATCGACTGCCTGGTCTGGTTTTACTGTTTATTATATTTAATTTCCTACCTCTGACTTCTGTTCTGTCTGCCAGCTGTTTCTGTCAGCTGTTTGAATGGTTGAATTTCGACAAGCGCAAACGACATGCGCACTGTAGCCAACACGTCACAACGGTAAACGAGTCAGTCAATCAATATCTCTGAGGAGTCAAATATTCCAATAATTACAACAGTGAGGTGCTTAAAAAATTGTAAAATTTCATAAATTATTTTAATGCACAAAAGTGTGATATAAGTAAAATGCTGCTAAAAACCCAATATTCTATGTAAATCTTAAGATTATCCCGCAAAATCCCGCTATCCCGTTTTTATCCCGCAAGACCTCTAAAATCCCGTTAACGGGATAGAAATCCCGCGAATGGAAACACTGGCTGAGCAAGACGACAGCGCTCGCGTGGCGATTTTTTAAATTACGCCGCTGGTCCGTCTTACCCGGTGGTCCATCTATCCCGGACTCACCCTAGACATTAATAATAATATTTTATCAGAAAAAAAAAACACCATAATATTATAAACGTTCACATTCGTTGAAGTATAGTAAACACGTAAAATAAACTAAATTACCCTCCAGTATAGTAATAAACCCAGACATTGACGGTGATATTTAATAAAGTCCAACAGCTGACTTCAATAACTTATTTACTAACAATACAAATTACAAACTAGAATAAAGTTTGTCCCAAATAAAACAGTTATTATTCGAGTAGTAAAAGCTATTTCTATCTGTTAGACATTTTGATGTTATAGTACAATAAAGCTGCCATATCTTTATTACAGTGTGTAAATTACACATATACACTTACGAAGGGTACAGGTGAAAAAGGGGAATGTCAAAATCAGTCGTTTTCTAAAAATCAAAGTTTTCTGTTTTAATCTTATTCTCAATTTTCAAATATTTGTCTATGCTTTTACATTTTATTAAGAAGTTTATTATATTATAAAAAAGATATTTAATGTGTTTGACTTACAATTTTAATAATTTTTGTGTAAATAATCATTTTAACAACAAAAAGTTACTTTTTTGTAGGCAAAAACGAGGAATGTCAGCTCAAATTTAGGGAAAAAGGAGGAATGCCGTTAAAAAGCAAGGTTTGTCATAGCATGAGGTTTATTTATAAAAAAAATCACATAAAACACAACTGAATGCAGATACTTTAAATTTTTAAGTCTGCATTTTTAAAGACCTAGGGGAAGCCGGGGTATTAAGAGACAGAAGGGGTAATAAGAGACAAAAAAAATCATAACTGTGTTATTTTTTTATTTTAGAAAATATGTAAAATACCATTGTAATGTATTGTTTAAATAAAGTGTCCTGAATTTATTTCCAAATTTTAACAATGTTTTTTATTAGGAAAAAAAATTGTGTCTCTTATTACCCCAAGTCTAGTCTCTTATTACCCTGCTGGGGTATTAAGAGACATGGCTTGTAGTGGCCTTATACTTTGAATGTAAATTGCATAGGGGTTATAGGAGACAAGTGTATGAAATTCTATTTCACCACATATTTTGATACCTGTAATTTTTTACCTTTTAGTTCAGATTTCGCAAGTTAAAATTTAAAACTGGGAAGTTGGTTTTCACAATTGTTTGGTTGTCATTAAACAATTAACTGAAATGATATACAAGTGTTCTAAATATGAATATGAAGTCAAATGAACGTAGAACAACTCAAACTTAGAGAAAAAAAATTAAGTCAAGTAGGAAAAAAGTTACGGATTTTCAAAGTGTAGGAAAAAATCAGCAAAATTAGAAGGTTGTCAAAAATGTTCACATTTTTGGAAAATTTTAAACTTTATTTGGAATACATTTAAGATGTTGAAATGAATAGTTATACAAATAAGTATGAAATAGAACACTTAAAGGTAGTTTTAAGATGAATAAAAAATTAATAAAAACTAATTAGGGCTTTGAAATCAATTAAAAACTTTGTCTTGAAATCTTACAATCTAAGCCTTTTTGTCCTTAATGTGCCTTAATGTTCTTTTTTACTTTTTTGTAGACCAATCTGATTTTTTGAAGGACAGTTGGGGTTACCTGAAAAGGACCATTGCCCTTAAGATTGATTGGCCCAAAGAATACAAAATCGTTGGGGACAGTTTGGATATCATCGTGAGGCGGCCAATTGAATCCATTCAGTACTTTCTTCAAAAATTTGACTTTACACAGACCTTCATCAGGAAAATCAATTACACGACCAATGTACCATGTTAGGTCATAATAAACGGCATAGTACATTTCTAGTTTTGGATCAACTGATTTAGGGTCTAGTTCTTCTTGAAGAAGCTCTTCATCAGAGGAAGAAATTACGAGTTCAGGTTCATCGTCAGTTTCATCGTACCGAAGTGGCCTAGTCCTAACATCTGCACCTGACTCTGAATCATCGCTATCAGAGAAATCGTCTTGCTTCTTCTTTATAGGCCTAAGTCTTTTGCCCTTTAAAGGGTTAAGTTTGCTTGACTTAGAACTTGGTTTGGTGTAGTTCATTTTTCTTTTCGTACCAGTACCCTTATCCTTTGCTTTCATTTTCCTTTCTTCTTCTAATTTTTTTATTCTTTCCATCACTACTGGTGATGTTAGAATTTCTCCTTTCTGGTCAGATAATTTCTTTCTCTTTTTAAGTACTTTTGGTTTAGATTTCATTACATTTTCTGTAAGCTTGAATCTTATAAAAGTTTCAAAGTCTGTTATTGTCTTCTCATCAACTGTACCTGAAAGTGAATTGGCAGGAATATCATCAGGCTCATCATGAGAATTTTGTGACTCGACAATTTCATTTTCTGTTGTAATCCCAGGTTGGTTTTGAGAAGTTTTGGGCTGGGCTCCAGTTGGGGACTCCAGATGACTGACACATGTAGGTACCGGTACTCTTGAAGTGTTTGGAGATGTCACTGATGATGGTGGTGTTTTAGGAACGGATTTGAATCTTGCCAGTTTGATAGGATCATATGCCTCTTCGGGAAACTTGGTTTGATCCACTGGGAAAAGGCCAGTGTTGAGGAATCCAGATTGTATTAGTCTTTTGTGAAAGTTTTCCTCCCACAGAGTCTTAATATTACGTGAAAACTCCTCTTTAGGCAGTGGATGCTTTCTGTTCCATTGGATCATTAAGGTATTCCAAGCTCCTTTTAAAGGTTTGAAAACCGTTTTATCTAACGGTTGCATAAAGTGCGTTAGATTTGGTGGCAATTTGATTAAAATGACATCATTGTCATAAGCCGTTTTGATAAGATGATAGGTTATGTGGAAGATCACTCCATCAAAAAACAAGATTACTTTTTTCCCTTTGCGGTTTTCTAGTGGAGGAATGTTTTTCAGGAAAACCTGTGAAAACCAATTAGCAAAGATGGAGCCCTCCATCCACCCCTTCTTTTGAGCTGTATACGCTGTGCCAGGATAGTCATCTTTTGGTATCCAGGTACTCCAGACATATGCTCCAGTAAATATTATAAATGGCGGCATTGTGGAACCATCAGCGGCTCCACACACCAAAACAGTCGTGTTGCTTTTTCCTGATCCAGCCACATTTTTGGATACTCTTTTTGTTCCTTTTGTAGCTATAACCTTCACAACATCAGGGTCATGAGAAAATGAAGTCTCATCACAATTATAAATAAAACCTCCATCGTCTTCTGTGATTTTTTTCAGTTTTGTACACCTTCTTTATATCTTTATAAAATTGAGACACTACAGAAGGATCCGCTCCTCTTACACGTTGATTGCTAAGTTTTTCACCTTTACGGATTTTTAAATTTGGATGTCTTTTAAAAAACAAGTTTAGCCAATCTTCTCCGGGTTTGCTGTCCAACCATCGAGTTTTAAGTTTGCTTTCTTGAATAAATTCTTGTACCAAGCCTAATGCTTCTTGTCTTGTCAGCCCCTCTCCGTGAATGGCACAAACCGCTAAGTATTTAGCCAATGCAGCCTCATTCTCTTCCGAAATTTCCGGTTTTCGTCCTCCTCCAAACTGTTCTTCTGGGTCTTTGTTTTTGTAATGTTTTCCTAAAGTTGATGCAGGAACACTGAACTTTAAAGCTGCTGTTCTGATAGGGACCCCTTTCCTTACTTCTAAAATGGCCTTTCTCATGTCCTCGGGATCAAATTTGCACCGAACATTTTTGTTAATATATTTTCTAGGCATTTTAATGTTCATAATCACTTTAGTCACTTAAAATGTTCAATTCACTCAATATTATCCTTCATTGTATCACACAACCTAAAAAGAAAAAACTTTCATTAACAAGGGGTAATAAGAGACACGTGTCTCTTATTACCCCTAAAATATTTAAAATAGGGGTAATAAGAGACAAGCCTATAAATCATAAATAAAATTATATAAAACTTGTTAAATAACTGCAAACTATCCACCAGACCCTTACACAAACCTGTAACAAGCAAATTATATTAAAACACCAATCACATTTTTCAAAAAAAAAAAAAATATATTCTGACAAGTGCCGAACTTTAAGGTTAAGTTCAAATGTAAGGTTATTTTTATTTCAGAAAAAAAAATTTAAAAACTGTCTAAATGTTGTCAGTAGCTAACTAGTGAAACCCAAAACTTATTAAAGTAAATAATAATTATTTTTAGGCATTTTTAACTCTACTTTTAAGACATTTTTTATTCAATGTCTCTTATTACCCCTGTCTCTTAATACCCCGGCTTCCTACTCTTGTTTTTTCTCAGATTTCTTGGTTTCCCTTTTTTTCCAGGGTTCAATTTTGGAAGTTTGGTGTAGACTGTAGAATTCCCTTGCTTCATTTCTACAAAATGCTTTTAAATGCTGCAGATCATTGTCAAATATAATGGGGATAGCATCTGTAAACAAAAATATAATTATCTATGCTATTTTTCAGTTGCGTTACAGGGATCGGCAGTGCGTGTAAGCAAGGTTAGACAACGGTTTCTTTAAGTCAACACACATATTATAGACTACAATGTAACATAATTTATGGTCGTTTTATGAGTAAATTAAAAACACAACATGTATGATGAAGCACCTACCAGCATTCTTTATCTTGGTTGTAGGACATCTTTATCAGATAAATAAGTTATACAAACATTTGGACTGACGTCTAACCCTATTAATTCAATTAACACTTCCTAGTAGTGCTAAATACCCAAATATACGTGTAAACAGAATTTTACTTTTGATTTGAAGCTCATGATGAATAAAAAAACTTTTTGGGGGCGTTTAGGGGAATCTAACTTAAAGACATGTATTTCATAACTGAACTTGCTCACACACAAGTAAACTCAATTTGGCAAGACATGCCTAAAACGACCTAATGATAGTAAAAATATTACTCACCAAGGTATGTAGCGTCAGGAAGAAAAAACTCTCCTGGATGGACATCAAGAGTTGAAGATATGGACATTGGTGAGTTCACTAAATGACCGCCCCAGTAGAATGATCTAAAAGTTGAGGGTGTTCCTTCATGACTACCAACTCCCTTATTGGTTTTGACTTAAAAGGACTTTTTTGACATTTGACATCTTAGTAAACATTATATGAATTGTAACATTGATCTTGTACAGTCATGACTGAATATTTGTAGTTTTAAATTAGTTAACTCTCCACAAGTATTGAGCATCCCCATTGTAATGTCCGGTAGCCTGCGTAGTGTTGCAATAACCAGTTCTTACCGGTGGAAAAGAAATTCTAACAAGATTTAACTCATATCTTCAGACTCACTTAGTTTTCCATTAAATTGGTTTGAATGGGTAACTAATCACCTTAAAGAAACAAAAGAGTTAAAAAAATTAGGTTTTTTATCGAACAACTGTTAATATTTCAGTTTTAGTTTTTTATCGAACAACTGTTAATATTTCAGTTTTAGTTTTTTATCGAACAACTGTTAATATTTCAGTTTTAGTTTTTTATCGAACAACTGTTAATATTTCAGTTTTAGTTTTTTATCGAACAACTGTTAATATTTCAGTTTTAGTTTCATAACAAATAAGATTTTATTAGTATTGATCGGTGATTTAATGAAAGATTTATTATTTTTAGAAAAAATCATGTTTATAAACAATAATTCAATTAACTTACATTCGTGTAACAGTGAAAAGAGTGGCGAATGTAATTATTGAATTAAAGGAGAGAATACGAAAGTCTGTTTTTAGCTTCGTTACTAAGTAACAGTTACAAACCTTCGTTACAAGTCAGCCATGTTGTGAAGCTGGTTTTAGAATCAGTTACTTCTCATTTTACTGTAATTGAAACTGGCATTTGTTGTGACTGAGTCTCTCTACACGGTATAATACAAATGAGTTTTTTTTTCTCTATGTGAGAAAGAACGAAAATACAACCAGTAACGTTATTAAAATCAACAAGTACCTAAATTAATATTTGTTTGGACTTGTAAATATTTGAGTGGACTCGCAATAGTCACATGACTAATCTAGTGTCAATCCCAATTTATATTTCCAATAGTTACATCTGCCCACGCCAATTCGGAAGCGATTCAATTCAACAGTGACGGAGATTCATTCCAACTACAGGTATCGTAGTTGGATCTACAGATCGTAAATAAAGAACTTATTTCGTCCATAAAAACTCATCCATGCTATGGCCCAACGAGTATTGGGTGAGACATTGGTTTTTCTCAACTGGAAAATAGTATGTAGAGGTGGTTTTCGAGGTGAGGGTTGATGTTTGGGTGCACAAGAAATCTTTTAAACTGTACGTACCCCCTGGGTAAGTTCTAGACGAGCAACAAATCTAGTAGTTAGACTATTACGAATTTATGATCTCCCATCTACCACACAAAATACATGAAAGTTGTTTTTCATCATGATTAATCCAATGTAATTTTGGAATCCGCGACACAGGAGCGCCTCTTACCTGTCTGAGGGTCGTCATAAATAATTTTCGCTAGGGGTGCGACTCAGGAGTGCCTCACCACCCCTTTCTGGAGATGCTCCTGTGTCGCTCCAAAAACTACTTGTCCTCGGCACTCTACCTGCTATCGAGCTCAGCTCGCGGGTCCCCCTCCTAAATCAATATATCACAACGGCTACTACTATCATACTGACTTTTTTTAAGTGTACTGAATATTTTGTAGGAGTAAGTGTAACATTGATTCTGTAGTTGATATGTCCTAGTAAGGGGTTGTCCTAAAAGACCAATCAAAACTATTAATCGCGTTTTCTTAATCATGTTTCATTTTATTTGAATTAATAAGTGGTTAAACTATTGCAGACTTGTTTTAAAAGAAGTTTGTTATCGTACAGATAAAATACATCCACGCTTGTTTATGCGCACTAACTATCTTGGTCTTCGGATGTGGACCGCGTCACGTTTACCACATCAACTCCCGAAGGCTAAGTTAATGATGTATTTATAGTCATTTTTTTGAAAATTATAAACATGATACTATTTAGTTTTATGTAAAAGGAACACGTAGGCATTCTTCCTTTGCCCATGACTTGCCCCCTAACCCATGAGCATTAATTATGAAATATTAACCATAGTTTATGCAAATTCGTAAAAGCCAAGCAGTGATAAAAAAAATTATATTAATTTTATTAATCGGCAAGTTGTTTCAAAGGAAATTAAGGGTTTAAAAACAGGACAATAACTACAAATAGGCATGTAAATAACGAATCTGAATTTCTTCGTTCGTAACACCCAATTATTGAAAATGGCCTATTACGGTCTTATATATCCACACCTGTCGTATGGAATTACGTTGTGGGGGGGTTGTGCAAGATTTAATTTTTTGAGATGTTTTATTTTACAAAGAAAGGCTGTGAGAATTATCGCAAAATTGAGATTTAGAGATTCTTGCAGAAATAGTTTTAAAATGTTAAACATGCTAACACTTCCGTCCCTTTAAATGTTTGAAACAGTTCGATACTGTAAAAATACGAGTAAATATACACTAACAAGGGGAAGGGACGTGCATGATCACAACACCAGGGGGAGGAACATGCTCAGAACCGGACAGCATAGGCTCCAGGCTTGCGAAGCACTGCCGTCCGAAGTAGGGGCCAAGCTGATCAACGCGTTACCGGAAGATATAAGAGGAACGGAACACTGTTTGAGGGGAAATTGCGGCGCTTCTGCGTCAATGCAGCTCTCTATAGCGTATCGGAGTTTTTGGAAATGACTGCGCACTAAAAATCAAATATTTCAACGACTCCTGTGTAGGCTATTACACACACTACACACACACACACACACACACACACACACACACACACACACACACACACACACACACACACACACACACACACACACACACACACACACACACACACACACACACACACACACACACACACACACACACACACACACACACACACACACACACACACACACACACACACACACACACACACACACGCACACACACACGCACACGCGCACGCGCACGCACGCACGCACGCACGCACGCACACGTTTTAACCTATTTATTTGTTTAACTTTACTTAATTGTGACGCATGCTATACAACAATTTATTGTGTTTATGGCAATAAAGAATATTATTATTATTATTATTCTAAGTTTTAACGCTAAATATGTATAACATTCTAAAATAATAAATATATATTTAAATTCAAACAAAATAATTTGTGTTACACTTACACAGATTTAAAACAATCTAAACTTAGACTCAAACAAAAAATACAATTTACACTCAATCTGTAGGCTACAATATTCTAAAACAAACAAAGTATGGAAATTCAAACGAAACGTGCTATTTTACTTACTTAATATTTACAACAATCTAAAATGTAAAAAAAATTCTCAAATAAAAAAAAGAAACTATTTACATTCAATATTTCGGCTAAAATATTTTAAAACAAACAAAATACGGAAATTTAAACGAAACATTCAATTTCACTTACTTAATTCACCTTTTTTTCTCTTACAAAATTAGCCTGACCGAATAATACGAATATCCCTCAATAGATAATGTTTCTTTGTCCTCAGTAATAAAGCTTCAAATATTAATTGCAGTTGAAATATATATATATTAGCTGTCACAAGTAGAAAGCCAATAATATATACTTTTATTTGGTATAATTCATTCAATTTTATGTCACTATCATTGTATTTAAAACACGATAGGAAGCAGAAAAGTGCAGTTGGACGCTAGAACGTAATGGAAACATTTTCATACAAGTTAGCAGTGCTCGGCCGAGTCTACGGTTATAAAAAATTGTACTGTATATTATTATGTTTATTTTTGTTGAACATATTATTTGAAAACGCAAAATACATTTTGGTGCTGCTCTTGTTGAACTGAGAGAATATAAATTAAATTTTAAAAAAAGAACAAAAAATTGCATTATTCTCATTTATACAGGGTGTTTTGCGAGAGGTTAGCACAACTTCAGAACATGATAGTAGACATAAAACTATCAGTTTCAAAATGGCAGCCATAAGAAGTGCTACAAGTTAAATAACATTAAAACCATTATGTTTTTAATGGTTTTTAACGGTCAGGCGCTCCACTGTCGCAGTTGTGCGCAGGTGTCCTGTCAATCGTCACCAGTGGCAATCGCCACCAATGCTCCAGACAGGTTATAAACAAGGTTCAAATAATAATTAACGATTTTTAAATTGATTCCCATCACATTTTATCCAAGCTTTGGACTGGCTATGTGCAATATGTATTGCATATTAGCGTGTTTAAAATCAGCTATTAGCTTCGTCAAGTTTTTCAGCTAAAATAAAGCTTCGTCAGTCTTAAATAATAATATTTACATATATTACAGTAGGCCTATCTACATTTTGTATTTGAGGAGTTTACATTTTTTGTAGTTTGAAATAGTCTTCAGGCAAGCGAGAATATCATGGTTTTCTTCATATTTTTCTATCGTTTTCTCCAGCATTTCGTCGAGATTTGTGTAAATAGATTTTCTCCTTTTGCCTGCCATGTTCAGCTGAGCTCTCATTAGCGCACAGGCTGAACTCTTGGCTTCTTTTTTGAGGCATCTGATTAGGTCCTTGACTCGTGGATTCGGTCTTCCAAGTCCAGAATTGATCCTGTTATGCCAGCCTTTCAGTGAATTAGTTGTTCGATGGCGTCTTCTGTAACAACTCCAAAGCTCAACTGTAATTTGTTCGTTTTCAAGCCAACAAAATAATCAAGAAACACAACTAGTTGTTCATTGTTAGGTGCTCTTGAGTGTATTTCCAGCCAGCCGTTGGGAATATCCTCAGGTGGAAGAAATGCTAAAGCAGCACACATTCGAACGATCAGTTGTACTTCTTGATTCATGTATTTGCAAGCAAGTCCCAAATGTTTCACTTTCCTCCACAGATACTTTTTCATATGAAAATAGCATCCTTGAAGTTTTACTGAGCGAAACATCTCTTTCAGTGCAGACATTGCAACCGACTCGAAGTCGATAGTCACAGTCGCTGGTTTCCATTCTGATACGGCATCATGAAGAGGGCGGAAAAGACGAATGTAGGTATCTTTCTTCTTGTTTGGGAGTAGAGCGAATATAGCAGGGAATATGTTTGTTTCACATTTGGAGTTTCTAAAGTCTGCATGGATTGTATAAGTTTGTGCAAACTGCTTGCTACAACTCTTGAACGTGCCATCCATAAAAAACCTGTTTACTTTTCACAGCTTCTTTTCCTAGTTTTCCACTAAAAATAATTATCCTTTCTCCACTATTGTCATCTTTCAATAGAAAACTGCTTCCATCAGACATATTCAGCACATCTGTGTCCAAACAAACGTCATCCAATGATTCTGGTTCTCGCTGAATACCTTGTGCCTTGGATATGTGGCGATATGAAAACCTCTTCGTCACTTGCTCTGCTGGCATCTTGGTAATGAAATTGTAGCCTCTGTTGTGAAGATCCCCCAAATGTTGTGAGTATATTGCAGAGATTGACATCTCCTCATCACGTGCTCTCTTCTTCGCTCGATTGACGGCCTTCAATACTTCTAAACGAGCTTCATCCGGGAGTCCACATTGGTGTTCGTTTGAATCCAGTAATTCACTATTTTTGCTCTTGATTGATCCTCTGCAACGCGTCGATCTCTATTTGGAGCAGTACCAAGAAACTGTACCATCTTCTTAAGTACGTTTAACGTTGTACGCATAACCCTCATAGTGGGCGCAGGGTTTCCCATGACTGTTCGTTGACAACTCCATATTAAATATGATAACTATCACTACAATTTGCTACTACAACACTGCTGCTAAGATAAAACTCCTACCAAACACAATATAACATTGTAAACTATTAGGCTACTACACCTTTTCCACTTTTATTTGAGAAAAAGTAATCTTAAATTCAGAAACTGTCAAATGTAGTTCAGATTTGTCAGTTCTATTAAAGAAAAGATCAAATGTATTTAAGAATAGTAACTTTTATTTAAGAAAACATAAATTGAATTACAGATTAGTCAATTGAAGTTAAGAGATGGTCAAATGTATTTCAGAAGAAATCACTTTCATTACAGAAAATATCGTCTAGTTAAAGAAACATACAGTACACTTTTTTTATATTACTTAATCACAGTGTAATAAAGATACAGTGTACTGAAAAGACAAACATTAACTTACTGTTTAAAAAAAAATAAAAATATGCAGTTCTGCATCTACAGTACTGTACTTCCATATTGTACAGCCTAAAATACTGTACTGATTTACCGTCCAACAGGCATATCTTCCATTGCTAATGCTGCAGCATGATAAACTGTAGTGTGTTGGGCTGCACGAGCACAATCGCCACCAACAATCGTGGTTTTTGCCTGGTCAATTATATTTTCCAGATAAACCAATCTTTGTTCCATGACACTAGGAGGAGTAACGTTTGGAACTCTTAGGTTGGTTTTCACAAAAGCCTTGACCTTAGACCATATTGTTTCTACTGGATTTAACATGGGAGAGTATGCAGCTAACCTTAGTAGTGTTGCTTGAGTAGCATCAATAACGGTTTCCAAGCTTTTATGGCAAGGGGCATTGTCGGGAACAATAACCAAATCCTCGAGCTGGTTGCCAGTTTCTTCCCATCTGGTAAGTATTGTCTGAACCCATGCGTTTGCAGTTGCAGCAGTAAAAGAACCTCTTCGGCGTTCTATATGAACTACTCCTGCTGCAGAAATTGCACAAATTAGATGGACATTAGGACCTTTACTTGATGGAAGTTTTTGCACCGCACGATTTCCAGCTTTGGCACGACCTCTTTTGCGCCTACAAAACAAATTAAAGTTTGTTTCATCCAACCAAACAATCTGCTTTCCTTGCTGAATGAATTCATTCAGGGCTACGACATATTGAGCACGCAAAGCTTTGTTTTCTATTGAATTCATTGTTACCGGCTCATTGTGTATTTGCTTCATGGTAAATACTCTACCTTCCAAATAGTTGCCTATTGTCGACACTGAAACATGTATGTGGAAATTGTTCAAAATCCGTGATTGTAATTAATTGTTTTAATGTTATACCACAGTCCTCCTCTACCCACCCAATAATCGCATCAATTTGTTCCTCCATGAGGGATTTTGGCTTCTTGCCTCCTTTAGGTAAAGATGTCTCTTCACCAGATCGAACCCACTGGTAAGCTGTCTTGTAGGGAAAATTCAGTTGGATACTCAAAGCTACCCAATCTTCTCCACGGTTTGCAGATCTTACAACTCGTTTTCGGTCTTCAACGGAATGTTTCTTGTGCACTTTTCTTACAGTTTGTTCATGACTGGTTATAGCTTCTCGACAATAGTGACACTGTTTTACTTGGTTGTTGATGAGGTTGTTGGTTTCACAGCAGCTACTGTGCACAAAGTGTCTGCAAGGTAACAATCGTATGATTGGTTTCCTTAACATTGATGTAAGGCAAATTCCACAGTTATCTTTAAGCTCCATTACTTAAAAAAACACACACACACACAGTACTGTACAGTAGAAATGTTTACCATACAACAGAACAAACTAAGTAAACTGTAATATATGTACAAATTTAAACAGTAATAATAAACTAAAATAATAAATTATTTTGTAATAATGTGTAACAAAGTAAACAAACTGTAATGCAGTACAGTAAAAACCTTACACAGTTTAAAACTTATCAAACCTGTACGTAAACCTACAATTTTAAACAATTTGTTGGTTAAATGTGTAATTTAATCAGCTGTTATAAGAAAGAACAGCTGATTTTAATGTTTTTTCTCAAATACAATTTACAGCTTCTCAAAATGAAATAAAAATCACAATTTCTGAAATACAAATAATGACTTCTTAAATTGAAATAACACTTTCTCAAATACAATTGACTATTCTCAACTACAGTTTTTATTTTCTCAAATTAATCTTACTATGATTATCTACATTTGATGTTTTCTCAAATAAAAGTAACTATTCTCAAATACAATTTACATCTTCTGAAATAAAAGTGTAAAAGGTGTAGTGCACACACCAAGACTTACATAATTAATGAGAGTGAACAGAGATCAGAACTTTCACAACTGCCCGGCCGACTAGTGGAATTCAGCTTGCTGGTCATTGCCATCGTTGTGAGAGGGAGGGGTAAAGGGGTTGTTTGCCTAATGGCTTGGTTAGGTAAAACCCAGACCTGGTGGCGATTGTCACACATTTTTCGTTGGTAGCGATTGTCACAGGTGGCGATTGATACATATTCAGTTGTGCGATTTCCTGGCTGACAGTTTTATATGTTTTTGACAGGCGCTCCACTGTCGCTGGCCCGTAATTTTGATGCCCTTGTATTTCATTATAGGTATAGGGATTTTACTGTCACTGGTGAAAAAGTTAATTTATAGTAATAGTTACTCAGTATTGTATCGAAACTTAAAATACATATGTATATAAAAATGTTAAACGAAATAAAAAAAAAAAATACATGACAAAATATTTGTGCTTTTATCTTGTGCACATTGTATAACTTGTACTTACATTGTTGAGAGTATACAACTTCAATACATCGGTCAAACAGGATTTCCAAGGTGGAGTGAGGTGAAGCAGCCCAGAGGTAGTAAGTTAATTGTAAACTAGCTAACTATTAAAGTTTGCATATGTAGACCAACATGAATTCTAAGCACAGAATCACATGTTATAAATTATTTAGCTGATGAAATTGGTTAAACTCTTATATGATCCGTGATCCAGTGAACGGATCGTAAATTGTCTAAATATATTTGGTTTTTAATTTTTCTTGACAGTTTTGCTAGGGTTATATTGAAGTAGTTATTTTTACCAAATTATGTCTAATAAAGGAATCATAAAATAAACTGACTTTTCATACGTAGTAGCAACATTTCTACGTGCCATTTTAACCTGTGAAAAAGTAAGGTTAGGTTGTGTTCTGAGGAAGCAGTGATGCCAACCTTAGATGCTCTTAACATAACATTTTCAAGCAACAATTTTTTATGCGTATTATTTTTAGAGCACTATCCACTAATAGGTTAATGTGCTTGTATACAAAACAAAACATTACGTCATATTGAAACAAATATAAATCATACTAACGTTACAGTAAATAGTAAATACAAATTATGTCACTCTGTTCTATATTGAGTAACGTTCTGGTTAGTTGGAGATAAATGTTTATCCCAGGTAAGACTCGAGTCTAGGAGCTGAGTCACGTGGTCGGATCTCGCTGTGTAATTGGACAAACAGCCAATCAAAGGGGGATACATATAGATTTCTCTGTGCCAAAATAAACAACTACTGTACATCAAAGTAAACAGCCTCTACTTAGTTAACGTTTGGCGTGAAAAGAACCTCACCAGTATTATATGTACAGAACAAGATGGCGGAGCGTAAATATGAATTAGTTTTAAATGTTGGATACATCGAAATAAATTTTAAATAATTTTCTCGGAATGTAGATCAAATACACACTACTACTTGGATATTCACTATATCACTTTCTATTTACAGTAAAATGAAAGTAAATTTGAGTATTAACAAATATTTAAATATTGTTAGAAAAATAGTACAATATTTTGCCGGCGTGGTGGCTCAGTGGCTAAGGCTTCGGACTGCGGAGAGCAAGGTCCAAGGTTCGAATCCCCACTGAGCCAACGGTCGGTACTTCACTCGTTGAATAAAGTTGACGCACAGGCCTGTAGGCCCATGTCAACTGGCAAGTGAAGTTAAAAAAAAAAAAAAAAAAAAAAGATATAGTTTTTTCATGTTTAATATTTTTTAGAAATTATAACTTTTACTGTTTTTGATAAACAATGCTTTTTTTCTTTTTTCAAATATACATATTTATTACTTGCTAAAAAATACATTTATACAAGCAGTTTATATTTGTCTCTCTAGCTCAAGACTTATTGAGAGAAAAACTAGCATTTTCTTTACAATTATTAATGTTACAATAAAATGTGAAACATATTTTTATACATATATATTATATTAATCTTTTCTGGGAATTTCCTTAGATGAAAACCAATATAACAATAACAATAAGTCGGATACCAATAATTATAAAAATTTTAAATAAATAACATACCAAACAGTGGGATAAATGTAACATTGGACTATTATTTATACAACAAAATAACTCAATAAAATCTTTAGAATCAACAAAAAAACAAAAACAACAAGAAACCAATTTTAAATCCTAAAATTTACAAACACAATTATACTAAAAAAATGATTAAGTACGTGAAATAATTCAATACAAAATAAATCATACAAATATTTTTCTCGCCTATCGTTAAAAGACACAAAAACGAAATTTTAAACTAAAGGTTAATTTTAAAAAGGTTTGCTATCTCACTGATTCATAGTTTCTTGTTAACACATATGCTGATTTCACCCAATGTGTGAAAAATGGACATGTACAGGATGGGAAGGTCAACTTTCACATTTCAATATTTGTTTGTTCATGAATGTACTTTTTTCATTAGTGTCCTCTCAGTGCTTGACCAGCTTGCTTTATATATTCATGTTTCACTGTTTAACCACATTTACCTATTTTTTATTTAATATATTATTAAATAAACAATATTATATTAATCAATTTTTGTTGGGGGTGCTAAAAAAATGCTTGGGAGAGTGTAAAAATAACAGGGTGGTTCAGCTGATGACCACCGGCTGTTCATTTGTCTTTGGGCTATTAATTAATGAGTATTTTTAAGGAATAGACAGCCTTAGTTTGTAACAACGACTTAATTCACTCATCAACACTTATTAGAAATCAATATTCGTCCATATTTTGACGATTGGTGTCTTAAGAACAAAAAAAAAAAAAAAAAAAAAAAAAAAAAAAAAAAAAAAAAAACTGTGTTATGCGTTTTTACAAGAGTTATTATTTATTACCTATCTAATACATAAGAAGTAAAAACTAACTATGTGCAAGTTACAATTATGAACCCTTAATGGTACAGTGGGAACTTTAAGGACCCCAACGAAATTCTCTTGGTATTTTTCTTGGAATGTATTAAAGCTAGAATATTTTCGTTTTATTTATTTATTTACATATCCATGATGATTAACTACACGTTGTTCTCAAATGTTTTTACAAAAGTGTTTTTTCCGAAAAAAAAATATTGGGGTATTTTTGTGTGACTTTAGTTATAAGACAATATTAAAATATCAGTACGTTTTTTAACGACAGTGACATTTTTTACATATTAACAAGGGACCAATCTATCGATCAACTAGATAGACCTAATTTTGTGTTTTATGATGACGTAGAAGATGGCCTATGTAGTATTAATGGTGAAATCGTTTAAGTGGAGGACGTCAATGATTTCTCTGATGTGAATTCAGTAACCTTGAAACCAAAAGCAAAATAAGTTTCTGTTATATGACATATAAAAACATGTAACCTGCAATAAATTGTTTGAAAAAGTAAGTACATTAAAGAAAATGTTTAAATTAATTTTTTTAATCCAAAATAAAAACGTTTAAACTTTATTGTTATTTTTGTATATCATTACATAACGTAACAAAAATGTAAAAAAAACCATTTTATAGCATTGAAATCAATCATTTTAAATACCACAGTAAACTAAGTAGCAGAAATAGAAGTAAGCTAATGTACAATATTATAAACAAATAATAATAATCTAATTAATTGATTAATTAAGACACCTGTAAAATAGGGAGTTAATGAGTCTCTTGTGTTGTATTGCAGGATAAGTTGTACTAAAACATTTGTAGGAATCAATACAGAGTTGTTTGTACTAAAGTGCTAATTACAGCTCTCGTTCCTTCATTACGACTGTCACTTCAACGCTTTTCGTAGGTTGAGCCACGAGGGAAACGATAATATTGGTTTTTTAAGTAATAATATAATTAAGGGTAATAATCAGTATTAATACACTAGCGACAAAACAGGTGTCCGCAGAACATCTGTGTGACAAAACTCTGCTGATGTTTATTAAGGTGGTTTCTGATGAAAAGCAGTAATTAATAAACTGAATCTATTTATCAGTAAAATAACGAGTGGTCTGAATTGTAATATGACAATTAAAATAGGGTATGGTGAAAAATAAAATGTGTATGGAATAATATTGTAAAGAGAATGGAAACTATTCAAAGAAAAGCTTGCAAATGATGTATGATTTTATCTGGAAACTGCTTATTTACTCTAAATGTGAATTATAAAAATATTAAACTGTAATTAGAATGACAATAATAATGAAGCAAAATAAAATACAAATAAATTATAATAAATGAAACTATCATCACTTACAACTTCACGGTGAATATCAAGCCCATCAGTTACTAGCTGCTGGCAAGTCAGGCAGGGAAGTAGCAGCTCCTCTTTTCCCACTGCAATCCACCCAGAGGATCCGGGCCGTTCCAGGTCTTCCTCATGCCGAAGATCGAGATCAAGTTTCGCAGGTCTTCAGATCCGATGGAAGTGAGGACCTCCCTGATGGTAATGCCGGTGTCCTTCAGAGCTCTTTTCTTGCTGAAGATCTGCCGCCTATCCCGATAACTGTGGAATTTTACAATACTAGCATTAGTTTACAACTATCCCCTGGTGATTGAAGCCTGCCCACCATTTGACTACGCTCAACTTGTCCCAGCCCTAGATCAACCTTCATTTTGTCCTTGAACATTTTTAAGATGGCTACATATGTGTCATCGTCCCCCTTTTCTGGTATCTCAAAAATTCTCAGATTATTACGACGTTAATAAGTTCAGATAGGGCCAACGTCGTCAACCTTCCTCACAAACTCTTTCTCTACCTGCAGAAGTTTGGTCTTCAGAAGTTCCAACTTCGACGTCAGCTGATTGACCTGGCCACGAACTTCTAACAGCGACTTCGTTAGGGTTCAACTACAGCGTCTCGAACCCTGTCTTTTCTCAACCAGGTCATCTCCAGTGAGACACTTGGAAGCAGCCTTCGCGATGAGCTTGATGTTCATTTCGCTCGACCTAAACAAAGTATCAGCAGAAGAGGTGGAGTAGATTCAGTAAATCAGACTATCTGCGATAAGGACGGCTCCTGCTTTTGATTAACAGTAGTGGACTTCAACCTGGATCTTGTGAGTCTTGGCGCCATTGCCATGAAAAGGAGTTATAATATTTCTTAAAATTACGCCTTTTTACACAAAAAGCACTCAAACTAATTGTACAAACATATTTAAAAAATGCAAAACTAACAACTGTACAAAATCACACTAAAAAAGTTAAGAAAAAACACTTAAAAGTTAAAAAAGCCGAACCCAAAAAACAAGCGCGCTCTTACTCAAACGATACATCTCTTATCTATCAACGACATAGACTCCACAATGTTTTATATTGATCTATTACTGGGTTTAAAAAAATGTTTTTATAATAGAGACAAATATGTTAGTTATTTTCTTGATACTCATAATTTGAGATTGATTGCCTTCAGAATTTTATTTATGAATTAAAAAAAACTTAATAGTTATGTTATATAAAATAAACTAATAAATCATATAATCAATCAATTTTGAAATTTTAAATTTTCAATCAAAGATTGAAAATATAAAATAGGTGGGCAGGCGTACTATATCATCAGTGAAGCAAGGCGAAATATTATCTGTTGATCCATTAACTTCATTACCTTTAACCTAAATATGTCTACTCTAGTATGGACTACAGTTCTTTCTAGAATGAGATTTATTTAAACATTTGTTTCATGTCGGGTCTTCACCAACGCCAGTTGATGTATACAAAATTTAATTGAAAACTTTTCTTTTTATGAATAATAACATTGCATTTTTAATGTTCTATCTAACTTGATGATTTGAATAACTGTATATATACAGTAGTTTCAGTTTATAAATTAGTGAAATAAATATGTAGTCGATAAAACTCATAAACTCATACGATCATTTGACTCCGTACGAACACCTCTGAAAAATCTTCACTGTCGGTGTTGATAAATTAGGTCCAAGTTCAACTCCAGGTAAATAATTAGCCAGCTGGAGGTTCAACAGTCAACTCCTGGAGCAATGTGGCAAATAATGTAGCTTGTCGTTCGATGGAGCTACTTGGCAGCATCGATATTGACTGCATTCGATGAGTAAAGAGTACTTTGATTATAATGTCAATATTCTGACTTCAATATATCAATACAAGAGCTAAATGCTGCACCACTGATCGCAGTTTTCTTTTTTTAATAATGCATTGTACCATGCAAATTTACACAAATATTCTGTAAGGTTAGTTAAGAACCTCCACATTAGAAACAACTGTGTTGTAATTTTTTAACATATTTTTGTAGGAATAAATTTATTGTTGTTTTTTTATGCTTTGTGATATTAAACATTAACATTTTCAAACTCAGTTTAATTTATTTCGCATGGAGTTAAGGTAACAGGTATATTCTTAATGTTTGTAAACAAACAAAGAATCAATCTCCTTTCGTAAAATAATATCATTTTGAAGCCAAATTGTTCAATTGTATATAATTAGCTGGGTTACCATAGCCGTCAGCTAATTAAAGTACCCCAGTTTCTAAGGAGAGATGCTTCCTGCGTCTAAATTAATTGGCTGTTTTAATTATCTCCTTAGACGAAGTTAATCAACAATGAAATATTGTTTTACCTCCAATTGTTTGAAACAATTATTTCCACAGATTTTCACAAATCTATTTTTTAAGATTTCTGAGATTATTCGATGTATTTAGGAGTAAAACAGAGGCTGAATCTATAAAATTACTTCCTTATTTATAACCAGTATATGCCGATGGTTAGAAACGTCTTTAAAAAATATAAAGTAAATACGTAGATTTGGATTTTTATTTTGAATTGGAAGTTGAATGCTTATTATTTATTAAGCAGTTCACTAATAGTTTTACAGCATTTATAGGCAAATTGGCTCTCCCATTCGCCTATAATTGCCTACGACAAATATAACATTAGCAATATAGTTTATCCTACTTACGCCAAATCTTATGTATTTTTACTATACAAGGTTTTAGGTGTGTTCTTCTTTAAACAAACAATTCCTGTTAAAAAAATAGTAATGAGTAATAAAACGAACAATAAATCTATAAATAGTACTTGCTATCGGATTCAAAAAGTAATGAACTCGAGTTTGAACCTCTGTTAAAAAATAATTACTCATCTGATTTCGTTGTATTGTACATACAAATGTAGCTTGTTTAATGCTACGTAATATCGTACAACTTACGTATTAATTTTAAAACATAAAAATTGTTTATAGTTGGTGGAATAAAAAAAGCACGAAATTTTAGCACTTTTGTAGTAAAGCTGAACTTCAACAATTTATAAAACAAAAAATACTAAAGATAAGTCAGTGAAACTCTATCAACCACATGTGAAGGAGGTTGTTTCTGTAGTCTGTCCAAATTCTAGAATGTTTACTCTTTTTAAAAACCTTCTGTTGTAATTTTTGTAAACCCTTGCAATCTTAAAAATAGCAGATCATACGAACTTACGAAGCTTTTCAAAAATACCCGATTGAAAAATAAAGTCAGATTATAGTTTATCAGAATATAGTAGTACTAAGGGCTTAATTAAGTTTACTGCTGCCAATTGGTTAATTAATTAAATGTAAGAAATTATTATGACTGATATATCAAAGCTTAAATAAAATAGTTTATTTAGAATATGAAACTAAGGAACTATAAACTTAGGCCTGTGAATGAATAAAGTAGATTGTACTTGTATATTGACTGACAGCCTGCACTTCGCTACGGGTGGTTCTATAAACGTTTGCTCATTCTCCAACTTATCACGTCAATTTAAAAGTTCGGCCTGCAGCGTCGCCGCTTCATGAGTAAAATCTAGGCCTCAGCATCGCCATATAACAATATTGCACAGTGCTTTTATGTTCAGTTATTGATTTATAATAATCTGAAATAAAGAAGCTTGATTAAGACCCATGCCTATAACTATTTTAAGTATTTCAGTTAATTTAAAAATTTTCTCATTGGGATCAGTGTGTTCTTCTAGATAACAAAACTTGTTAGTCTAGATAGAGGACCTAAAGTAACGCCGTTGTGCTTGAATCAATGGTTTACAAGTTCTCTAATAGTTGAAAATTGCTAAAAATCTACATGTTTATCTTTTCTGGAACAGTTTTTTATTCTATTCTATAGATTTAAAAAACTTTTGTTGAGAAATACCACACAAGTCTTTTTCAGAGTGTGTAAATTAGTTATTTTGCGTCACTCACTAATTGCAAGTCAAGCTCTTCTTAATGGTGAAAGAGGTGAGGAACAAAGTTGTTGATAGGAAAAGTTTTTAGAGCAATAGAATATTTATCAAGCGGTAGAGAATTAACGGAAAAAAGTAGTTGTAGCGAACTAACGGGAAAGATCTAAATTTTCTTTTGAATTGATTTTTTCTCCTTTTTTTTTCAAAATCTAAAACTGAAACATTTTCATTGATTTCTGTAACTGTAATTTGATTCCATTATACGTTTTGAGAAATTTGATTTCATTGATGTTGTGTTATTGTTTCTTTTTTAATTTAAATTGATTAAACAATCATATTCCTTGAATTTGTTACTGTTCTACGATCGTTTGGCTGCTTACCCAATTTTAAAAATTCTCGTGAAAGTATATTACTATGGCTCCAAATTTCTGTAGTGTAGTACAACTTTACTTTTAAAGAAATACATACACAATAATAGTGAAAAGGTAATAATATCTTTATAGTTATTTTATCAATATATCATTATCCTATTTAAATATATAACTGAATTTTTAATGATAATTAAATAATTATTCGAGGGGTGTAAATAAAATTAATCTAACAATGCAATGAGAAGTTATTTGTTGTATCATTGCTCTGCCTGTTTCTGTGGAAAGAGAAGTTCATTGTTTTACACACTTCCCCAATTAGAAGTGGAAAGAACACTTAACTGATTGAAGCCTGTGAAACCTGTTGAGCTCCCTCCCCAGTAAGTCTTGGATATTCAGATTCTTGCGTGTTTGAAGGGGATAAAACGTTCTACCTTGCAAGTGGAGAGATTGTGAAACACTCGGGGTAGACCTCTTGAGATTAATATATTCTGAGTATAATCAATAGCCTGAGTATAATATATGTTTGTATACCTTTACTAGTATACAAACATATAAAGACCAGTCTTTTTATTGTATCAGATCATAATTATATACCTAATTGTGGTAAGCCGACCTAAAAACCTCCACCCATGGTTATAAAATATCGTTTTATAGAGCGATGACTGTAATAATTTGAGTTACAGGGATGTACACGAGGATATTCCTGTACTCACAACCTTTATACCTAAGGACACGAATTTGGTCCACTTTTAATTACTTTTTTATACTCATTTGGTTAATTTATAATAGGACAAATTTAAAAATAAATTTCAGTAATTGTGTTTGCATTTCTCTATTTATCGAATTTAAATAAATAATAAAAAGTTTACTTATTTTGCATTTTATGCGATTTTTTTAGGAGTATTTTCTAAACTAAATTTTCTTTTAAATCATGCTATCTTAAGTACCAAAATGTTAACTGAAGAATACTAAACCATTCTGGATACATAGTGATTTGATAAAATATTAGTTCAGGATGAAAATAATAGAAAAAATATCAGGCTGAAAATACGAATTCAGCCTATTTCCTGGCGTATTTTATTTGTGTATATTGATTATTTACCCATATATGTACGGTGGTATTGACCCACCCACCCATACACGTATGGTAATATTGTATACATAAAAAACATTTCTTTCTGTTTTGTTATACACAAACTGAAGAAAAAAACAACCACAATCATGTAAGCATTTTAGTACAGGGTTAAAAATATATTACAGTTTTTTATTTATTAAAATTGGTTATACGTTTGTTGAGTGATATTTGTTTATTAATAGAAATAAAGTATTATTTAATAATTTAAAACAAAAATCTAATAATATTCCACACAAAGTGATAGTAGTTGGAGCTAAATTGTAAAAATACATTACGAAAATTAATGTAAATTTAAAAGAAGAATTATAAAATTATTGTTTACTAAAAATAAGGGTAACGACGGCGTCTATTAACTATTTACAATATTTACATGACCAAACTTTTCTCTTGTGATTTTATGTGGCTTCCTCAGGGTCAGCCTCAAAGATACCATAGAGGATAATCTTTATTGAAAAAAGAACAATTATTTCTTTGTTATATGTATAATGGAAAGCTAAACGATGATGCTGAAAATGTTATTTTATACAATGCACATACGTTTTCATATTAGCAAGTTCTAATTTGTATAAGACCAATAATTCAACTAAACCTAGTTTCAGATTGTTTAAGTTTAACATTCTCGATTCCATTTTCGTACCTAAGGTGTATCAGGGTGTCCAGCAAAATAACATAACAAAATTCCCCGACTTTTCCCTGAATTTTCCATACTTATTGTAAATTTTCCCTGACCTAGGATTTGTTAGCGTAAGCATCATTTATAAAACACGTGAAAAATTGCACATCCTTTCTTAAAAAGAAATCTAAAGCATTTTATCACTTCACCCTAGATTCTTGTTTTAAAGCACCTACAATTGTATGTAATGTAATTTACTAGTAGTAGCATTTACTAGTAGTAACATTAGTAGTCATGTTAAAGCTAGCCAATAAGGTAGATCCTGTAAAACACGTATCCAAGTTAATCTCAATCTTCAGAAAATAAAAAAAAAACAATTAAAATGTACTTACCCACTTATTGTCTGTAGCTCTAACATAATTATATTTGTCACTATAAATAAGTCCAAAACAATTTTCAATTTTAACACTTATATTTACAATATTTACATAGTTTTATGGCACATTACACACTCTTTTACTGATACTGTTTCAATTTTTTAATTTCTTCGTTCAACATTTCTGTTTCCTGAAGAGCATCTTTCAAAATTTTTGATTTTTTTGCTTCTAATTCCTTTGTTTGATAGGCAATTTTTCTTTTTTCGACTGCTCTTTTGTCTTTTTCGCTCATTGTCTGAAAGAAGTAAATAATAAATAGATTAAATTCAATCATTTTTCTCTTTTATAATCATACACTGTAAATATCACAGTTCAAAATAAGATTCAGTTTTTTTAGTCTTATAGGACAATTTGTAGGTTTTACAAAATTCTATCACATACCTATGATTAACTAATTTTACACATAATGTATGAATATTAAAAATTGAACTAATAAATATTTTATATAAAAATTAATGTTGTTAAGACAAACTGTTTAAAAAGTATTTATAATCATAATACTGCTACCATGACCATGATCAAATTAGTCCCAAACATTATAAGGACACATTATCAAAATATGGTTATAACTCCTGAAAATAATATATTGACTTAAAAACTTATATTTAAGGATTTTTAAATAAGGATTCTAACTACTTGATGAATTTGACTACTTTGTTTTGCATTAAAAACTAAATGAGAATTGTAGTGCACCTGAAATAAATGTTATCAAATTTGTGCAGCAAGTGCTTGTAAGCTGAAAATATTCGTAATTAACTTCTTTAGATGATCTTCAGCCTCTTTGTATCTGTTGTGAGCATTTTTCTCATGGCATGAATCATGCTCTTGGGGATTGGTTTAGAACTGAATATTTCCATGCCCCCAGCATTGGCTACCGCATCGAAAATCACTCTCTGCGCAATAACAGATTCTTCTTTGAGATTCTCAACTGAAATCTCTTTGTTTATGGAAAATCCTCTTTCAACCGTTGCATTACCATGAGAAAGTAGCAATACTTTCTCAACAACCTCACGAATATTTTCAAACGAGTAAACTTGATCTAACCAGAATCTATCGAGTCTAGTTTCTTTTCTTTTGAAGTTTTCACACTCAAATCTGAAATGAGGTTTTTCTACCAATGCCCTATACTCCCTATCAGCTCTTTCAGCTATGGCTGGTGAAACAACGTTTGATTTTATCAAGTAGTCAAGTGCTGCAATAATGTTCTTACAAGCGTTTTCTGTATCCTCGTATATGTTGGTTGGGTTCAAGAATGAAAGAGCTTTAGTTATACGGTATTTCAAGGGCGATTTCTTTAAGTTTTTGTACAAAGTGCTGGAAACAATTTCTTATGTTTTTTCTAAACACAATAATATCCTGATCATTTACACTGTGACATTTTCTTATGGCAGACCTTGTGTGATAACCAATGTCAATTTCTTTGACTTTGATCAAATTTTTATATAATTTGTCTTCTTTTTCACACACATTTGTTACATAGAAAGTTTCCTTTGACATTTCTTCTTTTTTAACGAATCTGCCCATTACACTTTTCATCAAACTGAGGAGATCATCATATAAAAAAGGAACCATTGGTGCATCAGTTTGGTATTCTGTTAAGAATGGTTCAAGTTCTTCAGCAAAAAACTGAAAGAAAGCCAATTTTGCTAAGATGAGCTTATCTTTCAAAGAAGCTTTGACAACTTTGTAGCTTTCGCATGAAGGTTCTTTGTCAGTTCCATTTACAGAAGCAACATACTTCTCAAGATCTGGTAGCATTTCTTGGCCTCTCTTTGCCACTGGAGTTTTCAACCCATCGAACTGTGCAAAATGGCAGAGGAAACAATTTTGAGCCAGTTACAAGAGTGAACTGCCCTCTTCTAGATGGAACCATCTTAAACAAGTTATACAGTGCCCTCAAAAATGGCACAACATTCCACTCTGTTTTTGAAATCCCTGTTTTAAATGCACCATGCACAACATGCAATCCACAGGATCCTATTTCAACAAATTGGGGAGCATCTGCTTCGACACCAGATCTTAATTCCTCCTTCAGCAACCTTTAAAAAGCCCAGTTAACATTAGGCCCATCCATAGAAATATGAAGAATTTTTGAAGGATGGAGATCCTTGATGCCCTTCTTGAAAGCTTCTAACAGATCTGTTGCTTTGGCCTGACTAAGAAATACTGACGTCAAGTAACTAGCTTTGACAGATTTTGTGCTTATGTCCCAGTATCTTATACTTAGATCCATTTGTGTCTTCTCTGCTATTTTATTAAAGCTTTCGTCGAATCCTATGACATAATTGGTACAGGCATTTAATAATTTCAATAAATGGTCAGTAAAATAATTGGCTAAACCAAATCCAATGCTGTATGAAATTTTTGTCTTATGAAGTTTCATTTCCTTTGCGATTGAACTGTCAGGAAACATTTTTCGAAAAAGTGACACACTACTTTCAGCACTTCTTAGAGAATTGTGTTGCATGACTGTATTAATGCACCATAAAATTTCTGCTTGGGTGACAGTGTCTTTCAGTTTGTATCTGTCTAAAGTGGAAGGTTGTTTTGAACATTGAAAATTTTTATGTCTTTGGGATTGTTGTGGCGTTTCAGAAACATTTGAAATAATGGAAGAGGTTTTATCATCACTGCAGGGCATTACTTGAACTTCAGAAGTTGCATTTTTAGGTTTAGTAAACAGTGTGATTATTGGAGTGTTATGGGAAGATTTTTGTAGCTGTATATGTTTTGAACTGTTCATGTGACTACTCACAGCACGACGTCCCATATTACTCAGACTAAATGTCTTAAGACATAGTTTACAGCGAGCTGAATAGGGATTATCAGGAACTTTGTCAAGCCACTGGTTGAACTGGGGTTCTTGTAACCAACTATGCTGAAAAGATGCTTTTTTTATAAGACATCTTATAATCTGAAAAAAAATAAAATAAATAAATATCTATCCCAAAAACCTATTTTTTGCCATTTAACTTAATTATTAATGTAACACCAAATTTTTATAGTTATTATTAGATCAATTTGGTCTTATATTTGATATAATATAACACACTTTAATATATTATAGTCAAATTATAATATATTTATTAAAATTGTATTATAATATAATTCAAAGAGACATGGCAAAGAAATCGATTATAAGACTTTTATTAACAGGAGGAAGTTATCCCAGTATCATATTGTAACTATAGCCTATACAATTAAATAACTTTACTCTAGGTTAATAAGGATAGTATGAAAAAATAATTTATTATGAATACAAAATTATATGGTATTACACAAAACTAATCAGCTTCCTAATTATATGTAGGCTACATCAAATAAAAAAAAATACAAAGTTACTGCTGTAGTAGTAGTTTTTGATGAACCGAAAAATTCGAAAAAACCAATGTCACAACCTTTAGTATTTTTGTCATATTTCCGTTAATTTAAATAGTATTTTAATCATCTTTTTTTAAATTTTGATGTGTTTTTTTGCGCTAAATACAAATTTGAAAAGTATTTTAGTCTATTAAAACTATTTCTCGAGATATAACGGAAAACTACTATCGCGGCGAATCGCGATTAGCGGCCATTACGCGATCATTATATACAACTATTTATCACAAAAACAGAATTCACGTATATTCTTGGCAGAGTGACGACTGGCAAGCCGTCACGGAGGCCAAACACACGAATTTAACGCAAATTACGAATTTTTGTTGAGAAAATAGACAATTAGGATAAGTTGTTATATTTGGGGTAATTATGCACTTTCTTGCCATCTCTGAAAATATGATTTCATGTTGAAAAAGTGGTGAAAATGAGTTTATAACCCTTGAGGAGTTTGATTTCATCCACGAAAAACTCGTTTTTTACCGAAAAATCGAGAAACTAGTTTTTTTATCTGATAGTGGAAAACCCAACTTTTTTCAAAATCGTTATTTTTCAACAACTTTTAATTTCTCGTGTTTTTTTATACTGAACAAAATATATAACTGGTTTTGTAGTAAAATTATTTTTTCAGCCCGAAAATGCTTTTTTTACTGACATAACCAAACATAACCTAACTTTTCCTAATTGTCTATTTTCTCAACAAAGATTCGTAATTTACGTTAAATTCGAGTGTTTGGCCTCCGTGACGTCACTCAAGCGGGAATATACGTGATTTCGTTTGTTTGTGATTAATAGTTGTTGTATATAATGATCGCGTAATGGCCGTTAATCGCGACCCACCGCGATAATAGTTTTTCTGTTATATCTCGAGAAATATTTGTAATAGACCAAAATAGTTTTCAATTTTGTATTCAGTGCAAAAAAATACATAAAAATTAAAAAATGATTAAAATACCATTAAAATTAACAGAAATATGTCAAAAATACTTATGTTGTGACATTGGTTTTTTCGAATTTTTTGGAAAAATACGTTATTTCTGCGGAACAAAAAGCATATCTCGTGAGAATACAGCTAATTGCCCATTTCAAGCAAAATGTTCCAAATTTGATCGGTGGCAAGAAACTGCATAAAAACTATATTTGGTTATGTCAGTAAAAATGCATTTTTTCGGCCTGAAAAAATAATTGTACTACAAAACCAATTATATATCTGTGTTCAGCATAAAAAACACGAGAAATGGATAAAAAAGATGTCAAAAATAACGATTTTCAAAAATGTTGTTTTTTCCAATTTACCAATTTGTATTTACCTTGTGGACCACCACCTGTTACATGTGGTAAGGGTAAATGATTGTATTACATTTACATTAGCTGTTTGTGTAATACGTTTAAAATTACTTACCATATGTCAATAAATCAAATGAACTTTTGAGTTTTCAAACCCAGCGCAAGATTTATTCTTATGTGCTCTTGAACATTGATTCATTTATAAATTTATGTGTTACGTTTTTAAATCAAAATGACGACAGTCGTTTTATGTTAGGAATATAGTTCTGTCAATACCACATTTCCGCCGTAACAAATTTTACGTTGAGGCCACGACACTTCGTAGTCAGGCCAGATACATAATACAGCAAGCACCCTACACGACACAATGGGTCTTGCATATATGTATGAGAGTCTTACAAACACAATCTCTCCGCGGAGTTATGCATTTTATTCACACTTGTTTATTCCTCGCGTTAGAGTGACATTGTCATTTGAGTGTAGACGCCAAATATTTCTAAATAATAAAAATCATAAACATTTTGACAATGGTGATCTTACAACCCTTGATAAAGTGGGGCAATAAAAGCACAAATAACAAGATATGACGTGAAGCAACACATTTTACGGGCGCAACATTTTGCCTTGGAGTTTGTCTGTTATGTACTTGGTCTCATATTTAGAGATGTACTGGAGATCCTCTGTCCAAACAAATGTGGAAAGCATGAACTATAATAAATTGCACTAACTATAATTTTCATTATTAAGAACTGATGCCATATTTTTATTCATCATAATAATAATAATAATGATACTTTAAAAGACAAAATCGTCCCGATTTTTAATAAATGTTGCGGATTTTCAGTAAATTTTGCTTTTTATTTTCAATGTTATGCAAACTTAAATTTGTAACTTCTAATTTAACTTAAGTTAGTAGGCATTTCCAGTTGTTGAAATTCCACTCATATATGTTGACGCCGTTCAATATGACATCAGTATGCTACAGACTCTCAGCGTCTGTATTGATAATTTTCCACCGTTTATTATCAAAGGAGTGCCGTACATAATTACCCCTCCGCTTGCCTCAGTGAATTGATTTCAGGGGGGTGAACACGGGGGGGGGGGGGTTTGGAAGTCCCCTCCGGAAATTTTGCTATTTTTAATTGCGTTTAACGCTATTTTAAACCACTTTCCAGCCTTCAAATCACAAATATACGTGTAAATAATGAAGTTAAAATACATATATTTTACGTTTTTTCCTTGTATATACAGCAAATTTGAATCTTAAAAAATTTGCAATTAAAATTGTCTTATTTAATAAAAGTCACCGTCTATTGTATATATTTGTTTAGCGGGATAGTTGTAATATGATAATAATGATTTGGTCCGCTGTAAAAATTGACTGTATTGAAAGTTAACAATATTACATATATGTATTTTAAACAAACATACAAGACAGACGTATTTTAGAACAAAATCTTCATATCTCCTCGTTGTGCCATCTCATCATGAATCTCGTCAGCAGTTATGGGCACTGGGTGTAGTGGAGAGCCAACAATGTTAATCCGATCAATCTCTCATTTTACATAGAATTCCTCGAGTACGGTGTGATTCTTTTTAACGAGCAAAAAGATCTTTCTACGTCTGCAGTAAACACGGGTAAGGTGGCAAGGACCTAAAATTAAATGAATGTGGATATAACATGCATATTTAAAAAAGCTACACAAATACTACAGCTAGAAAATAAGAAATTAGAAGATGGGAATTACTACCCAAAAAAATGTCTACTTTGTGCACAGGTATAAGTATGATCGAATTAGATGTACGCATAATCGTCATATCTGGATAATTATTTAAATGTAAACACTAATAGAATAAATTATACCTTTATTAGAAATAGTTTATATAAAAAATGTTTAACAGTTCTTTTTAATTTGTTGGATGACTAACCATTTTACTTTAGAACAATTTGAACTAATTTTTGTTCGCATCCAATATAATGCATTAGTGAACATTTCAATTGATGCAATAAATATAATATAAAATGAACAACAGTTGTAGTTACCCACCTATTTAATTAATTTATAATAAGGCTATGTATTTTTTTAACTACCTGTAATTGATGGTTGGGTTAGAAAAGTCTGTCACAACTATCCAAAACTGCCATGATTTGTTTTGGCCAATCTGTTTACATTACTCCACTTTGTACACCACAATAACACTTTCGATATTATTGTGAGAAAATCTATCTTCGTAGTATTGTTTCAAGTATCTGAGCTTTTCAATCTTGGATTCATTCACATTCTTCGGCAGCAGAATATTAACCCCTTCCAAAAGGGATTTGTTTGAACTAAACCGATCTTTAAGGCCAGAAGTCAGTGTAAGGCCAGAAGTCAGTGTAAGGCCAGAAGTCAGTGTAAGGCCAGAAGTCAGTGTAAGGCCAGAAGTCAGTGTAAGGCCAGAAGTCAGTGTAAGGCCAGAAGTCAGTGTAAGGCCAGAAGTCACTGTAAGGCCAGAAGTCAAATTATGGGAGCGTAAGGCTGAACAAATACTCGCAAGTAACCAACGAAATGAAGAACCTACTTTTTTCCATCCCTAACTGTAGATGACACAGCACTTTCTGACAAGATTCATGAAAGTGTTAATGGCGTTCAATAAATCTGGTTTGGCACAATCCCAAAATTCGAGTTTTCTTACATGCAGGTACTAGTTCAGTAACATAGTTTTTCAGTAAATCACTGGCCTGTGCATAGTTCCTGAGTAGATTTGAGATTTCACCTACAGTGTGCCAAGGCAGTTTCTAACACAAGGAATATTCAGTGATTCGCTCAAAACTAGTTTAGATTTATGAGCTGAACAGTGCTGAACACATATACAACTTTGGGTTACAGCTGCTGAAATCGTTGTGCTCTCCAATCACATGACCACTAAATGTAGAGCAGCTGTCGTAGCCTCGCCATCAACCTTTGACGTGTCTAGATTTAACGATTTGCATATTTTAAATATTACGTTAACAAAACTTTCTGCTGGGACATCTACAACTTGGGTGAATGTAGTAAATCTCCGTTCAACTACGAATTTTTGGATATGTTGTGAATGCACAAGGAAAAATGCTCATTTCCTGATAAGTCCATGGTTTCATCTCATAAAATAGAAAAACAAGCCCCACTTAATTTCTTCAACAAGCTTTCTTTGAATCAAAGCTCCACAAACTTTTATTTTGGATTTCAGAGCTCAAGTAGCTTGCAGTTTTTTAGGTGGTTTCTGTATGTTGTTTAAGTTTGTCATCAGTGTCAGCACGAAATCGAACCCACCCTGAATTTACCATCTTTTTCTTTGGGATTTTCTAAAGCCAGCTGTCCACAATCCCTTTGGCCATGAAGTGAAATGTCATCTTCCCCACAAACAAACAAATAAAAAATGTCTATAATTTTTAAAAATAAAACAATTTAAACCAATAAAAACTTTTAATAGTGAGGCCTTTCGATAGCAAGGCTATCACCGTCAGACACATCACAAATAAATATACAAAAAGTAAATAAAAGTAATATAAGCTTATATAAACATATGTTTTAAAATCTTTAACTTTTGTGGCTAAATATATTATTATTATTCTAAATGGTAGTTTTATTATGAATTTGAAAGTATTATAAATTGAATACAAATTAATTGTTTATAGTTTTGAAAGTAAAATAGAATTTTGAATTGGTCCATCTTCTTGGTTTAATAAATATTCAGGATTTGCTTTGTTTAATGTACCATGATTCCCATGCATATTTTGGTGTTGTTATATGTTTTAATAATTTTAAGTTGTTTTTTGTAATACTATGGCCAGTGTTAATGCAGTGATTGGCAATTGCAGATTTTTCTTCTCTATTAAATTTTATGTGTAAAAAATGTTCTTGAAATCTTTTTTTAATTTTCCTTTTTGTTTGGCCTATGTATTTTCTGTTACAGTCATTGCAGTTTATTTCATAAATTCCTGATTTATTTTCGTCATTCTCAGTATCTTTTGGATTTTTTAATTTATTTTTCAAATTATTTTTAGTTTTATATGAAATATTTATATTTGTGTGTTTTTTAAATGTTTTGTTGATAGAATTTGAATATTTTGTCCATGTTATACTATTCCAATTATTATTTTTTTCTTTTATTGGTATAAGTTTTGTTTTTGATTTTTTCTCTTGCTTCTTTTTCGCTTTTTTTAACATACAATCTATTAAATTGGTATCATATCCATTGAAAATTGCCACACGTTTGATATAATTTAGTTCTTCTTTGAATCTTTCTTCTGATAGAGGTGTATTTAGTAATCTAAAAATAAAAGAATGGAATACAGCTCTCTTTTGTGCTGGTGGATGATTTGTTATGTATCGATCAGTATACAAGGGTTTGCGGTATATATCAAATTCAAGTTCTTTAGAAGTTGTGTTTCTAATGACTAATAAGTCTAAAAATGGAAGTGAATGTTTATATTCAATTTCATGCTTATATTTTATGCTGAAGTAAAATGAATTTAACAGATTTATAAAATTTTGAAGGTTTTCATTTTTGTTAAACACTGCAGAAATGTCGTCAACATAACGAATCCAAACTCTAGGAAAGTATGACAGTGATTCTTTTACTAAATTTTCAAAGTGGCTCATGAATATGTTTGCTATGAAGCAAGAAAGAGGATTCACCATGGCTGTTCCATCTATTTGGGAGTAAAATAAGTTTTTAAACTGAAAAGTGTTTTGATTCATGCATAGATTAATAAGTACCATGTATTCTTCAATTTCTTTACTTGTCAAATGACAAGCTTGAAGCCAATCTTGAACAAGGAGGATGGTTGTTTTTATAGGTACATTGGGGTATAGTGAAGTGACACCAAATGATATTAAGTATTCGTCATCTTCAATTTTGGTATTTTTTATTAAATTTAAAAATTCATATCTATTTTTTACTGAGAATGAAGGGAATTGCGGTAGTTCTGCTAGCCTGTTCTGTAACCATTTAGATAGTAAATATGTTGGAGAGTTAATGGAGGCAACAATATGTCTCATTTCTTTTCCAGGTTTGTGGACTTTTGGTAAACAATATAATTTTGGAAGTATGGGATTTGGTACAACAAGTTTTTTTGTAAAGCTCATTACTTATCAATATATTACATTGTTTTAAACATTCTGAAGTTGAATTTGTAAATTTTGATATTGGGTTTTTTAGAGAATGTGTATAGGGACTCTTATTTAGCATAAATTCAACTCTACTG
Organism: Stictocephala bisonia; assembly: GCA_035578905.1. Taxonomy (NCBI): domain Eukaryota; kingdom Metazoa; phylum Arthropoda; class Insecta; order Hemiptera; family Membracidae; genus Stictocephala; species Stictocephala bisonia. The sequence goes on from JAQJVL010001033.1 coordinate 101,442, forward strand.
TAATATTCTTCTTTGTCTAAGATTACAATCGAGTTGCTTTTATCTGATTTTAAATAGAAAACATTTTTTCTTTGTAGATTTTTTAAAACTTCAATATTTTTCTTTTCTTCATTTAAAATATTACGTTTATCTTCTTGGTTTGTGTCCTTGGTGATTGTTGAATAGATATCAGATCTAATCATTGTTTTTTGATTTGAATTTAAATGTTGAATATTTGTTTCAATATCTATTATTAATGATTTAATATCATTTTATCTCGAAAATTAAAATTTAAACCTTTATTCAAAAGAGATATTTCATTTTGTGAGAATGATTCAGAAGATAGGTTTTCCACTAAAACTTGATTTGGAAATACATTAGTATTGTTGTTTTGATTTGTGTCATCATTATGACTTTTTAATTTATTCAACTTCTTCTCGAGTTTCTTAATTTTTTTATTACACTTATACTCAATACTTTGTAGTAAGTTTTCATAATGTTCTTCAAAAATATTGTAATGAACAGGTAATAAAGGTTTGGTTACTTTTAAATGTTGTTCCATAGCTTCAATTTCTATAGAAGCTTTCTTTGAGTAAAGATTTTTAATTTCTAAACTAAGCCAATTCAATTTAGCATTATACAGTACTTTGTTAGTTGTAAAGTTTTTTATAGGTATGTTAACTTTAATAAATTTAGGAAATATATTTTAACGTTTACAATTTTTAAGGAAATGAATATCACAATCAATTAACCTTACTTTTTGTTTCAATTTGTGGAGTTTGTTCAGCTCTGAAGACTTGAGGGTCATCATGTTCTATGTTGAAGATGGAGCTGTATTGGTTTTCTGTATATAATTTTTTTTTTAAATAAAACAATTTAAACCAATAAAAACTTTTATTAGTGAGGCCTTTCAATAGCAAGGCTATCATCGTCAGACACATCACAAATAAATATACAAAAAGTAAATAAAAGTAATATAAGCTTATATAAACATATGTTTTAAAATTTTTAACTTTTGTGGCTAAATATATTATTATTATTCTAAATGGTAGTTTTATTATGAATTTGAAAGTATTATAAATTGAATATAAATTAATTGTTTATAGTTTTGAAAGTAAAATAGAATTTTTAATTGGTCCATCTTCTTGGTTTAATAAATTTTCAGGATTTGCTTTGTTAATGTACCATGATTCCCATGCATTTAAATATTTTGGTGTTGTTATATGTTTTAATAATTTTAAGTTGTTTTTTGTAATACTATGGCCAGTGTTAATGCAGTGATTGGCAATTGCAGATTTTTCTTCTCTAATAAACTTTATGTGTGAAAAATGTTTAAAAAAACATTTAAAAAAAATGTCTACTATGTGCCTTCAGCATTCTCAGTTATGCTCTTTGACTCTAGTCCTCTGAGTGTCAGTTAGAGTCGCTACATATTCTGCGTTGCCACTGTACGCATTTAGAAAATTATCGGCAGCAATGGTTGAAATTTTGTGATATTCTGAATTGGCATGAGCTATGAGCTTTTCTGAAGCATCTTTCCATTTTCCATCCTACCCCAAGTGTGTGCGGCTGAAAGTATCTACTGCAGTTGTATTAGAACTCACGATCGTCAATTCTGTGGTGTAGCGCCCTCGACCACGCGTCCACTTCATCATAGATACTTCGGTACATTTATCCACTACTTAACATGCCGTGTTCAAATGGTCAAACTAGACTTGTTCTTTAACACGTTCGCTGCCGGACGGCTCATATATGAGCTGGGCGCAAGGTTCTCACAGACCGGTATGTTGAGTGTAAATCGTACGCATGGCCCGGCTACCAGCTGGTTGACCATTCTCATAGCCCGGCTACCAGCTGGTTGACCATTCTCATAGCCCGGCTACCATCTGGTTGACCATTCTCATAGCCCGGCTATCAGCTGGTTGACCATTCTCATAGCCCAGCTACCAGCTGGTTGACCATTCTCATAGCTCGGCTACCAGCTGGTTGACCATTCTCATAGCCCGGCTACCAGCTGGTTGACCATTTCTCATAGCCTGGGGGAAAATGTCTGTTTATATGTATATTTCCATCTTGAATTCATAGATAACAATTTATTTTATTTTAACAGGATTTTAGAGTGGCTCATATATGAGTCACTCGGTCTGTAGTGTGAATTGTTATAAATTATAACCATGTATTTACCATAGCCCGGGCGACTCATATGTGAGCCAAGTATAAATTACAAGGTAAAAATAAACAATATATTATAAACAAATGTGTATTTTAGATATATGTATAGAGTAATATAAAATAGAGAAATCAAAAAGTACTTTAGTAATCTTCTGTGTACAAACTAGTACGGCTTTTATTTGTTGTGCGACTCGCTGAAACAGTCCGACACGCATAGTCCAAATTGTTTTCCATTATTATTTTTTTGTATGCATACTGAACATACATAAAAAGTCTGTTTTTTACACCCATGGCACTAATGGCAAAAAAAAAAAAAAAAACATTTTTTACACTCTTTTATCCAACTTCACTGGCATGTGTTGTACTCTAGGAGATCCTCTGGGAGTAATGCGTTCAATTGGCGTTCAAAAGTTCTTCGATAATAATATCTCTGAATTTTAGATAAGTAATATTACTACCCCTAAACTAAAGGGTTGAGTAGAATTAGGTTATGCTGCTGTTTTATTTTTTTATTTTATTTAATTTTTTATTGAGAGCACGGGAAACATCTCCATGTCTTCGTTATACTGCTCACACTGTTCTAAACTTTGGGGTTGAGAATACCACTTCTGCAGCAATACCTCTTCCCAGTTTCTCATCTCGTCTGTTTCCAGCTCCTCCTTGGAATAACTTATTGTAATTACAACTTGGAGTGTACTGACATCCTAAACGCTATCCTCCGAGTCGGAGATAACTATTATTTCAGGAGTTGGTGGTTCCTGAGTGGTTGTAGCGGTGTTGTTGTTGTTGATAACGTAATCTAAGACGAACGTGAGGTCTTCATACTCCAACGCCTCCACCGTCATTACGAGTTCTTGGAGTGTGCAGACGACAACCTCTGCAACGTCTACAGCGTGTATGGACTCGTCCTCATCCGCCGTGAACTGCCACAGACGTTCGTCTTCTTCTACCTTATTCTCATCACGGCGTTAATTTCATCAGGAGGGATATCGTTCTTCCACAGGTGCTGACTGTTTCTCGACATGCTTCTGCTGATGCTGCTGCTCTTGCACTATCCAACCAGAACTGTCTATTCGGACTACAGCAGTCGGTTATATAGGCATGGGGGCTAGATTCGAGAATATTGTATACTACGCAGTAGTTGATGGAAATTTCCAGTCGACGACAACTCGCCAGTCCATTTAAAAGTGACAAGGGCCCTACTACGTGTTTAACAAAATGATTCTCGGTAGAAAAAAAACGAAAGAAAGGGAGAAGTGTTATACTTATTGATACCGACACCATTAGGACTATCGGAGGGATCATTAATGAACTGCGCTGTTACCGAAAAGTAATTTTCTAAAGGAAACTACCATACACCTTTTACCTTAAAATGTGACGTAGTATGAACCGTAATTGCGATAAAAAAAGAAGTGGTAGTGAAGTAACGGAAAAATAGTGGTATTGAATGAACGGAAAATGTCCGTTTTTTGTATGTTCTCATGTTTAGGTTAAAGTTTGTCATCCATTATAATTTAATTTTACTTTATTTATTCATATTTTATTATTTGTTATCATTTAGGCCTATTGTTATGGTTTGTTTTCACTTCATTATAGTTATGTTAGTTTTGATGTATTTTTATTGACTTATCCAGTCAAACATTTTGGCATTAAAATACTGTTTTAATTCCGTACATCATACATAGCATTTTTATATTTTAATCAATGTATTTCCTTGATCAATATTTGACCGCAGCACCTAATAAATATTAATATTGACAATTATTAATTCGTTGGTGTGTCTAATAAATAAATGATTATGATTCAAACAATTAGGATCATTTGTTTGATCCCTACTCTTCACAAGAGATTGTATCATTTGTTAGGGTTATCGCTTTAAATATCTTTATTAAACATTCTTGACTTTTTAGTTTTGGAAGCTTAGTTCCCTGGTTTGTGATTATCTTTCTTTAAATGACTACCCTTTTCAACGTTTCTCCAGTTATATTTTATGCCCGTATCACAACATTAATATCTAGTTCGAAGCCAATCTCACAAAGTATCCGTATCATAAGTTTTAACACTTTTTCATTTAGAAACCAAAGACGAAAGGTTAATGTATGCAGATAAAGGTGTACCTGGCTCTCAGCTAATTAAAAGAATCCCCAGCTTCTTCCAGTGGGATGCTCACAGCATTTATAACTAACTGGCTGCCTTAATTATCTCCTTCGTTACGTTTACCGTAGAAATATTGTTTTACCTTTCCCTGTTTGAATAGTAATACCTCTCCTCGTTTGATATTCTTTACCTTTTTGGTGGGGTTTTACTGGAAAAAATACTCATCATGATCAACATTTTAAAGTACTATTTAAGTCTAGCTGTTGCCTCTACGTTCATTTTACTAAACAACGGTTGATGACAGAACTTGTTGTTAAGCAGAGACGATACTGTTAGGTCTAGTTGTTGCCTCTACGTTCATTTTACTAAACAACGGTTGATGACAGAACTTGTTGTTAAGCAGAGACGATACTGTTAGGTCTAGTTGTTGCCTCTACGTTAATTTTACAAAACAACGGTTGATGACAGAACTTGTTGTTAAGCAAAGACGATACTGTTAGGTCTAGTTGTTGCCTCTACGTTAATTTTACAAAACAACGGTTGATGACAGAACTTGTTGTTAAGCAAAGACGATACTGTTAGGTCTAGTTGTTGCCTCTACGTTCATTTTACAAAACAACAGTTGATGACAGAACTTGTTGTTAAGCAGAGACGATACTGTTAGTACTAGTTGTTGCCTCTACGTTCATTTTACAAAACAATGGTTGATGACAGAACTTGTTGCTAAGCAGAGACGATACTGTTAGGTCTAGTTGTTGCCTCTACGTTCATTTTACAAAACAACGGTTGATGACAGAACTTGTTGCTAAGCAGAGACGATACTGTTAGGTCTAGTTGTTGCCTCTACGTTCATTTTACAAAACAAAGGTTGATGACAGAACTTGTTGTTAAGCAGAGATGAACTGTTTTGTAATTTGAGAAAGATCGTTATGAGGAGAGTCATTTTTTTATGCCAATAAAAATGCTGACAGTAAATCTTTTACTGTTTTCCACGATATTACAGTACAATAGGGAATATATTAAATTTATATAAGGACCAACTCACCGACAGTTGGTCTCTGAGAGTTTCCAACTGTTGAAGGAAGTTATTAGCTTTGATAGACTCAAGGATCACGAGTTCTCAGATCCGAAATCGTAGGGATTCTTCTGAGTTATCAACTTTAATAAACTTACTTTGTCAGCCTAACCATTATCAACATGTATAAGACAGGATATTTTGTCAACTGCCAGCTGACTCAACTATAGATTTTTTGAAACATATTCTTATACTTTCTCCCATATGCGTTAGCATAGAGAAAGTATTACGATTGTAAAAAAAACTTGTTTTAACAAATTGGTCTAAAAATCTATATTATAGTCCCCTGAAAAAAAAAAAAAGAAAAAAAGAAAAAAAATAGTTTCTGTCCGTATATGTGGATGTGCAGTTCGCTGGAGACCAAAAGGACGGATAAATTGTTATTTAATTTGGTATGTAGGTGTATTTAGCCAAAATCTTCAGACAATTTTTTTTATTTTCGTGAAATTTTAGTTCTTTTTTTATTTGAATGGGGAAAAACATATACAGTAAACATGAAATTTTCTCAAAAATGGCTCTAACCATTTTTATTATATTTTCAGGGCATGTGTGAATTACAATCTAAAATATTTAAGTAAAAACCGCATGTCTCTAACTTGACTGTTTTTGAGTTACATTTTTAAAACTCAAAAACAGTTTTGTATTTTTGTACGGGCAAAAACTTTTTATAATGCCTTTTTTCAAGCTTTATTCTAACAATTTTGATTAAATCGTACAGAAAAGGTGCAAATAACAATTAAAAATATTTTACTTACCACCCACTATGTTTGAGCTGGAGGCCGAAGGCCGGAAGCCACAATTCAAGATGTTGAAGGTTGTTTATATAAAATCTGGCTATGTGATTAGTTGAACAGCTGTTTTTGAAAATTATTATTAATTTTTTTACACTTGTATTTAAATAAAATAAGTGTCTCGTTTGTATCCTTACTCCTTCGCCAACTCACCAGTCACACGGTGCATACACCCCACTCCCTCGCTAACTCAACAGCCCCACGGTGCATACACCCCACTCCCTCGCTAACTCACCAGCCACACAGTGCATACACCCCACTCCCTCGCTAACTCATCAGCCACACGGTGCATACACCCCACTCCCTCGCTAACTCACCAGCAACACGGTGCATACACCCCACTCCCTCGCTAACTCACCAGTCACACGTTGTATACACCCCACTCTCTCACTAACTCACCAGCCATACGGTGCATACACCCCACTCCCTCGCTAACTCACCAGCGACACGGTGCATACACCCCACTCCCTCGCTAACTCACCAGCAACACGAAGCATTTACCCCACTCCCTCGTTAACTTACCAGTCACACGTTGTATACACCCCATTCCCTCGCTAACTCACCCGCCACACGGTGCATACACCCCACTCCCTCGCTAACTCATCAGCCACACGGTGCATACACCCCACTCCCTCGCTAACTCACCAGCAAAACGGTGCATACACCCCACTCCCTCGCTAACTCACCAGTCACACGTTGTATACACCCCACTCCCTCGCTAACTCACCAGCCACACTGTGCATACACCCCACTCCCTCGCTAACTCAACAGCCCCACGGTGCATACACCCCACTCCCTCGCTAACTCACCAGCCACACAGTGCATACACCCCACTCCCTCGCTAACTCATCAGCCACACGGTGCATACACCCCAATCCCTCGCTAACTCACCAGCAACACGGTGCATACACCCCACTCCCTCGCTAACTCACCAGCCACACAGTGCATACACCCCACTCCCTCACTAACTCACCAGCCATACGGTGCATACACCCCACTCCCTCGCTAATTCACCAGCCACACGGTGCATACATTCCACTCCCTCACTAACTCACCAGTCACACGGTGTATACACCCTACTCCCTTGCTAACTTATCAGTCACATGGTGCATACACCCCACTCCCTCGCTAACTTAACAGTCACACGGTGCATACACCTCCTTCCCTCGCTAACTCACGAGTCACACGTTGTATAAACCCCTTTACCTCGCTAACTCACCAGTCACACGTTGCATAAACCCCTTTACCTCGCTAACTCACCAGTCACACGTTGCATGCACCCCTTTACCTCGCTAACTCACCAGTCACTCGTTGCATACACCCCCTTCCCTCGTTAACTCACCAGTCACACGGTGTATACACCCCACTCCCTCGATAACTCACCAGTCACACGGGCATACACCCCCTTCCCTCGCTAACTCACCAGTCACACGTTGCATACACCCCTTTACCTCACTAACTCACCAGTCACACGGTGTATATATTCCACTCCCTCACTGACTCGTAAAAATTGTTTTTCCAGTCACAGTTTTATAATACTATTACCTCGCAACTCTATTCTTGATGAAATGTTGCTATGAAATATAACAAAGTGTACATCAATCGACAATCGCTTGTTTTATTACATTAGAGAGAATAGTTGTTGTAATATAACTATTGGAATGTCAAATATTAATTATGTGACAACACACCTCACTTCTGATGTTGGGGCTCTCTTTATTTCTCGTTTTCATATTCTTTTATATTTAATATATATTTTTGCCTTTCTACTCTGTTATTATAATAGTTTATGAACTAATTGATTAATATTATTTTACTGATGGAAATTACTTGCAGTAATTTTATAATTATAATAATACTAGGGGACACCCCTGCACTCTTCGCATGCCAACCCCAACGCTCGCTGCGCTCGCAAATAAATAGATTAACTGTTTAACTTAAAATCACAATATTAAATTTATTTACAGTATCTCACTCACACTATTTGCGTTGCACCTATTTATTAGTAGAAATACCCAATGGCATTACTTAGTCTTTTTTGAACTTGTTCAATTTGTTTGTTCTTGTTTAACAGCTGAAGATAAAAATCATAGTATAATGGTACAAATGCATCAATCACAGAGCAGCTTTGTTATGTAGGATCAATAGTACAATGTCAAACATACAAAATAATCATGTTTATTTATTTACAAAACAACTGTAATTAATTTACTATAATCATCCAAATGTCCTTATGGAACAATCTTTAAAGGTTTCTACCCCTTAGGAGTACTTTATCAAGATGAAAATACTTTAGTTTTCATATTTAAGACCTAAAGACAGAGTGTACAAAATTTCAGCTCTACACTGGGGGTTTCAGTTCTACCTACATGGGAAGTTGGAGAATTAGTGATGAGTGAGTCAGTCAGTCAGTGAGGCCTTTGCCTTTTATGGGTATAGATTAGAGCCCAACAACCTTCTGCAAGCTTGATTATTTTTGTCTCTTGTGTATCGGGTCGTTTTGACCGGTACGTTTCGTTGTTTTTTTCGTCGTGGTCTGCCAGGCTGCCTGAGATTCGCTCGTGCCCGGCGAATTGCTATTTTGGTGGCCGTTGGCTCGGACTCGGTCGTTCCGTGTTCCAGCCTTTGTCTGTCAGGTTGGCCGTCATTTTGTCTTTGGCTCTGCCTGCTGAGATACAATGATTGGCTAGAGACTCTAAAACGTAAGTGTTCATTTGTAATTTCTAATATCTAATCACCCCTTTGGTGAAAATACTTTTGTTTAAATAATATGCAACGGGCTTACTTGTGTTTTCAGGGTTTTGTCTAATTTATATTATTTGTCTAGATATTGGTTAACCTAGGTTCGAGCCATGTGCTCAATGTTACTTTTTTAACATTAATTGCTTTATTATATCTGGTTTTATATTTAATAGTAGTTCTGTATAATGTTTTGTTGAACCTTTTTCAGTTGGAGTTACCGATTTACCATCTTTCTGTTAATTGACAATAACCTAGCCTATCTGTTTAGTTTGATTTTCATGTTATAACATTTTGCTCCTGTATCTATAGCCTAGTTTTCAGTTTGTCATTTTTTTTGTTCCATACGTCGTTTATATTTTGTTAAATTGTAATTTGGTTTAAATTATTCATAGCCTAAAGTTAATCTTTCACTGTCTTGTTTGCTCCACTCATGTTCTTGTTTGTATCTTCATGTTCAGTTTTGCGAAATCATGCACCCTTATATTTAGTTGTTATGTGTAATATTTTTGTTGTTGTGGCTGGACTGTTTTTAATGTGCTGTGGTGTTGCCTTGCAGTCCAGGGTCCTTGAGTAGGACGTTTCACCCTCAGCCTGTCGTCCGGGCAAAGTTCCACCTTCCACACTGCGAGCCTGGCCTGGGGACCATGTGATTGAGCGAGCTGTGCCCTCTCTGCCCTCCCTACATCTTTGGGTAGAAGTCTTCAGTCCTCAGGTCAGTGCGTTCCATGTTTTTGTTTCCCGGCGGCTGAGCTGGGGATTTTGATGTTTGATATTTACAAGGAAAAAAAAGTGAAACATAAAGAAAAAGAAAAACAGGTGCCGAACTTTTCATTGAGGCCTAGGCCTAAAGACTGAAAAGTTTATGAAACAGCCATGGGGACTTTTACGGATTTTTAATTAAAGAAAAAAAAGAACTTTTAGAATACACAAAGAACTTTGGATGATCATCTTTATTGTTATTTAGTTTAATTAGTTTATTTGTTGTTATATTTTTTAGATTTTATATTTGTTAGATCCCTATGGTTAAGTATGTTATTTCTTTATGTGTTTAGGCCTAGTGATTGTTATTTATTTTTTTTGTTAAGTGTATTAGGGGTGTTTTGGAAGGGACTTTTTACTATAACGGTGCCGTGTTATATATTTTTTTAAATTGTTTAATTTTTATCTCACCAAAAGGGGATTATTGTGCTTTTGCTTAACTTCTAATTCGGAGCTGCCCAGGGATTCTGGCTTACTCCCTGGCCTCGGTGGAATCATGGGATGTGGGCTAAATTGCCGGTGTAATTGTTGTGATCCAAAGGTTCTAAATTTTCACTCTTATTTGGGCATTAAATTTTTCTTACGTTTTGGGTGTCTCAGGCTAAGCTGCAGATAGGCCATGTAGTTGTTAATTGTTAATTTTGGGTATTTGTAGCGTTAAGTGTTTTTGTAGCTTTTTGTAATATCTTGTTAATTTTGTGTTTATTGTTATTTATTGAAGTGCGAATTAGTATTGTGGCCTTCTGCCGTTTTTGACGGATTAACTTTTGTTTGCTTGCAATAATAAAATTAGTTTTGCCATCCGTGATCCCATCACTTGACTTGTTTTGAGCCATCCCCCAGTTGGCACGCTTTCCAGCTTTGATGGGGGGGATGGGTCTCACTTGGAAATACCTTTCTATGGATTTTTTTTTCTTATTATGGTTATTTTATACCGTCCACTAACAATTTAAATACAAAATATTGAGTAATAATGCACTTTCTAGACGCTTCAGAATGAAAATATGATTTGTTTTTGGAAAAAAAATGGAGAAATATGAGTTTATATCACTAATAATAAGGCTGATTTGAAACGCGGAAAATCCTTTTTTAACGAAAGATGGATAAACATTTGTTCTAATAGTGAAAAAAAAAAAAAAAATTTTAAAAAATCGTTATTTTATCTATATTTTCATTTAACATTTTTCAATATGCTGAGCACGAATATCTTTAGTATTGCAACACAATTATTTGTTTAGCTTGAAGTTGTGTTTTTTTTTATTTATTTATTTTTTTTTTATCAAAGATAACCTAACTTATCCTAATAATCTGCTTACTCAACTAAAATTCGTAATTTGTGTTAAAATCTGGTTCCTTTCCTGAAATAGTTTTTCCGTGATTTCTCGAGAAGTAAGTGTTGTAGACCAAAATAATTTTTAAATTCAAAAAACTACATAAATTTTTTTTTAACTATGAAAAAATGACAAAAAATAACGGATTAACGAAAAATAACATTTTAAATCATTTAGATATTCAATTTATATCATCATTTAGGTATATATCATTTAGATATATATGAAATAATATATAATAAGCAAGCGTCGTGGTTGGCACGCGAAGCGTACAGGGGTGTCCCCTCGTATTAATATAATTATAAAATAACTACAAGTAATTTCCAGCAGCAAAATAACATTAATCAATTTGTTAATTAAATATTATAATAACAGAATAGAAAGGAAAAAATGTATATTAAATATAAAAGAATATAATAATAAGAAATAAAGAGAGCCCCAACATCAGAAGTGAGGTGTGTTGTCACATAATTAATATTTCACATTCCAATAGTTATATTACAACAACTATTCTCTCTAATTCAATACATTAAGTGATTGTCGATTAAATGTACAATTTTTTATATTTCATAGCAACATTTCATCAAGAATAGAGTTACGAGGGTTCTAAACCCCCGCGCTGAGAAGCGTAAAAACTGCTTTGCGCGGTCCAAGATACTGCCTTTATTTACTGTCGTAAAATTTTAAATGTAGTATCTATAAAGACATTTTTGACTCGAATCGCTTTTTAAAATTTTCGAATTCTCCTTCATTTCGATTTTATAGGTTATTGAAGTTACCCAATATTCAAACTAGTGCCAAAATAACTGTTATCGAAATTTTAAAAAGCGATTTTAATCAGAGATTTATCTAGTTTTAATTTAGTTTTGGTTACAGGTCGATATCTGTTGTGTATCTTCATAATATTGTAACTTAATATTTAATACAATTGTAAGAAATAATCACCATTAGAGCAAGAGCCCGTGAGTGCCAGACCTTCGGATTTTTATAAAAGCTGAAAATTTTTCTATGTGTGTCCCTAGTACAGGTAAGAATGATCCCCACCCATGAAGCTAAGGCAGCGGTGGCTTTGGCAGGTATCAGGTTACAAAGGTGTATAAAATTCCATCTCAAATTTATCATGAAATAAAACTGATTTTTTTTATATTTGATTCATAATAATATCAAACCTCGCGTTGCTCATTGCCAGACAATTAGTATGGTTGCAACCCTCTGCCGGACACCCTTAAACTATTATAATTTATAATTATACTTACGTTATATTATAAAACCTAAATTTTATATATAATTTTTTGGGGGCCTATTAATCTATGTTTACATAATAGCCGGACAGTTTGGACGGTTCTATCATATTGCCAGACGCATTCAAAGTGAGCAGTAGTTCGGAGAGCAAGGAGCGTATACAGTAACTAGTGCGAGTGAGACAGAGCGCTTGGTCTATTGCGGCCCTTCATTGTGCATCAGCTGTTATTAAGTTCAAATTGTGCAGTTTATTTTTTTTTTTTAACCAAGAAATTTCATTAAATAAATTTTTACAGTTTGAATAACAAATATTTAAAACAATGCTCAGTAAAATTGTTCTAATACAACTTCAATCATATCGAAACTCTAATAATTTTATTTATAGTATTTTTCATTTTTACGAAGTTTATTATTTTCAATTCTATCGAAATTGTAAAGCTAACGAATTAAAGTAAATCAAATTTTATTCTTTATTATATCAAAGGGCAAATTTTTTTTAAATAAAAAAGTTACAGAGAAATACATTTATTTTGATTAAATCTTTAAACATTTTCATAATTTTCATCGTCGTCGTCAATACATCCATATTCCTCGTCACTATTATTCCATTCTGTAGATTGATCGTCTTCCATATCGCCTTCTTCATTGTTTTCTGCAATAGTAAAAAAACCAAGTTAATTTAATTACAAATAGTCCAAAATTAATATACAATAATTTAACATAATTATCAAATACCTGGAACTGTTTTTAGAGATTCGCTGACATAATTCGGTAATTGATCTCCTTCAAACCATTTAAAATAGTAGTGGTCATTTTCCAGTATCCAACCATTATTTACTGGTTTATATGCTATTGGCTTTTGGAAGTGAGCGTTGTTCCATATGCTACATATGTAATTCGCTCGCAAAAATTGCTGCAATAGCTCACTTTTACAAGGTAGTAAACAGCTAGCATCGAAATTTTGCAACTTTTTTCGATTAAAAGATTCGTTCACATCAGATACTATATACGAATTAATAAACATTTGTAGCCTAGCAGCATCAACATCATTGATATCATTCATATTGTATAGATAGCATATAAAACTTTGAATTATATCGAAGATTAATACTTGTTCATTGCTATTTTCGATGATTTTGCTGTCACCAAACTTCATGAATGCTTGTTGAAATTTTACATATTTTTTAAACAATTTAAACGGTTTCAATTTTGCTTTTCTGTAAAATGCAGGATTGTAATCACATCCTGTGAAAGCGTGTAGTCCAGGTAAGCTTCTGCAAAGAGATTCTCCTAATTTGGCGTGTATTTTAGTTAGGTCCACATATCTTAAATTATTTCCAGCTCCTGTAAGCATCCAAACATGTGATCAATCATTAAGACGATGCATATGACTTAGCATTATAGCAGCAACATCAGTGTCAACAGTTCGAATCACAATGTTTGCTTCATGGTTAATTTTACACGCGTGGTACACTATTTTGGTGTCTGCTTCTTCATGCTCTGGGCAAGACAATTCCTCATTTATACTTGACATCACTTTGTTGGCCTCATTAACAGTAAACGAATGACATTTTCTGAAATTTATATGTATCATTTTATTGCCAATAAACGGCGCCATTTCGTCAGAAGCCCAGTGTAAAATAAAAAAAATCAACTAGAGCTTCTTTAAAATTAGAATTTTTTAATTCTTTGACAAAGTCACTAGGACGGACTTGTTCAGGCCCAGCAATAGTATACTCCAATTGTGCAGATTCAAATCGCATAGAACGTTCGTATCCTTTTATCGATGGGGTAAAATACTGGTCGAAAACGACATCAATTCTTGACGCTTTTAATTGAGTTACCATCTGCAACATTTTTTTAGAAATGCCTCCAAATTTTCTAGGAACATTTTTCATAGTATGTAACAAAAAGAAACCGTCAATTATTAGAATATCAATTTGAGATGGCTCTTCATGCTCGACCTCTTTCTCTAAACATTTCATCAAAGCAGATTTATCGGTCTTGCAAATGGTCCCATCCAAATGACACATTGACAATGGTACTGAAGTAATCGGGTAGGATAAGATTTTTGAAATGTCAATGCTGTAATCCATTGAGATTCCCAGCATACGTCCAAATAAATCCCTTTGAATTTTAACTTCTTGAATTTTTCCACCGACTTTAATTTTTTTTCATAATCTTTAGAAAAATTATTAATAGATGTTTTTTTAATAGCTTTTTCAAATCGCGTAATATCAGATTGGCATTCAGAAATGAATGTTCTTCGGAGGCTATCGCCATTAGCTTCTAAATTTAATAGAAATTCTTCTACTGGCAGTGATGCGGACTTTCCTGATGAAATATTTACTAATTGGTCTTTAGGAACTTCTAAACTGAAAGGATTGATAAATTGATCGAAAGTTGCGACAAATTGTTGTAGTTGTTTGGCGTTTTTCCTGATGTCATGGGGATTCAAATCTGTTGAAATATCTTGATGTTTTTGTAGTCCAAGTTTAAGATAAACTTGACTTATAATTGTAGATCTCACATCATGGTTTCGAGCCCACCGTTGTCGCGCCGAAATTGAGTTAGTGAAGTGTATAACACCTGTCATCCTTCTTGCAGCTTCTGAATTTATAGTTTGCTCTAGAACCAGGTCAATAGGTTGTCTTGAAAATGGCTTGGTAGTTCTTTTAATTCCAAAACAGCCTTTTAGGAATCCTTCATACAAATCAGGATGAGTTTTATCAACTCTCAGTAGATTATCATAATATTTGACGCTCCACCTAGCATAGTTTTGTTGATTCAATATAAAAAAAATGTTTGTAATTTTAGGTAACACTGATTTAAAGAGTTGAAAATTTCCAGTACGAATACTTCGAGATAAGTCCAAGTAATGATGTATAAGATTTATATAAATTAGATAAAATTGTGACGTTTTACCATGCTCCCCGTTAAGGGTTTGTTGTTTGTAGATACCGTAGTTATTCATCAGCTCTTTAAGGCCATCATTTTCAATTTCAAACAAAGAAATTTTACAATTTTGGAGTCTTTTAACTTCATCTATTATATCCTCAGTTAAAGTAATGTTATTATTTTGTAAAAATGACTTAAAATGTAGTATTTCTAGTCCTAATGCTACTAAAGGATGCAATCTTTTGCAGCGATTAAAGTGTTTTCCATCTAAAAACCCATTAACTGAACCGTTTGCCAGCAAACTACTCTCAACCATTACCGTAGTCAACCCACAATCACTAATTACTTTACCGATAGCTTTGAAGTAAGCCATCATTATATGAAATGGTCCTAAATGAATGAATAAATTATCAAATGTTGGTTTTTCTGTAGCTTGTATTTATAACGCTACTTAAGCTATAGCTAGATCGTAGGTTACCTGTATGTAGGGTTGCTTTAAATCTTCAGCTATTTTTTGGCTTTGTTTCATAGTTTCTAATACCATTGATGTACTGGTTGGAGATGCATTTATCGGCGTCAAGTAAGATATATGTTGTTGTGGACTATCCTGATCATCAATCCGACTATTGAAACCAACCCACATAGGTACGTCAGGTAATTCTAAAGCGTGACTAATCATCCATATGTTGTCAATTTCCGTGTTTATTTGAGAGTCTATACATTCTATATCATCGACTGATAATTGTAACTCACTCGTCATTTTGGGTTTCTTAGGGTATGGAATTTCATCTATATTTATTTCATCAAATGTTCTTCTTCTTCTTTTTTTATTCGGCGAAGTATTTTCACTTGAAACTTCGGACATCTCAGGCTCGTCAGTTGTATCTGCATCGATATTTTGGTATATTATTCCGACTGTATCGTGTAAAGTATCCTTACCACTAGAAGTTTCAACGAAACGATCAAAATTATCGTATGCCACACCAGTAAAAAGCTCTGGTTTTTTTATTTTTTCTGGACATAAGCTAGACTTTTTCATTGATATAAATGTAGTTTCAGTTTCTAATTCTTCAACGCCTTGATAACTAATGCAGTGTCCATATCTGTTTATAATGTCAATTATTTTTCTGCTGCTTGTTAAGCTTTTTAGAGTCATACCTAACATGATATGCTTCGACGTTTTAACTCGACCATCATGAACTCCGAAAATAATATCTTGACAATAAGAACGAACTAGACGAGAACATTTTTGGCCAGTCTTTCGTTTTTGGTTACATCCACCAAGAAGGGTAGAATAAAAGTCTGATAATTCTTCTGGTATTGAAACTTCTCCAGATATTAAATGCTGTGATGTTATATTTTTTGTTGATAATTTTTTTTTCTATTTGGAGTATTATTTTTCTCAGAATCAATGCAGATTTTTGTAAAATGTTTTCTTGTTGTAAATTATCCAGTACTGAATCATCGATGGCTTCTAGATATTTTGGAGCTAGTATTTTTTTATTACGAACAGTAAAGAATTTTATATCCTTAGAGAATACTTTTACAATTTTTTCTTCAAGGTGGTGTGCTGTGAAAGTAGCTGTCATTTGAATAGAATTTTCTTGAAAAATTTTTTCTAATAAATCTATATATATTTCATGTAAATACACTAATAAAAAACACCGCCCTTTTTTAATCACGTCTTCTTAAATGATTGTACTAATTTCATTAAAAACTGTTTGATGATACTCCCGGTGATAATGCCACTCCTTTTTGCTAGGCGTTGCTTTCAATGAAGATAACTTATTATTAAAATCAACTCGGCATTCAGTATGATAATAGATTTTTGAGCCAGAAAAATTTTCCAATTTATTAGAAAAATCTGTAAACTCTTTATGACTTTCAATATTAGGTTTGACACTATTTTTAAATTGCTGAACATCAGCTGCATGAAGCAGAAGCATTCTCGATCGCACTTTTTTCTTCTTTTTATTACAAAATATACAAACAACTTCGTTATCATTTTTACCAGCAATATTATCAGTCGAAATATTAACATCTTGAGTTACAAAATTATGATCACTAACTTCTGGTTCAAAAACGTCAGAAATATCTTGAAGAGTTGCAGATTGTAAATCTATTGATACACAAATTGGAGCTGGCTGAGATGTCGCGGGAGATTCTGTGGATACAGACTGTAAATGAGATTCATTTTCAGATGTCGAAGGTTGTGTTTCTGTGGAATGGGATAGTAAACTTAGTTGAGATGAAGATTCTGTTGACGGAGACTGTGGATCAGGTAGTTCGGAACTCAAATCTCGTATCGACGACAAGGTTGAAGATGAGTTGCTTGTAATTACACAACTCCCTTGTTTTTTTCCTTTTTTTCAGCACTCAATGGTTGAGAGGTGAAATATTTTTTCTTAAGACCTGTAAACGCCTTGTAACATACTCTGTGATAACCACTCTCGGTGTATTCACTGGGTAAAATAATGTCTCTGTATTTTAGGTTATGTATTTTTCGTAATTTAAGAATAGTCTGGCATTTTTTTTAAAGTTTCCTAAGAAAATATTATTATATGTTCATCGCTTTTTTTACAAACAAAGCAAACTATTTTTTCGTCACTCATGATATCACTTTATTACAACTAATCACATTTATTTTATAAACTGCACAGAAAAATAATACATTTATTATGAGCTTAGCCTTTCACCAGATAGGTACAATAAACAACAGCTGATGCGCAATGAAGGGCCGCAATAGACCAAGCGCTCTGTCTCACTCGCACTAGTTACTGTATACGCTCATTGCTCTCCGAACTACTGCTCACTTTGAATGCGTCTGGCAATATGATAGAACCGTCGAAACTGTCCGGCTATTATGTAAACATAGATTAATAGGCCCCCAAAAAATTATATATAAAATTTAGGTTTTGTAATATAACGTAAGTATAATTATAAATTATAATAGTTTAAGGGTGTCCGGCAGAGGGTTGCAACCATACTAACTGTCTGGCAATGAGCAACGCGAGTTTTAATATTATTATGAATCAAATATAAAAAATTCAGTTTTATTTCATGATAAATTTGAGATGGAATTTTATACACCTTTGTTACCTGTTACCTGCCAAAGCCACCGCTGCCTCAGCTTCATGGGTGGGGATCATTCTTACCTGTACTAGGGACACACATAGAAAAATTTTCAGCTTTTATAAAAATCCGAAGGTCTGGCACTCACGGGCTCTTGGACTACATGTTCTTGGTTAACATAACTCAACTCATTTATTTTTAATATTTACAATGAAATATAACATCTGTACAAAACATATGTTTATAATAATTCTCCCACACTTAAATGTTACTTGTAAGGAGATTTAAAAAAAATGTATTTTACAAATACATTTTAATAACTGGACGTCTAGCACGCTGAGAGCGACGCAGCGGCTGAGTTGTTTCACGTTGTTCCAAGCTGATTCCACTTGTTTTTGTTGGAGTGTTGTATGGAGTATCATTACAACTGGTAGCCTGTAAATGTGGGGTCCTTTTTGCAGTTGTACAGTGATCCTTGTTTGAAATAACTTCTGTTGTATTGGTGACTTTTAAATGTTGATTTGGCAAACTCGAGTTTGACTTTTCTTTTACTTCTATTTCTTCTGGATCTGGAATAACTGTTGGCTGTTGTTAAGTTGGACTGTAAACATTGAACTTTGTAGAATGTATTGACAAATCAGTGTGAGGGTTTGATGTCTTGTTTTGTACTTCACATTTCCTTAACTGATCCATGTGTCTCTTGATGGTGTAACCTTTATCAAGCTCAATAATATAATGCAGCCTGCCTAATTTCTCTGCTACAGTTCCATAGAGCCAAGATCCTGAAGGAGAGTAATTCCTAGCTTGTACTCTTTCTCCCACACTTGGTGAATGTGTCAGATGTGGTTGAACTGCTAAGTTCCTATCAGACTTTTGTGGTCTAATTAAATCAAGTTTTGTTCGTAAATTGCGTCCAAAAAATTGTTCAAATGGCGTGTTTCTACAAGCCAAAGGAGTTGCTCGATATCTAAAAAGTAACATGTTAAGTTTATGTTGTAAGCATTCTTTTTCACCTTCCATTGATGCCAACTTTTGTTTTATTATTTGAACATAACGTTCGGCCTGCCCGTTTGTACTAGGATGGCCTGGAGCGATGAACCTTTGTTTGATACCATTTTTACTACAAAACAAATTGAATTCTGCTGAAGTAAATACAGTTGCATTGTCACTTACAAGTATTTCAGGAAGTTCATTGCGCGAAAATATTTCGCTAAGCATCTCAATCGTGGAATGGGAAGTTGGTGAAGAGTTTGATATCTTGGCTTCTGGCCACTGGACTTTGCATCGACAAGAATCATAAAATGGTGTCCTTTATATGAACCTGCATAATCTATATGTACACGCTGCCAGTTCTCCTCTGGTTGGTTCCACACATGTAGAGGAACTTTATTCGGATTGTTCTTAATGTCACAACATGCTCGACAGCTTTTGACAGTGTGCTCGATGTCTTTGTCAATATTTTTCCAATAACAGTACCTTCTAGCAAGAGCTTTCATTTTGACTATTCCAGGATGTGTGATGTGTAATTCAGAAAGCATTTCAGGTTGCAGTTTCAAAGGTATGACCACTCGCTGTCCACGAAAAATTGCTCCTCTATAGAGATTAAACTCGGTACTGCGTTCTTTTCCAGATTCCAAATCTTTTTTAAGATTTGATAGCATTTATGGTTTGTTCATTTATAATGCATTCCTCATCAATGGCTCCTGGCTTATCAATAAGTGGTGATCTAGATAGGCAATCAACATTTTTATGGTCTTCCGAACGTCTATGTACTACTGAATAATTGAACCCGTTCAAAAATGTCGCGTAACGAAGCAATCGTGAAGCAGTAGTGGCTGGGAGTGCTTTGTTTGGATGAAAGATTGATTGTAATGGTTTATTATCTACAATTAGTGTAAACTTTCTTCCATATAGGTACTGATAAAATTTGTGGAAACACCAGAAAACAGCTGTAGCCTCCCTGTCTAACTGTGAGTAACCTTGTTCAGCTGATGATAATGATCTTGAAATGAATGCTATTGGGTGTTCTAAACCGTCAATAGTATGAGACAACACACCTGATAATCCGACTTGGCTTGCATCTGTTGCTAGAGTTAGAGGAAGATCAGGGTCGAATGGAACAAGTACTCTATCACTGGATATTTCCTGTTTCACACGATTGAAGGCATTTTCACACTTTGAATTCCATTGAAATTTAGTATTCTTTTTAAGAAGTTGATACAAAGGTTGTAGAAGGGATGATGCTTGAGGAATGAACTTTCAATAGTAAGCAGTTAAGCCGAGGAAACTCCTTAATTCATCGACATTTCTTGGACGTGGAGCATCTATTATAGCTTTCACTTTTAAAGGAGATTTCTTCATGCCTTCAGCACTAATGATATGGCCTAGGTAGCCAATCTCTTGTTCAAAAAACTTACATTTTTCAATATTTAAGTGTAAATCCAGTTCCCGCATTCGCTGCAAACACTTTGTGAGCCTGTCTTTGCACTCTGTTAACGTAGATCCTTGGATTATTATGTCATCAAAATATGCAGCTGTGCCTTCTAGACCATCAATAGCCTCATCTATGAACTTTTGGAACTCATTAGGTGCACTCTTGATTCCAAACGCAAGTCGATTCCTTATATATGTTCCCTTATGTGTAGATATTGTTTGTAAAACTTTACTGTTATCGTCAACCTCCAAATGTAAATATGCCTTATGAACATCAAGAGTACAATAGAACCGTCCTCCCTTCATTTTATAAAATATTTCTTCAATCTTTGGAATTGGATAGTGTGCATCAACCACTTGAGGATTTAGGGTTAATTTGTAGTCCACACATAATCTGACATCCCCATTAGCTTTGGGTACCACAACGAGGGGTGATCCCCATTCAGAATACTCCACTTTGGTGATAACTCCCTGATTTTCAAGATTAGTCAGTTCATTTTCTACCTTTTCACGTAGTGCATATGGAACTGGCCTCGCTTTCGCAAAGATTGGCTTTAAAGAAGTGTGTGTTTTAATGCTGCACCTGTAATTGGGAATCAACCCTATTTTATTTTGGAAAACATCCTTGAAAGACTTACATATTTCTTCTCTGAATTTGTTTGCACTGTTTGTTTCGTTAGATGAATTATCTACATTAATCTTGTTAATACTTATGTTAAGGTGTCTAAGCCACGAACGGCCCAATATTGCCACAGACGGTGTATCAACTATAAACAGCTCTTACATGGACTTAGTTTTGTCATATTGCACTGGAACCTTTACCACTCCTAAAGGAATAAAAAACGTACGAAAACGTACATCAGTTGGCTCTAAATCTATGTCTAATCCCATTTCCTTGTATTCCTTATGACTCATTATGCTTACGGGGCTACCAGAATCAACTTCAAAAAGTGTTGTCTTCTTACCAAGTTTGACTGGCACCATAAACTTGGAATAATCATTAGTATATGTAGATGAAGTTTTGTTTATATTGATTATTCTATTTATACTGTTATCCAATAGATCATCTTTGTCAAAATATTGAACCTTCTCGTTAAATTTAGTCTCTCCGCTATGCAGATATTTTACATTCTGGCTAGTATGTTTGTAATCTAAATTATTTTTTTTTATCAATGTTTGGATGCATACCTTTGATATATGGCCCAACCGGCCACAAGAAGTGCATTTGAAAGAAGAACGATCTCTTTTGCATTCTCTAACAACATGATTTTGTGTATCCACATCTTAAACACATTTTGTCAATTCCCAGAGGTTTAAAATTAAGATGTTTATGTAACACACTTGTTGTAGACTCAGATCTAGGTTTATTAAAAACAACGTGTTTAGAAACCTTATTTACTAAGTTCACTCCAGAAGATGAAGACATTTCTTTATTTCCTTGCTTGGATGCATCCAAGGCTAGAACGATTTCACAAGCTTGATCAAAAGTAAGGGACTTTTTCTGTAAGAGTTTTTCTCTTAACACTCTCATCGCCAACTGTTTTTTAACACTCTTTTGTTGCCGCCGTGTCAGTCAATTTTGACTGACAGCAATGTTGTTGGTTACGCCATGTCACCCATATGTGACTGACAGTGCATTTCCGTAGACGCCACATCAAAACGCTGGTTTTGCCACTCACGCCAAACTCGATTGCATACGTTATACTCAACCGAATAAGACGATACATACATCGAATTATTTGTCGTAACTCGAACAGTTCGATTATATAATCAGCTGGTGTCACTCATTTTAGACTGACATGGCGTCAGTTAAAAACATCTTGAGCAATAGCGCCGCGTCAGTCTTTACTGACTGACACGAATGTTGTTGATTCATTCGTGAATTCTAACCTAAACGTATTTACTGCTGCATTTGCGCGTATTGTTGCGTTGCTTTTTCCAACTGAATAATTGTGTATGAGTGGTGTTAACAGATAGTTTGTGTTGTTTATTGTGTTTAGTTATTTATAGTTAGTAATAGTTCATGTAAATATAAAAATCTGTAGTCATAAGTTTTGTAAATATGGATGAAAAAGAACAACAGCGTATACGGTCATTTCTCGAGTGTTCAAGTGAACCAGATCGCGTTAGTGAGGATGAAAGTTTATTTGGTCCAGACTCAGACATTGATCCTGAATATTTTCCATCTGAAACTGAATCCGATTCTAACAATGATATTGATGACAACGAAACCACTCAAGACAGTGAAGATGAAAATGATGAACGTGATGTTGCAGGTCAGTCAAGTAGACAAATAAATAATGTTTTTGATTGGGGGCCTTATGAGGGAAGACACAAAACTATTCAGTTTACTGGAAATGAGGGCTTACATGTAAATGTAAATAATAATATGACTCCTTCAGATTTTTTTAAGATTTTAATTTCTGACATTGTTATTATGTGCATTGTAGAAAATACAAATAAATATGCATTAAAATATTTACAAACACACAATATCACCAGAAAATCAAGATTAAAAGAATGGAAAAATACTGATTCCAATGAGATCAAAGTTTACATAGGCATTTTAATTTGGATGGGACTTGATAAAAAGCCTTCTGTTAATGACTACTGGTCAAATGACCCACTATTTAAAAATGAAGTAAGTAAGATTATGTCACGTAACCGCTTTGAACTTATTACTAAAATGATCCATTTCGCAGATGAGGAATTGGCAGTGGAAAATGATCGGTTGGCAAAGCTTCGCCCTTTTGTAAATTTACTTGTGACAAATTACCAATCTGCATACACTGTAGGAAAAACAATGGTTATAGATGAAAGTATGGTTCCATGGAGGGGCAGATTAGGATTCCGACAGTATATACCTACAAAGAGGCATAAATACGGAATAAAATTGTTCAAACTTTGTGACCCAGTAGGTTATACATGGAACATTGAAATATACTGTGGGAAAATGGATATTACCCCCAATATGAGTGTTGGAGACACTGTTGTCCAAACGTTATGTGGTTCTCTGCTAAATGAAGGTCGTGTGTTATACACAGATAATTATTACACAAGTCTTCCTCTTGCAACCAAATTATTAGATGCTAAAACACATCTAATTGGAACTTTGCGAAAGAACCGAAAACATCTTCCACAAGTTGTATTGGAGTCAAAACTGAGAAGAGGAGAGATATGTTCACAAGAAACTCCAAATGGAATAATGATTTGTAAATGGAAAGATAGACGTGAAGTTCTAATGCTGTCCACCATGCATGGCCCTGAAATTATTCCAGTAAGTAATACAAATTCAAGAAGACATCGTACTGAGGGTGATACAGCAAATCGAAGGAGGACCCAGTTACAAAAAATGAAGCCTAAAGTTGTAATAGATTACAATATTGGCAAATGCGGTGTGGATCATTCCGATCAGATGGCTAGTTATTCTCCTTTGAACAGAAGAGGAATTAAATGGTTCAGGAAGCTTGGCATTGACCTTATAACCGGAACAACAATGGTGAATAGTCATGTTCTGTTCTTACTTGCAACAAAACGTAAAATGACCATCACTAAGTTTAGGGCTGAAGTAGCCAAAGATTTTCTTGGTCTTGATTACATGTTGAGAGCTCCAAATATTTCACCAACTGCCAAAAAGTCAACACATTTATTGAAAAAAAGAGAAGGCAACATCGCAAGTGACAGAAAACAGTGTACCTTGTGTTACAATAAATTGAAGAGACAAGGTGTTTCTCGTCTTGAAGCAAGAAAACTTGTGAAAAAAGTGAAGACTTACTGCTCTGGATGTCCTGAAGTATTAACTATGTGTCACCCTTGTTATGTAGAGTCACATGAACAATGATTTAAAAATACAGTGTCACTTTAACTTAAAAAATTCTATCAGAAGTACATATGATTAACACTGTATACTTGACATGTTGACAAGTTAAATATGTTACTTTAAGTAATATTTTAATAAATTGTATGTATTTCCCCTTCAAAATGAGTTTAAATTAAATCCCTAAACTTATTTATTTGGTCTATATACATTAAAAATGTTAACCCTTACCGTCAGTCATATATGACTGACATGCTCAACTCAAAAACACAAGTGTCACTCACATATGACTGACACGGCCTCTACAGGAACTCATAAAATTTAGTTTGGCCTGTACAGTCAGTAGCATTATTTGAACCCGGCCTATGGGGAAAGTTGCTGTCAGTCACATATGACTGACATGGCGCTTAGAGTGTATGCATCACTTAAGCCTCTGATAAACTGTGCCCTTAGAAATTGATTTGCATTTGAAATATTACATTTCGCATTTTCACATTTAAATTGACATGTAATTGTCAACTTCCGGAGGGCTGTAATAAATTCAGCAATAGACTCTCCATTTCCTTGAAATCGACATAGGAACCTATGTTGCTCAGTGTAAACATTTAGAGCTGGACATAAGTGGTGTTCCAATAGCTCTACAAGCTCTGAATATGTCTTATTAGCAGGTAAAACTGGAGCTGTCAGACTAGAGAGAAGTTGATAATGTTTAGTTCCTATTGAATTGATCAGTATACGTGCCTTAATCTCATCACTATTATTTTTACCTGCACTCAGCTTTAGCACAAAAAAGTTTTCTAATCTTTCCTTGTAACATGTAAAAGTTTCTCTTTTGTCATCAAAATCGTCAAAATTTATGTTTGATAAAGATGTGTCAGTTTGATTTATTTGAGATTCATTCTTTGAAGTAACTTGTGATGTTGTAACAGCATCAAGTTTGTTTACAAGAGCAGCTATTGCTTGAGTCAAGACTAAAACATTCTCATCAGCCATAATAAATAATAAAATATAGTAAACAAAACAAAAATAACAGAACAACAAAAAAATGGAAATCTAATTTACCTCGTCGCCAAAATTGTTGTGTATCTTCATAATATTGTAACTTAATATTTAATACAATTGTAAGAAATAATCACCATGTTCTTGGTTAACATAACTCATTTATTTTTAATATTTACAATGAAATATAACATCTGTACAAAACATATGTTTATAATAATATCTTTAAAGCTTTAGCCGCAATTTAGGACCGCTCAAATGCCTGCATGGTAATTTATTGCAAAAAATGCAGTGATTCATGAGATTCAAGTGGCGAAACCCCGAACTTCTTAGTCTCGGATGGATTTTACTACTTCATTCATAAAAATCTTTCTTCATTTAACTTAGCATCGATGGATAACTACGACAACTGATATCAGTATCATTTTACAGACTGATTTACTCACTTAGAGTTAGTTTACTTACTTTTGAATGGCTTATTTCGTTTAAATTAAAATGTGCGTTCCCATGTGGTTCCTGATATAATCTAACCACAAAGTAAAGCATAAAACGTTTATTTGTAATGACAGTGCATAATATTTATCATGGCATGACAAATACTGTAATAATCATCTATATACAACATGTCTATGACATAAATCATATAAAAACGAATGCGTACAGTAAAGATATTAGTTCAATAATACCGACATGATCAAAGCAATAAGTAATTCTAAGTCACTGTCTCTATTGTCCTTTATTTTATTTTAAAAATATAAAAATAGTAATGTTAACTCGTAACTATTAATTTATTATAGTTCATTAATGTTGTGGTAGAAAAAATGCTAGTTAATTTATTTGTAATTTTATAAGAAGGTAACTTCGAAGCAAATATTTTTTCTAAACGGTACAAAGACAGAAAAATATTACAGCCAGGAAACGGGGCGGGGTGGCAATCCTTTTGAGAACTTGAAGTCATGGGGCTAGGTAGTGTTTGGGAACCTTGTACCACTTCCGGTGTATTCTGTTGAACAGCCAATGAGAAGACTTAGGATGCTAAAACTTGACAAGTGATATTTAAACATTGTGCAATGTGAATAAAAATAATAAAATAGGAATTAAAAAAATACAATAATGTGCAGTGTAATGTTAGTATTCAACAAAATATAAGCGTATCATTCCAATCTCAATGCTGGAGACACGTTAGATATGTTAGTATTCAACAGAAAATAAGTATATCAGTCCAATCTCAATGCAGGAGATATGTCAGATATGTTAATATTCAACAGAAGATAAGTGTATCACTCGAGTCTCAGTGCTGGAGCTATGTTAGTATTCAAAAGAAGATAAGTATATCAGTCCTGTCTTGGTGCTGGAGATATGTTAGTATTCAACAGTAGATATGTGTATCATTCCAATCTTAATGCTAGAGATATGTTAGTATTCAACAGAAGATAAGCATATCAGTCCAATCTCAGTGCTGGAGATATGTCAGATATGTTAGTATTCAACCGTAGATAAGTGTATCACTCAAGTCTCAGTGCTGGAGCTATGTTAGTATTCAACAGAAGATAAGTATATCAGTCCTGTCTGGGTGCTGGAGATATGTTAGTATTCAACAGAAGATAAGTGTGTCATTCCAATCTCAATGCTGGAGATACGTTAGATATGTTAGTATTCAACAAAAGATAAGAGTATCATTTTGGAGTTTTGTTGTTGTTGAATGAGTCTGTATTCATTCAATGTTGGAGATTTGTCAGATATGTTAATATTAAACAGAAGATAAAAGTAGAATATCACTGCATGTAGGGGTGGATGTTAGTGTAGGAGATATGTCAGTACCATATGGTGTAAATCTTTTTGTAATTTGGGTTTACCGTGTAATATATGAAATAAAATAAGTATTCAACAGAGGATAAGTTTATTGGTCCAGCACAGGTCGTATGTGAGATATTATAGTATTTAACATTAGATAAGTCTATCGGTCCAGCACAGGTCGCATGTGACATATGATAGTATTCAACAGTAGATAAGTGTATCGGTCCAGCACAGGTCGCATGTGAGATATGATAGTATTGAACAGAGGATAAGTTTATCGGACCAGGAAATGAGACATGTAACATATGATAGTACTCAGTAGTAGATAAGTGTATCGGTCCAGCACAGGAGACATGTGACATATGATATGTAACAAATGCCTCTCTTTCATTCAACAATTTGTAAATCAAAAATTTGATTTTTTCAATTAATTAAATAAAATTAATTGGTATTAGAATGATTGACTTTGAATACTTTGTTATTACTTTGGATAACAATCTATAATTTGCATCCTTTATGAGGTTCTTAGCTTAAATTGATCATTCTTTATACTCTTATTTTTTAAATAGTAAAAAATATATTTTAATTTAGAACATGATTATTTCTTAAGTTTCTCAGGGTCTCTTAGGTAAATTGGTGAGACTGTATGATACAATGAAACAAGGCAGTTATGCTTTTACAATATTACTTTAATCACATGTTTTCAAAAAACAAATCATTATTTAATTCATTCAAAATCTGACAATAGATATTCAAAATTCTAACCTATTTCATTTAGTGAAAATATATTGAAATTTACAGTCTTATATTAAATATAAAACTAAACTTATCTGTATAACTTTATAGATGAGTCCAAGCTATTAGCTGTAGCCCGATTTTTTACTTTACGCAAGGTAATTACTAAATTAAAACGCACAATCTAGAAAATTTTGAAAGGCAAACTTGTTTTATATCACTACATCATGATCTATAATATGACTTTATTACTTAAGTTATTGTCTACCACGAGGTTTACAAAGTTCGAACTAGTAGAACATGTTTTAGGTCTTATTGTCAGAGATGGACTGGGCTGAGAAGCGTCTCTCAACCGTAGGGCTTGATTTCTCTCCCCTACCCTTTCTTCCAGTATATTTTTTCGTTTTAGTTCAAGAGTTTGGCTATTTCCGCCCGCACCATGAGGTTGCTGTCTGTCCTGTGCTGCCATCCACGGACATATTTCTAACTACATTCCCCGTTCTGATTGGTCCCTTTCAAAACTCATCCTCTTAGTCGTTTAATTTACTTGTATCCGGGGTGGGGACGATGGAAAATTCCAACCGACCTGTTGACTCTTGTCACACGCTATTTTATCTTATCTTTTGTTGACTGTTGTGTCTCAGGCATTCCCACATGTTTACGATTATACTTCTCAGAAAGGACCACACCCATTTCTTCCTTTGTGACAAAGGAAGATTGTATTTTGTTTGGGCCAGATATTTCTGTTTCCTTTTCTATTTGACTTGCAACAATTCTCTAATATTATTTGAACCTTCGTGGTTTATTCCCATTAAATATATCCCTTTCGTTTACGTAATAATTTATTATCTATTTAAATTAATTAATTCATCTATCAATTTGGTGGACCTGTTACAGTACCCCCCGATTTTTTGCGATGTGTGAGTAACGCGAGTCAAAAAATCTTGATTTTAAACATGATTCGCCAAATTGTCGGTTGTTCCTCAGATAAGTTTTAGTTTTACATTATTTATTATATCTAGTGTGAATTGAACCTATTAACTAACATACAATTCAATATCAAATTACATATTACCTATTATGTGAACAATATATCATCATTTCCTTGCATATATTCAAGAATCAATATATGTGATGTGCTCCAGGAAAAGGGAACTTATGATACATGAGACGCTTTTTGAGTTATTCACATTTTCTTGTAGTCTTTTTCTTGCTGAATCCAATGGTATTTTTAAAAAAATTCTATCTTAAAATTTGACAAAGTTATGGAAGTTTGAAATATTACTTTTAATGGCGTTAGTTTACGGTAAATCACGTTTAAAGTTAAATAAAGTTTAACCTAATGAAACATGCATGATTTATTACTATTTTGCTACCTATTTGGTATCAAAATGTTCCACATTGTCTGGGAAACAAAATAAATAGGAGAACACATGTTATTGAAACACTTTTTTTTCATTTTATAAAAAATTAATGACTAAGGGTAATGAAAAAATTCAAATATTTTGGAAGAAAATTTAATAATTTTCAAATTTACATTTTCTACATAACAATCTGCTGTGTTATTAAAGTTTAAACAGTTGTTATGGTGATACTTATGCTGAGTGATATTTAAAAAAAATGTTTACATGAGGTCAAAAACTTTACTTCTTCTTCTTCTTCGAAGTTCCGGGTTCCTGGGCTGCTTTCGGTTTGGTGATTTGTTGCTTCCGCGCTCTCTTTCTAGGCTTTGGAGTCAATAATATTTCTTCTTCCTCTTCTAACTCTGTTAATACTTCTTCATTAGTAGGCCTACTTGCAATGGGTTCTGGGCCTGGATCTGGGCATAGTAAGTCTTTGTGGGCTTCGTCACAGTAAGGCCTAATTTTTTGAAATAGATAATTTTTCCGTTTCCAGGAGAGCCCCTCAGGAACAATTTCTGTTGGGTGGTCTTCAATAATTCCTGTGTCACTAGTAATAGTAAAAGTAACTGCTGGCCCCCCAATTGTCATTTGACATGTCACTTTGCCAACATGTTCATCCCCACTCTTAAAAGAAAAATGGTTGTATGTTGTTATATTCTTAATCGCTTTCCATTTTTTTCTTGCAAAGTAGCCAAGCCAGTCGTTCATTTTAACGTAAACATCACCCTGTTCATTGCCTGTCAATACTGATTGGTTAACTTTGGAAACAGGGGTTGAGTTTGAGATAATTTCAACTACATCAGCAAGACAACATGCTTTCCCTACTCTAACTTTTTTCTTCAGTAACCCAAATGCCCAATCACAGGCAAATTTTGTGTGGCCTACTGGGAGAAATGACAATGTTATGTTTGTGTGCAACTTATTGATTATTCTCCAAGCCAAGTAACATGTGACAATATTGTTTTTGTTCTGGCCCACACAGTTATCCGCATGTAAGTATAAATTTTTTCTCCCAGACCGTGATGTTCTAAATAATGATGTAAATAGCTTATAATAGCGTTTGCCCCTTTTGCAACACTGCAGGATTCTGGTATGACAAAATTATGCTGAACTTTAACAGTATCATTCATAATGCCAAATAGGCCTACTTTAAAAGGTGTTAAAAAATAAATAGGTCCTGGCTGAAGTGTGTTGAACGGTATGTGAATTTGCTGCGCAAAATCAAATGAGTAATGGATATTTCCATTGTAGGAATTGGGAACATGCTTTTCATTTTCAATATGAAGTTCATTATGATCTTCAAAATATTTTACTGTGTCTTTGATTACGGACTTATAGGCAGCCCTTTCTGTCTCAACTCGCCTAAGATGTTCTTGGCACTTTTCAAAAAAGGCGGATTTTTCCTCGTCACTTACACCCCGCAATTGGCTGTGTGTAGTGTAGTTTCTTTGACACAGTTCACATAAGTCGGTTTTGGGTTTCATTATGACTATGTCAGCACAAAATGTATTCCAGATCTTTCGGAACGCAGGTCCACTTACCCAGATTTCATCGTTTGCAATACAAATGTCTTTGTATTTTCTGTAAAGTATAGACTTATTGTCAGAAGAAGGAAGCAACTTAACAATATTGTATTGTGATGCTAGCCTACCTGGCATAAACAATGCTGACTCCTCCGCATAGTTTCGAATGAAAGATACAATCTTGTCTACAGTTTCATGCTTAACTGTACTTTTTGGGGTTCTTTTAAAATTACCATGAATGGGAGGCGAGATCCCATGTTCTTTGTAATGTCGCATTAATCTTTTAAATCTCTTAATCTTAATTGAGTGGGAGAGCAAATACAATTTTTCACAAACAGGAATGCCTCTCAACATGTACATCATTCGATTTCTTTCCCTCTCTTTAGTTACTATAGAGTTTCCTCTTTTAACGCTATCACTGGATCGGGACATACCTCTTATTTCGCCCAATATGACTAGGTCCAAAATGTTGGTTCCCTCAGAGTATTTATTTATTTATACATTCCAACGGCAATGCCATTTTAAAAATACAATGATTTGATGACATGCGAATAATTGGTACAAACATGCATGGATACAAAGAAACAAAATTGCATGCTTAAGATAACTACAGACAATAATATAATAACGAGTTAAATAACATAATAATAGAATATATAATAATGATAATAATAAATACGGGTAATGTAATAACATAATAATACAATTTGTTATATCAATAATAATAAATTGCAATATATAAGTATAAATATAAATAATTAATAATATATACACAACAATAATAATATGACATAACAACAAATCAATTTATTGGATCACAAAAGTATAAACTACGACAACTAAAGTGCAAGTGTAGTACAGTATTTATGAGTAAAAGTAAAAGAGCATGAACTGGGTAATGTAGGTCAGAGAGAGAAAAATGGCAGGAAGGGTCAAAGTTAAGGCAAAGGATGTTTGGTCAGTGGATGGGGAAGAGTTCTGTTGAGCTGCAGAAGGTGGTGGATAGTGTGCAAAGAGTTTAGACAGCTTGGTTATCTTCATTCCTCTTAATCCACAGATAAGGACACCCATTTCTTTTTCAGTGTTTTCAGATTCGTGCAGAACAGGTCTAGCTCGGCAGGAACGCAGTTTCCAACACGATGCAGTCTGGCCATGGGTCCGTTCTTCAGGTAGTTTGTCCGATAATATTTGCGAACAAAGAGTTCAGTTGACCTGGTAGTGCGTGGAATTCGAAAGTTGATCATGGCAAGAAGGTCAGGACAATCAAGGGATCCATTGATGAGCCTTGAGAGAAAAGCTAGATCAGCAAGCTCACGGCGAACTTCCAGTGGGCAGAGGTTGAACTGTTTCATAACGTCATCGACAGGGACCTCATGGAAAGGCATGCCCAATGTAGTTCCAACGAGTCTAACAAATCTCCTTTGAATCCTTTCAAGCCTGATAATGTGATGTTGGTAGTAGGGGTTCCAAACAACGGAAGCATATTCTAAGATCGGACGTAGAAGAGACTTATATAAGATTGAGATGGAGTGTGTAGATAGGCCACTTCTAGCTGTACGTGACAGAAGACCCAACAAACGATTAGCTTTGGCACATATGATGTCAATGTGATGATCAGGAGAAAGTGCGTGATTGAGATGCACGCCAAGATCCTTTACAACCTGCACCCGCTGCAATCCCTCGCCCTGAATGTAATAATTGGCATGTACAAATTCTTCACCCCTGTGAAAAGACATCACCATGCTTTTCTTAGCATTTAATTGCATGAAGTTTTCATCACACCATCTAGAGACCCCATCAAGGGATCTCTGGAGACTAGCACTATCCTCAATTGAATTCAAAACACCAAACAGCTTGATATCGTCAGCAAACATAAGAAAATTGCTTTCGATGACTTCCCCAATGTCATTTATAAATATGTTGAAAAGATAAGGTCCCAGTAGAGAACCCTGAGGCACTCCAGACTTGACTAGAAAGGGATTAGAATAACCACCACCGAACTTGACTATAGACAATCTTCCGGTCAAGTAACTCTTAAACCAGGATAAAAGAGGTTCAGATATGCCATATGAATCAAGTTTGGAGACCAAAAGAGTGTGACAAACCTTGTCAAATGCCTTACTGCAGTCCAGGTAGATGGCATCAACTTGAGCGAAACTTGAGAAGGCTGATAAAATGAATTCTTCATATTGGACAAGGTTTGTGACGGTTGACCGGCCGCTAGTAAATCCGTGCTGCCTTGGTATCAAGATAGTGGATATGAGGGGCTTTAGACTTTCAAGGACAATAGCCTCCAACATCTTCGTGATAGGGGACTGTATAGTGATGGGCCTATAGCATGTAGCTGAGTCTCTTCTTCCATCCTTATAGATTGGGACAACAAAGCTTGTTTTTAAAGACGATGGGAAGAATCCCTCCTGCAAACTTGAGTTGAAAAAAGGCGAGAGTGGGGTGCAAATCAAGTCGCTGCAATAACGAAGTACAACTGGAGGAATGCAGTCGGGTCCCACACCCTTTGAGATGTCCAAGGAATCAAGCTTTTGTTTCACTTCCTCAGGGCTGCATCTTATCTGAGAGAGATATATGTTGCAATCTCTCGGAATCAAATAGTAGTAGTAGTAGTCTAGATTTCTACTATCAAAATTGTACTGTAGCAACTCATCTAATGTAAAGTT
Organism: Stictocephala bisonia; assembly: GCA_035578905.1. Lineage (NCBI taxonomy): Eukaryota > Metazoa > Arthropoda > Insecta > Hemiptera > Membracidae > Stictocephala > Stictocephala bisonia. The sequence continues at coordinate 134,982 of JAQJVL010001033.1, forward strand.
ATTAGTGCACCGTTTGGTGCAACAGCCTTCTATCTTGCAGGTCCTGATTGATGCATCGTCTTCATTAGCTCTGGCATCCGTTTCAACCGCCTCCTGTAACACATAAAAATCATTAGGCTAACAGTTTAATTGAATGTTAACACAAGTTTATGAACATGAAAGTTATGGCAGAAGATACATATGCGCCGACATCGCTTTGCCGTTTTCGACTTATCGCTACTACCGAATGTAAGGTTAGGCTAGGTTAGGTTAAGTTTTACTATTAACTTCAACTATCAAATTAACGATAGCCTAGGTTAATGAGACGAACTTACCCAAATAGGCAAGATATTCCCATTGTCCTCTTCATCCCCGACAACTGGCACTTCTTCATCAAAAGTTTCAGCGAGTTCAATGGGTACATCCAAAAGTTGGTCCACAGCAAGTAATGCGTCTTCCTAAAACAAGTAACATATTACTTGCAGCTTTGTAAGCCAGTAACATTTTATTTATATTTGAGTGGTATTTCTATTACAAGATTGTTCAAGAAACCGAAACAAAGACTTAGGCCTAGAATACATGTTCTTAGTAGGCTATAGCCTAGGTTAAGTCTTGTAATTTATTTAAAATAGAAGCCTACAAGCTATTTAATGGGCTACATAGTGTTAGTATTATAATTAACTTACCTCAAAAACTACAGGAATATCATCAATGGATATCTCAACTACCTCCTGTTCTGGAGGCTCAAGTTCTGCTGCCAAACTCTGATCTGAATCACTTGCAGATGAATCACAATCTCTGTCATTGTTAAAATAATCTTCAAAGACCCCTCTAAGGTCTTCAGGAATCCCTTCACCACCATAACGATTTATTATTCGAGCTATATCTTCCTCCATCCTTAACAATTTACTGGTAAAACATGAAAAGTAGCTTGTTTATCTTTAGCATTCAAACATGTAAACAATACAGTCAACAACAACAGCTGACTTTCAGACAGTGATATGGAAAGACATAACAAAAAAATTCCCCCTCTAAACATAGTGAAATCATAGATTAAGTTTACATAGGCTTAATCTATGGTAAAATATTTTATTGTTACTTAAAAGTCATAATAATTCCATGGAGGAATAATCTTATTCTTCCTACATGAATAATTCCCCAAGGAAATACAACAGTGTATGAAATGTAAAAGGGACCTTAACTTACTTCCATGCTATTTAAATGGAGTAAGTTAAGGTCCCTTTTCTTAATCGTGCAAGGGTCCACGAAAACCGATTATTTAATTGTTTTACAATTAATAACTAAATTAAAAATAGTTTTTCTATGTGGAGAAACATATTACTACTAATTTCAATAAAAACCTAAAAATCGATGTTTTTGACCTTATTTCATAAAATCAGCTGTACTGAAAATTTTGGTCATGTATCATAAGGTCCCTTTTCCTGGAGCACATCACATTTATGAACATAAGTTATTTAAATCATCAATACAATTCAATGAATAACAATTCAACAAATCACAAAGTCATCAATTACAAATCAATTATTCATGAATCAAAAATTCAATAGACCATTACATCCTACATAGTTGTCAACAAAAAGTCAATAATTCAAAAATTAAAGTTATCAAACAACAATTCAATAAATCATAATTGTTGACTAACAATTCAACAATTTGTAAATCAAAAATTTGACAGCTCATTTCATCTTACATAGTTGTTCACAAAAAGTTAGTTTATATTTAATCATTATACATTATCAATCAAAAACTCCATCAGTCATGAATTAAAAATTGTCAAACAAAAACTATACACTACACATTGGAATTTATACATCAACAATCTCTACATCCTCAAGTTTTTTACAAGCATTAATCAAAATTAATTAATCACTAAGTTATAATTTCCCTTTAAATACTAAATGATCAGTATTCATTAACAAATTATTTAAATTGTTAGTAAAAAATTCAAAAATTATAAATTAACAATGAATCATTCATTCATCCACATATAATCATGAATCAAAAACAATGATACACAAATCAAAATTCACAAGTCAAAAGCAGTACTTCATAAATTCAATATCATCAATTAACTCTTATACATCATCTAAAATTATACAAGTTCCCAGTCAAAATCAACGATTCATTCCACAATACACTATCATTAGTCAAAAATACACATATCATGTATCAATATCAATAAAATACAAATCAACCATCACTAAGTCACAATTCAAAAGTTAATTAATCCTCAACTCATTTACAATTATCATCTTCCAACATCATCATCAAAATCATATGACTACTAATCACAAACACCTATCATATAATTCATCAATTCTTAAAGGAATTATCATTCATTGATTCAACAATTCATCAATCATCTTATCAATCATCAGTCACTTTGTCAATACCCTGTCAATTTTTCAAATAAATGCTCAACCCTTTAAACCTTCTTTAAATTTCTATGCCCTGTTTCATCCCATTAAACCTTCTTTAACTACATTTTCAATCATCAACAAGCCATCAATTTATTTAATACATTCTCATATTACTACTTCAAATCTTAACAATTGTCATTAATCTTTAGATTAATGGGTCGTTAAAACATCTTACATATTATTTATCATTAAACAAATGATCAATTCTTAAATTTGTACATCATTAATTACCAAATTATTTAAACAATAATTAGTAAGTTCAATCAATAGTTTATCAACTCCTATATTTATACAAGAATAGCTTGAATTATTCTTTACTAATAAACAACAGATATATTACATAATTCTTTGTCATTGATGTAGGTTATCATTATTATTTTTCATTTTATGATTTATCACAAAAGTATTTCACTTATTTCAAAGAGTTTCAATTATTATTTGTATATTATATATTATTCAAGAATATAATAAAATTGTCAATCAATACAATTGTTATTTTTTCATTATCAATATTTCATTATTTGTATTAGTCATTTTTTTTATTTTATTATTTATAAGTTACAATTTCTTTGCTAATTCTAATTATTTTTCAAAATATATAAACATGATATTTTGTTTAAATGTATTTTCCATTATTTATTTTAAATGTTATATAGAATATTAACTTTCTTCAATAGTTCTTATTTATTTTGAAAAAGTTTCATGAAATTGAAACATTATTTAATATTTTCAAATAGATTGACTTGTCTTTTGGCTTTACATTGAGCCATTACTAGTAGTATATAAAGCAGTCACTTTATCATGAGAAGTCACTCATTGGTTGAAAACTGGAAACGGTCCACGTGAAAAGTTTTTCACTGGTTCGCACTCATGTTCATTTCAGGTTTCAAAAATTAAACACCAAAGTTAAGTTCTGAGAATGTCTGATTCACAGGGCTATGGGTCTCGAATAATCAAAAAGATTGCAATAAATGTACAATCAAACACCAACGATAACTGTTCTACAGATTGTTGTTCTTGAAAAACTAGTGTTCTGGGGTGTAAAAGGTTGGCAGTGCTGCATCAATGGGCTGAGTCATCCATCAACTGATGTGCTCCTGGGCTGACAGCTCCACCGCGTCATGGTTCTGCATGGCGCGTCGTTGATCCGAACCCCCCGTCTGCGACACAACTGTCGCTCATGTCCATGCGTGTCTATCTTTCACACAATGTTCCTTGTTGTCACTGGTTTTTGGGTAAGATCATCTTACCTGATTGTCGTTTCACTATTGTTCATAATGTCCAAAACAGTCTCAACTGGTTTCACTGAAAGTTTGTTTCAGTACAAAGTCCTTTTATTCACATGATTACTTTAATTTCCTTTTCCATTAAATAATACATATAACATAATTCAATTACAGGCTGTTAATTAAAGCAATAGCCTAGTTTTATTTCCATATGCATTTAGCTGAAGTGAAAAATTGATTACAAACATTTAAACATACTCATGTTTAATCATCTTTTATCTTTACACACACATCATTTATGCACAGAGTTTTAATTTATTTGTACATTTACTAATGTTGCTTCTCATATTTCAAGCTGACATATTTGAAGTTAATTGTCATTATTAAGTTTGAAAATTTTCAAATAACTCATTATTGGTTGTTCATTATTGATATAAAATTAATTACTCATATTTTCAATTATATTTTACTCCTTTCAAGTTATTATTTCTATCATTATTCTTGCATCACTGACAAATAAAATTTATTTGCAATATATTACCATCAAACATTGTCATTACATTATAATCATATTAATCTGTGATCTATATTACTCATTGTTTGCACCAATGTCAGTACAACAGTTTATTAACAAAATTATAATAACACATCTACAATGTCTCAATCCACTTTTACAATATTATGTTTCAAAATTACTAATCTATTGGTGTCTGTAACATGACTTTTGTAGTAGGGTTTGCCATGCTACAGATCACTGTAAGCTTTTGTCTTTAGACGCTATTGTCAAGGTTAACCAACACCTGAAACTGTAACACTGTGCCATTGTGTGATTAATAGAGTACTTGGCGTTAAAGAATTTAGAATTTGGAAAGTGACTAGTTGTAATTAAGATCAAATTGTACTGCTATTAACCACTGGCTGTTCTCCCTTCATGAAATTCTTTAAATGATTGAAAATCATTTAAGTTTGTCAAAATACACACAATATACATCTTAGTCATATTAAATTCATCATATACGAATCATAACAATACAGCATTATAAGGAGTCTCCTTTCATCATCTTATTCAAACACATCTTTGAGTCATGTCATATAAGTTTTACAAGACTACACATAGTGTGTATCTTTAAGTCATATTCATTGTTCGCATGAACAAGTTATCACACAAAGTATCATAAGATATCTTACCTATTTTATTTTAAATCAATCATTATATTCAACATTGGAATCATATTTGTCTGATTATATTCAGTATAAACAGAAACAAGTTATTATAATAAAGTATTTCTTAAAAATCTCCTTCAATCATTTTAGTTAAACACATCCTGGAATCATATCATATCGTTGTCTGAGTAATATTCATCATAAACATAAATAATTTGTAAATACAAAGTGTTTTAAAAATCTTGATACGTTTTAATATAGCATACCTGGCACATTCTACCAATGTTGTATTCAAAATATGGACATAAACAAATTATATTAACAGGGTAGTTTAAAGAATCTCCCTAAATCAGCTTGGTCTCATGTCAGTATCCTATTATCATTTGTGTTACATTCATTTAGTCATTTCAATATAAGTATAAACAAACTACAATAACACAGTATTGTAAAGAAATCCTCTCATTATTTTAATCTCATATAAACATCATTTTATTATTAGAGTTACATTTAAAATTTTTTTTTTATATTTCTTATTCAATAACAACTCTCCGGTTATTATTATTTTTCACAAATTTTTAATTAGGCCTACCATATATTTATTATTATTTGACAGCTTTAAGTGTCTTCTCATTTAAAAGTCATCTTTATACTTTATTTATTTATTTTTATACAACTCCCCTATCATTCTTAAAGTTACATTGTTTCAACTATTATTTATTTATTATTATTTCATCTTTAGGTATTTTTTTATTGAACAGTTAAGTTTACAGTTTAGTTTTCAATGTCAATGAGATTATCCGAGAGCACTGGTTTAAATTTTTTCTTTTTATATTTGAAGTTTGAGAAGCATGAGATATTATAGTACCTCATCACATATTTAACAAAGTCCTCCATGTTTACATCACAGCTTTCACCCCCCATCCATTCACCTTCAACTTCTCTTTGTTTGTTTATTCCCCAGTATTTATTTATAACTTCCATTTCAAACTTAAAGAACTCATTCAGTTCTTCTAGCCTACTTCTGATTGTTTTTAGTTTTTCATTTTCATTACAGTTAAATTCATTTATTTTGCATTTAAGGTTAGTGTTATAAACTACCAAAGCTTTCTCTATTTTTTTCTACTTTGTCATCTAGCACAATGTTTTTATGTCCTGTCTGCTTTTTAACTTCATCATTTACACTAGGCCTACTCATTTGATCATTTAGTTCATAGCCTACTTCAGTTGTTGTTATATTTATGTTTATTTGTTTAGCTAGCAAGGTTTTATTTACTTTATTGCTATTGTTTTTCTCTAACTCATTTCCTACATCAAAGTCTACTTTTATCATTTCTATTTTATTGACAAGATTGTCTTTAGTCTTCCCTGTCATATCATTAACTTCTTTTATGTACTTATTAGCTTTCATTTTAAGTTCATTATTTAACTTTGTTATACCCTCACCTACTTCTTTAATCTTAACACTTCTTCCTCCTAACCTTACATTTATCTCATCAAGTTTAGAGTTAGTATCATTGTTTATTTTTATCAGCAAATCTAATCTCCTATTAGTTTCCTCCTTTAACTTTATGTTACTATCATTTATCTCTTTCATTTTAGCATTTGTCTCACCTAACTTCACATTAATCTCCTCTAGTTTAGTGTTAGTGTCATTATTTGCTTCTATCAGCACATCTGATTTATTTGATAGTAGCCTATCTTCAGCATTATTTATTTTTATAGGTTCTTGCCTATCTACATTATTTACTTCATCTACAACATTATCTTCCATTATTTCATTATCTTTATTATCACCTACTTGTCTATCTAACTTGTTTTCAAGTTGATTTACATCTCTCCTAAACTCATTATTTATTTCTCTAACTTTAGTTTCTAGATTAATGTTTATTTCATTAATCTTAACCTCAGTTTGGTCTAATTTGTTGCTAATTTTATCAAATTTAGCTTCTAACTTAGCATTAGTTTCATTGTTCATTTTTACTATTTCAGTTTTAAATCTGTCAAATTTGTTTTCTAGATTATCATATTTAGTGTTCATTTTTCCTAGCATCTCAACTATGTGTGCTAGTGTATTTTCCATGCTCGATTCTGGCCTAGCTTCATCACATTTATTTTTATTTATTTTTATTTCTTTTAAGATACTTAAAGATGTTTCTGAGTCATCGGAGTCAACCTCCGTATTTTCTACTACGTCTACATCAGTCATGATTATCTTGTAAAATTTAATAAATTACAAAATATTATTTTTAACAATTTTTTCTTTTACTCAATTGAATTTTGAATTTAAATTAAAAAAGAAATATTTTCTTATTTTTCTAGTACATTTGCTTTTTTAAATATATTTAAATATATTTACTTCATTTCTTGCATCATACAGCCTCACGTCGTTGGCGCCATTTTGTAACAAATGCCTCTCTTTCATTCAACAATTTGTAAATCAAAAATTTGATTTTTTCAATTAATTAAATAAAATTAATTGGTATTAGAATGATTGACTTTGAATACTTTGTTATTACTTTGGATAACAATCTATAATTTGCATCCTTTATGAGGTTCTTAGCTTAAATTGATCATTCTTTATACTCTTATTTTTTAAATAGTAAAAAATATATTTTAATTTAGAACATGATTATTTCTTAAGTTTCTCAGGGTCTCTTAGGTAAATTGGTGAGACTGTATGATACAATGAAACAAGGCAGTTATGCTTTTACAATATTACTTTAATCACATGTTTTCAAAAAACAAATCATTATTTAATTCATTCAAAATCTGACAATAGATATTCAAAATTCTAACCTATTTCATTTAGTGAAAATATATTGAAATTTACAGTCTTATATTAAATATAAAACTAAACTTATCTGTATAACTTTATAGATGAGTCCAAGCTATTAGCTGTAGCCCGATTTTTTACTTTACGCAAGGTAATTACTAAATTAAAACGCACAATCTAGAAAATTTTGAAAGGCAAACTTGTTTTATATCACTACATCATGATCTATAATATGACTTTATTACTTAAGTTATTGTCTACCACGAGGTTTACAAAGTTCGAACTAGTAGAACATGTTTTAGGTCTTATTGTCAGAGATGGACTGGGCTGAGAAGCGTCTCTCAACCGTAGGGCTTGATTTCTCTCCCCTACCCTTTCTTCCAGTATATTTTTTCGTTTTAGTTCAAGAGTTTGGCTATTTCCGCCCGCACCATGAGGTTGCTGTCTGTCCTGTGCTGCCATCCACGGACATATTTCTAACTACATTCCCCGTTCTGATTGGTCCCTTTCAAAACTCATCCTCTTAGTCGTTTAATTTACTTGGATCCGGGGTGGGGACGATGGAAAATTCCAACCGACCTGTTGACTCTTGTCACACGCTATTTTGTCTTATCTTTTGTTGACTGTTGTGTCTCAGGCATTCCCACATGTTTACGATTATACTTCTCAGAAAGGACCACACCCATTTCTTCCTTTGTGACAAAGGAAGATTGTATTTTGTTTGGGCCAGATATTTCTGTTTCCTTTTCTATTTGACTTGCAACAATTCTCTAATATTATTTGAACCTTCGTGGTTTATTCCCATTAAATATATCCCTTTCTTTTACGTAATAATTTATTATCTATTTAAATTAATTAATTCATCTATCATTTTGGTGGACCTGTTACAGATAGTATTCAACAATAGATAAGTAAATTGGTCCAGCACAGGTCGCATGTGAGCTATGTTAGTATTCAACAGTAGATAAGTGTATCGGTCCAGCACAGGTCGCATGTGAGGATTCAACAGTAGATAAGTGTATCGGTCCAGCACAGAAGACATGTGACATATGATAGTATTCAACAATAGATAAGTAAATCGGTCCAGCACAGGTCGCATGTGAGCTATGATAGTATTCAACAGTAGATAAGTGTATCGGTCCAGCACAGAAGACATGTGACATATGATAGTATTCAACAATAGATAAGTAAATCGGTCCAGCACAGGTCGCATGTGAGCTATGATAGTATTCAACAGTAGATAAGTGTATCGGTCCAGCACAGAAGACATGTGACATATGATAGTATTCAACAATAGATAAGTAAATCGGTCCAGTACAGGTCGCATGTGAGCTATGTTAGTATTCAACAGTAGACAAGTGTATCGGTCCAGCACAGGTCGCATCTGAGCTATGATAGTATTCAACAGTAGATTAGTGTATCGGTCCCGTACAGGTCGCATGTGAGCTATGATAGTATTCAACAGTAGATAAGTGTATCGGTCCAGCACAGAAGACATGTGACATATGATAGTATTCAACAATAGATAAGTAAATCGGTCCAGCACAGGTCGCATGTGAGCTATGATAGTATTCAACAGTAGATAAGTGTATCGGTCCAGTACAGGTCGCATGTGAGGTATGATATTATTCAACAGTAGATAAGTGTATCGGTCCAGCACAGGAGACATGTGACGTATGATAGTATTCAACAATAGATAAGTAAATCGGTCCATTCCCAGTGCTGGAGATATTTCAGCAACGTGAGCATTCAACGGGTATAAATGTATGAGTGCAACATCAGTCGTGATATTGTGTCGGCAAGTTATAAATCCTCTTTTAATACACATATTATATAACTTTTTATAATTCCTTTACGCTCATCTCTGAAAAAAACCTTTTGTGTGTAGTGATCATAATTAAGCTAGTTAGGCTTCATACAATTTATATAGCAGTTTATGACTTAGTCACAATGAAGCATAGACTGTAATCACTATAAGGACAAACATCATTGAATGGGAACTATACTTCGGCACGTGTTGGCTGAGTCACTGGCCGCTTTATTGTTTAACTTTGGTTCCGAGTCCATTGTATTGTTCACTTCACCGGACCTCTGACGAGTGTCGAGTTGTGACGTTAGATAAGCCGGTCTGTGGACATTGACTTTACCACATGAACAGGGATGATTTGAAAATTGATTTGAAGCTAAAGGGTGCAAATTAATATTATTAAAAAATAAACAATACATTTCTGTCGGCGCAGAAATTATGTTTACCCTAGTTTACAGGTTTTTAATAAGAAACTAACAGGCCGAAGATAAATCCAATCACACCATGATTTTCCTCGATCAATCGTACGTCTCAACATATGCATATCTAAGTTTAAGTAATTTTTATTTTAGTTGGAAAAAAGTATTTGAATTTGAACTAGTTTTCACTGTGTATAAACTTTACACTTTTATTACTAAAAAAACCATTACTGAATCGCATTCATATATTAATACACGATTGAAAGAAATGTTTTCTGTACTTTTAATTAATTACGCAGTTATAACTTTTCGAGAAAAAAGTTCTTACAAACTTAGTTACATAAAGTTTCATTGGATTTTAGAGGTCGTAAAATTAATTACTTGGTCACGTAATCCTTATGAAATATAGAGTTACGATGCATTACTTTTATACGCTTTAGTAAATTCATTTATTTTAAATTGTTTTAAATCATTTTAAAATCACTTCAAATTCATCAATGTAATTGATTTTAATAAAGTTAAAATCACTGCATTTAAAAGTAACACTAATTAATCGTAACTTTACATTTCAGAAGGATTACGACGCTACCAAGTAATAATTGCTAAGAAAACGTTGCCTAAGTAAATTGATAGCAAATTTGTTCTTGACAAATTAAAATTATAAAATTTATAAAACTATAATTCCTGTCAACCACATAATAAAAGATAATTGTGATAGATTGACCATTTTTTAGTAATAAAAATGTAAAGTTGTTGAGCAGCTATTGAGAAGAGGGGATAAGGCGTTGGCTTACCAAGCAGTCGGTCTTGGTTCCATTCCCGATATGACCATAAACAGTTTTTTCCTGCCGCTACCGTGGTTCGGAAATCACGTAAAGCCGTTGGTCCCCAGGTTAAGTGATAAAGAGGGTTTCTTAGCCCTAACTTCGGCTGGTAAAATAAGACGATCTTTAACTTTAAAAGTTTATGCACAGTGAAAACTAGTAAATATTCCAGTACTTTTTCTTTTCCAACTAGGATAACAATTATTAGAACTTATAATACAATTAAAAACATTCATATATACAATCAACCGAGGAAAAATGATTTGATTGGATTTTTCGTATGCCTCTTAATATCTGTACCGGGTCGTTTGACCGATACGGTTTTGTTACTTTCGTCGTGGTCTGCCAGGCTGCCTGAGACCGCTCGTGCCCTGCGATTTGCTTACTTTGGTGGCCGTTGGCTCGGACTCGTTCGTTCCTTGTTCCAGCTTCGGTCAGGTTGGCCTGTCAGTAGACTTGTTTCTCAGCGGCCGATCGTCTAGACATGTTTGTGGGCTAGAGACTCAAAACGCCAGGGTCCTTGAGTGGGACGTTTTCCCTCAGCCTGCCGTCCGGGCGAAGTTTGACCATCGACACTGCTAGCCTGGCCTGAGGACCATGTATAGAGGCCGTCTGTGACCCTGCTGCCCCACCTACATCCTTGGGTAGAAGTCTTCTGTCCTCAGGTCAGTGCGTTCCATGTTTTTTCCCGGCGACTGAGCTGGGGGTTGTAATGTGTGATAAAAAAAAATAAAAAAAATTTTTTTTTTAAACATTAAGAAGATGTTCTCCACTAGGCCACGCCCTTCATAAAAATGAACTGAACGTTTTCGTTGAAAAAAAAGAAAACCAAACAAATAATTTAACTTACGCTTCTAAAAAATAAAAAAAATAAATAAATAAAGAAAACCAAATTCTCTCTTGGTTGTTGACGGTGGGTGTTTGCCAGTTAGTAGGCCATTGTTGGCCGTCCTACCGTCTGGTGGTTTCGGTAACTATTAAAAAAAAAAAAAAAAAGAAATAAAGAAAACCAAACAACTAACTAATCAAGACTCAGAAAGACTTGAACGCAGCCAAGTGATTTTTATTTTGGCCATATATTTTTTTATTTATTTTTTTAATAGTACACACATAATACAATATTAATACACATAACAACTAATAAACATGAAATGGCAAAACAAAACAAGAACAGACAAAATTGAACATGATTGGAGCACACTAGAAAATAAAAGATCAATTTTAAGCTACAAAGTAAATTGGTAACTCCAACTGAAAAGGCTCAATAAACATTATACGAAACTACAATTGAACAGAAAACAAGATATAATAAAGAAATTAACGGTAACCTGGTAACCTTGACAACATGGCTTTAACCTAGCTTGATAAACATCTAGAACGAGAACAAAAAACTAACAATACCCTGAAAACAACAAATAAGCCCGATTATTGGGAGCAGAGCGTGGTTACGATCCACGGACCTCTGGGTTATGGGCCCAGCACGCTTCCAATTTTTTTTTTTTTTTAGGCAACCACGTTCTGCTCCCAATAATAGGGCTTATTTGTTGTTTTCAGGGTATTGTTAGATTTATGTTCTCGTTCTAGATGAACTCCCCGCCTAGCAGTGTCCTCGGATCGGATCACGCTAGGGAGTGCTTGCCGGTCGGTGACAGACGACGACGACGCCTTCGCTGGGCCGCGCCCGGTGATACCGGAACGCGACTGACGGCTGGTGCGCCGCGCCGACTGGCCGCCGGCAACCCTTGAACGCTTGGCGCGACAAGACCGTACCGCCGGGGTGTAATACCCTCGACGAACGCCCTCCGCCTAACCAAGTAAGTAAAGAAACGATGAAAGTAGTGATATTTCACCGGCGACGTGTTACCGTCTTCCACTTATGCTACACCTCTCATGTCTCCTTACAGTGCCAGACTAGAGTCAAGCTCAACAGGGGGTCTTCTTTCCCCGCTGATTTTTCCAAGCCCGTTCCCTTGGCAGTGGTTTCGCTAGATAGTAGATAGGGACATTTTTTCTTTTTTTTTTTTGTCATTAGTTGCCCTTTCTAGTTCCCCGTACCCAATCTCTCGACATACCAGGGTTCTTTCTTGTTCTTAGTCTTTCCGGCTCCTGGATTTGAATTGGAACTTTATTATTATTTTGTTTCTTCGACGCTTGGGTAGGGGGGGGGGGCAGCGCTAATGTTCTCGATTATCTGGTTGATTCTTTTATACTATTGATCCATGCCGCTACTTAGCCGCTGGGAATTGCCAGCGTTGCCCGTCCCTAGGTTGACATTTGTTGGAACCGGCGGCCGTTTATCTGGGCATTTCGTTTTAGATGTAGAAATATGATGGTTAAAGATAAAATACAAAGTTAATTATAAGACAAGAATACAATACACAATACATTAAAATATATACAAAATTACTATGATATGGAAATAATATGTACAATCGACAGAGCTTCTCCTTTTCAGGGAAGATGTCTTACTCTGTAGACATTTTACGGCTTAAAAGCCGCGGGATCATTGATCCACCGGTATTTAATTCGTCAATCTTGAGTTCTCACATGCAATGATTCTGACTAAAGCGCTTAATGCATGTCTAGTTGATTCATGCGACATTAGATCCTTTACTGTGGGGGGCCAAATCAGGCCAGCATCTCTTGATGTGTCAATCAACGAAAGCCTCTCTTGAGTTAGGTCCCATTTATGGCAGTGTAAAACTGAGTGAGCGATTGACTATTCTTCATTGCCGCACCACTCGCATAAAAGGGAGTCAACCCCTCCCCATCTATATAAATACTTCCTTGATGGACCATGCTCGGTAACTAGATGGACTAGACCTAAACTGATGTGAAAGGGTTGGCTCTCGAATCTGCGTACGACTCTAAATATGTGATAAGCGTTTCTACCCTTTTCAGAGGCATCCCACTCTTCCTGCCATTGGAGGTCGGTGCTTTCGCGGATTTCCGATGTAGTTCGCTCATCCTCCCCACGCTTCCTCATCCTGAGATATTTCAGTTCTTCAATATATATAAGTCGACTGGAGGATTACCAGAAAGGGTGAAAATCGCATCATTTAAAGTGGTAGAGTATGCTCCAAGGGAGGCCCTAAGAACTTTGGCCTGGGAAGATCTTAAAGCTCTTTTGACGTGTGTATGGTTAATTCTGTGGCCCCAGACTTCGGAACCATAAGTAATGATTGGTAAAAAACTGCCTTGTAGAGCCTTTGGTACACTCTTGGATTTATCCCATATTTTAGCCTTGTGAGACGAATAACTTGATACATTAACTTCCTCGCCTTTTCGGCGGCATACTTAACGTGTTCTATGTATAAACGGGAGCTATCCAGGATAATTCCAAGGTAATTTATTCTTTGTATGAACACAATCCTATGATCGCTAATGGTCAGTATTGGCACTCGGCCAGTAAGTTTTCCTTTAAACTGCATAGCATGCGTTTTCTCAGGAGCGAACTTGAGTTTGTTCGTAGTAGCCCAGGATTGTAATTGAGCCTCCGAGGTTCTGAACTTATCCTCTAATTCATTTCTAGAGTTCGCGTTAATCATTAGGACTGCGTCATCAGCATAGGCAATTATCTTGACACCTTGCGGAAACTCCAACTTCAAAAGGCTATCAAAGTTTATGTTCCAAAATAAAAGACCCAGAATGGAGCCCTGTGGGCAGCCTTTGTTAGAATGTCTATTAATCATTTCATCATTATTGATGACTGAGATCGATCTATCAGATAGATATGATTCAATTAAGGCATACAGGTCCCTTAAGACATTGATCTTCCTGAGTGTGAGGAGCAGATTTGGCCACCACATATTGTCAAAAACACCTCTTATGTCAAGAAAGACTGCTATGGTGTGCTTTAGAGGTGAGGTATCTATAAATGTATTCAGTGCCTTAATGGCTGTAATAGTGCTCTTGCCAGTCACAAAACCATGTTGGTCAGAATTCAGAGGACAGAAGTCCTCTATGTACTGGAGAAGACGGTTGGCAATTAATCTTTCAAAGGTCTTCCCCAGCACAGAGAGGAGACTGATTGGTCGGTAGTCTCCAGTGGATGACAGATCCCTGGGTCCCTTCTTAGGGATGAAGGTGACTCTTGCATTTTTCCATATCCTGGGAAAAATCCCAGCAACTAGAAGGTCATTATACAACGATAGAAGAAAATTTATTAGGTATTCATTGAAATTTTTAATCAGCTCGATTGGTATGAGGTATGGGCCCGGGCAACGGCCGGATTTGGCTTTTTGAAGGGCAGCTTTGACCTCCACGACTGAAAAGAGATTGACTGTGTTTGAGTTATTATAAGGCAGTGATATTTCAGCACGGATATTGGCATGTGTTGCGTCCTCGTTGGTTGGGTGATCCAAGGGCAAAAGATCATTTATAAGCAATCCCAAGGATTGGGTGGTATTTTCAGATAAGTTTCCATCTTGGTCTCTGAGAGATCTAAGTGGAATGGACTGGTGTCTCTTCCCTGAGCCAAGCTTGTACACAATGCAGAATGGGTCACTGTTCATATTTTCAGTTACAAATTTGTCCCAGCTGGTTCTTTTGGCATCCTTGACGGCGCGTTTAAATTCCCTTCTTGCGGTTCTCATTTGGTGCAGTAATCTGTCCCTGAAATTACCTGCCTCGAGTGAGTGGGTTCTTCTGCGTAACCTATAAAAATTGCGCTTCAAGATGGATAGCTAAGGCGTCCACCATGGAACAGACTTAAGTCTGGAGCTGCGCTTTTTTAGTTTTGAGGAGCATACGGTTTTAAGAGCTGCTTGGAGTT
This sequence comes from Stictocephala bisonia, assembly GCA_035578905.1. Lineage (NCBI taxonomy): Eukaryota > Metazoa > Arthropoda > Insecta > Hemiptera > Membracidae > Stictocephala > Stictocephala bisonia. The sequence continues at coordinate 150,389 of JAQJVL010001033.1, forward strand.
GGTTTGCTCGGATGTTAGGATCCAGTGATGGATTTATTCTGTTCAGAATGGAAGTGACTTCCTCGTTAACTATTTCAGGGGAAACCTCTTTGTAACTGAAACCTTTCTCAGCTAGCTTAGCGCTCGGATTCTGGGGGAATATTTCAACAGTGATGAGCCTATGGTCACTGATGCTGCCATCAAGGAGCACATACCAATTTCCAGTCTGGGGGAACAGCAAGTTGGAGGATAGGGTAATGTCAATGTTTCCTCCATCCTGATGGGTAGGGACATGTCCTGGTTGATTTAGAACATGTAAATTGTGATCGAGAATACAATCCTCTAATTCAAGCCCTTTTGGATTGGTGTCGGTGTTGTGCCACAGAACTGATTGGGCGTTGGCATCGATGGAAATTAGAATCTTCTTATCTCCAATAACGGTCAAAATTCGATCCAATTTTCTGATATAACCACTTATTTCCTCACCGCATTGGAAATATGCACTGATGAAGTATATGTTTTCTCCATATAAATGGATTTGTGTGACAGAGAAATGTGAATCTGAGCATTGAGACAGCTCCTGCATGATTAAGGAAGTTGGAAAAATAGATGCGGCCATTGGCCTAATGGTGTTTGTGCCAGCGACTTTGAATTGCAAGCCCAGACCAACTATCTGGCCTGCCCTGGAATATGGCTCTTGTACGAGCATCGCAGAGAGGGTTTTCTTGGCAAAGATTTCTCGAATTTCTGATGTGGCCACTTTCGAATTTTGTAGATTCAGTTGTCCAATTACGAATTTATTGTGACCCATAGTCTCGGTCTGATCTATGATCCTTTGCCACTCTCTTTGATACGCTGGGCATTTCTTGTCGTGAACACTGTGCTTTGCTTTTGTTTTAGGGCAGTTGGCACAAACAGGGTCCAGCCTAGTGATTGGACAATTCTTTCTGTCATGGCCTTGTGCGCCGCAATGTCAGCAGATATCCTTCTCGGCCTGACAATCCTTTGCAATGTGGCCAAATCGCTGGCATCTAAAGCATCTTGTGACAGAAATAAATTCGGCAGCTCTGCAACTCTGCCAGTTCAAGAATATTTTTCCTGTACTAATAATTTTTCTAAAAATTGTGGGCGAACATTCAACTACCCAGTTAACCTGGTCAGAGTCTCTAGGACCAGTCCTAAATCGGGGGGTGAAGTTTTGTGAAAACTCCTCAAAATCTTGTTCTCTAAAGTTTTGAGCGTGTATATCTTGAGTCATTTCCTCCTGAGAGTAATTCTTATCTATTGAGTAAATAATGACTTTTGGAGGTCTCTTGGAGGGTTTCTTGATCTCAAGAAATGGCTGTAGTTTTCGGGCTTCTTCGGTACTATTGGTGTCCTTGTCTAGTTCCAGAGCAACACCTTCGTTTCGGATCTTGGAGAGCTTATGCACTCTTATATCCAGGTCTTTTGGATTCAGATTTTTCTTAATGAGATCCTTTACTTCCTCAGAAGTACCATTTTCTAATTTTGGGTAAATTAAGAGAGTGTTGGTGCTTGCAGGTTTTGATCTTGTAAAAGTCGTGGTGGAAGTTATTGGAGCAGAAGCAGCTTTCTGTGCGTAGGAAACCTGTGGAGTTTGAGATTTAATTGCTGAGAGGATATCAGTTCTCTCCTCCAATTTAGCATTTGCCTTGAGGGCATCGTCATGTAGAGCTATTAATATGCTTTGAACGTCGCTGGCGATTTGCATCATTTCCCTGCATTTTGCGGAATTGAAATATGATTTGAGGTTTTTCATTCCGTTTCTAGCAATGTCCTCGATTCTTTTTAAGGATCGTATGCCATTAATGAATGGATCGGCCACAGGAGTGTCCTCATCCACATTTCCTCTGGTCTCATCACCGGTCTCAAAGTCTGGTTCAGTTAAATTTGGTCTCTTGCTCGGTGTGTCTTGTTCATCGGTAGGTTCGAAAGGTCTTTTATCAGTTCTGTCATTTTTGGATGGCGACTTTGCCAATTTTGCGGACCTCTTGAAAGGGTCCGGGACGTCCATTTCTGCCCTTCTACAGTAGGTGAAGGCCCCTTAGCCTTGCCTGGGATTTTTATTGCCCCACCCTACTCAATTCAGATGGGGTTACCCAGGCTTGGTTTCCCTGATGACCAGGGAATCTCGTTAATCCATTCATGCGCGTCACTAATTATATGACGAGGCATTTGGCTATTTCTTCAATGGTTGCTGCCATCAATGCCCCGTAACGGGTTGTCGTCGTTTCAAAAATGTTCCCCGCTGCCAGAAGGCAACGGGTGGTTTTGATGACTCTCCCTCATCTAGACGCGCATGTGGTTAGTCTATCTCCCTATCTCTATCCTAGCGTCCGAAGAACAACCACTACCCCCGCGAGTCCAACACCAAGTGTCGGAACACCCCCGACCCCGCGGTACCAGTAGTAATCTTTCACAGCACTGGTCGGCCGGGTATCCTCTTCAGCCTCAAATCAGGGCCCGTGATCTTCAGCTCCTCTTTTAATCGGGTCTCCTCAGCTCCCTTCCGGAATCCACGTCCTTCTGGGGCGGGGACGTTATCTGGGCGCCCGGACCCCAAACCAAGCACCGAAGTACCGAATGCAGGGGCCGAGCCCTTACTTCCTCATGCTTCGCTCTTCTGGCGTTCAGTGTCAGGAAGCGTCTTAAAGGTCAAATCAATTGAACTCAGTGTCACCATGCTTCGCTCTTCAGGCGGTCAATATCGTAAGAATGAGATCACTGCTCAATCCTGACTGAGTCAAGAAAGAACAGAAGTGCATGCGAACCCCAGGCTTCGCTCACATGGGCGTTCCTGTCGGGATCGCATGCTGGTCAAATCAGGTGCCTGAAAATGTTTCAGGTTCGATCCAGCTCCCATGCTTCACCCTAAGGCGTTCAATATCGAAGCTGCGTCGTTGTCAAGTCAGGTTCCCGCGATCCCCAGGCTTCGCTCAAAGGCGGTCCGTATCGGGATCGCAGGCAATGTCATATCAATGTCAACTGATGTCGTGAGCCGGCCTTCATGCTTCACACAATTGGCGTTCAATTTCAAGGCCAAGTCAGTCAGTCAGTCGAGTCCCTACGATCCCCAGGCTTCGCTCAAAAGAGGCGTTCCGTTCCGGGATCGCAGGCTGTCAGTCCGTGCACATTGACACTCAAGATGGGTCTCACCCCCACGCTTCTCCCTCGATGCCTCCGCCAACGAGTCTCCCTTCTCCACTCTGACGGTGACATCGACGATGAAGGCTCTCCTGTCAATCTTGATGACCAGGTCCGGACGCAAAGGTCCATCATTCCCCTCGAAAAGTTGTTCGCGCGCGACCACCCAGCCAGCCTCGGTGGCCCTTTCGTTCACCTGATCAACAATTCGGTCGTGCCTGGCCAGTCTACCCCCGTTCCCAGCAAAGCAGACACCACTAACGTGTCCCATCGTCTCGATGGCATCATGACAGTTACGACAATTGGGACTAAGCTCGGAGTCAACGCGATGCAGTACCTCTCGAGTCGGGAACACGTTAGCCCTGAGCTTGAACAAGTCAATCTCTTCACCAGGAAATAGAGTCTTTCTGACTAACCAGGCATTATCGAACTTATTATTTCTAAAACAGGGTGCTCCCTGGCCTTGAGTTGGTAGAGCTCGCCATTTTGCATGTTCTTCTTCCTTCCTCTTCCTCTTCCACTCATCAATCGCTGCCTCGGTAGTAGGCCAAGCTAGTCCCATCGACTCCGCCACTCGGGCGAAGCGACGGACTGCTCCCTCCCCGAAAACAGCCCTTGTAACTGGATCGTCCCTCTGCAACTGCCTGATAGCCGCCTTGAGGTTGGCGGCCCTGACAAGATCAAGAAGCCTAGGCAAAGCCAGACCCCCATCCCTCTTCCTGCAGTGAACGAGCCCGTCCCAAGTCGAGAGTGGAAGATGGAAGAGTTCTTTAACCCTCCCCCTCAAAAACCTGTCGAGCTCACCCAACGCCGTCGAAGATGGAGAATCACAAATCAAAAGATGATAATACCCCGGTAGATTATATTTAGTCAATAAATCTAATTTCTGCATCGGCTTCAGGCCGAGGCGACAGCACCGGTCAACACTGGCCTCAATTTTACAGTAATTCGACCGATTACTGATACCCCGAGCGACGGAGAAGAAGGCCCCCAGGTAGCGGACCTCCTCCTCCACCCCGAAGCACCTCAGCCTGAAGTCGTCCAGATCAACAGTTGGAGACAAAGCAACCCACGATTTCCCTTTTTTTTGTAACCCCAAACACTCCACACTTCTCCGGTGACAAGGCCAAATCCACCTTTGAAAGGAATCTCGAGACACGGGTCATCAGGCTTCTTAAGCCATCCTCGTCCCTCGCTAATATGACAAGATCATCAGCGAACGCCAACACAGAAACCCGACAGCCGTTAGCAGCAAAGGACCCCTCCATCGTTACCAAGTCCCGAAGGAGAGGATCGAGGACCACGTTGAACAAGATCGGGGATAACGGATCCCCCTGCTTGACACCTCGGCCAATCAGAAGCTCCGCACCCCCGCAGTTCCTCAAAACGGTCCTCGAGCCCTCATAGGCCCTCGCCACAGCAGCGACCACCTGCGCCGGCACCCGCTGAGATCCCAGAGCTCCAAGGATGGCCTTGTGTGGGACACTGTCAAACGCCTTGCTGATGTCAAGGACAGCGCCACACAGACTACTCTTTTTCCCAAGAGAAAGGATCTCGTGGAGAGTTCTAGCGTTACTGAATCAACCATTACCCTCCACAAAATCCCTCTGCAAACTTGAGAGATGAATGCTGTCCCGTACCCGCGTCTCGAGAACCCCACTGTACAGCCTGGAGAGAACACTTCCCACAGTAATGGGACGCCACCCGCTGGCAATTGACAAGTCTTTCCCTTCTTTCGGGATCATGGTAGTGAAGTTATCCCTCCAGGCTGTAGGGAAGCACCATGTTGCAATGATGGTATTAAACAATGCAGATAAAACAAGACAAATCTGGTCACGACCGAAGAGGTTCTCCTTTCTTATACCGTCTGGACCTGCAGCTCCACCAGGCTTCAGCTTTTTAAGCCGCCTGCGTACCTCCCCCGCGGTGATTGGCACAAAATCATCCCTGCGCATCGGCGCCGCAAAACGGTAGCTGCAGGCCCCTTCGACCCCCCATAAATCCCGATAAACATCCGCGATCTCCTGGGCTGGAGGCAGCACGGTCGGGTCTCCGGTCACCAAGTCAACCCGATCCTCCCGGATGAGCTCAGCCAATTTGGATGGGCCCCTCCGGAAGGCCTGCTGGGTGCTCGCATACCTCATCCTACGCACCCCATCTCTTCCTGCGGTCGGCCCCCTCCTAGGCCTGACAGACCCTCGTTCCCCAGGAACCTCAAGAAGAGCGTCCGTCAGGCCCCGGACGATCCGGTCGACCACCTCTTGTGTGGGTGTCCTCCCCCCAGCCCAGGAGTCCCTGATCAAAATCCCTATTTCAGTGTTGAATTCCCCATCTAGAATATAATCCCTCACAGAAAGGAGAACCTGTTCCTCTGGGTCAGGCTCCAGGACGGCTCCACCCGGCCCTTTTCCGACTGACACATCGCTCTCAGATTCGCTCAAATTTTCAACTATAGGTTCTAAATTTTCATTCAGACCAGCCTCTGGAACCGGAAGGGTTCCATTGGCCCTCAAAAGTGCAACTTTACTTCTAATCTGTTTAGTGGTCTTGTCCGGCAGCAAGATCCTCAAGGGACCAGAGTACCGCACATGGTCGCCACCATTCCTAAAAAAGGCGACAACCGCAGCAGTCTCCTCCTCAGACCAGACGCCAACCCGGACAAGACCCCTAACTCGTCGATGTGCCAGTCGCTCCTCCACCCGAACGGTCGGATGATGGTGCCTCTTATGTTGTGAGAGCCCCGACTTCGAGCCAAACCCCCTGCCGCAAACATGGCAGACAAAGGGCAAGTCTCTAACCGTGACCCCCCCACACACTGAGTAGTGGCAAGGAGCCGCGTGAGGACCCCTAAAACTTCTGTCACACTTCGAACAATCAAAACCCAAAGCCTGTCCCGGATGAGCCGCTCTATGGTGGCGCACGACGTCACCAGGTCTTGTGAAGAACCCCCTGCAGATCCCACAAGAAGTCGGTTCCCAGGGGATTCGATACAAGGTACACTCCGCCGCCAGGTCTACTCCAAGTCCCTGCTCTGGGCCAAATCGCACGACTAATGGCTCAATGGCCATAGTCAGTACTTCTTTGGCGGACCTCCACCGCCCTCACGTACGCGGGACAGTCCTTACTAGAGACATCGTGCTTGTCGTCCTTCCGAAAGCGGCGACAAGCACCACATCGTGCTTCAGCACTGACCTGATCGCAATCTTTGTGTTCATGTCGCCCCACGCAATGAGAACAAGTGGGGGCCTCCTCCTTGCAGTACCTGGCTACGTGACCGTAGGCCTGGCACCGGTAGCACCTACTGACGTCCAGGTAATCCTTCACCTTGATACATTCCCACTCATAGAAAACCCTGTCCTGCTCCCTAAGCCAATTCCTTACTTTACCTGAGCACTCAATAACCCAGTGCTGCTTGTCAGGCCTATTTGACTTGATCCTTTTCAATACTTTACACTCGTTCTTAACGTCTCTGAAGGAGATGTTCTTGTCAGGATTCTGATCGTATATCGTCCCCAAAACATTAACTTCCTCCTCCTTCCCTACGTTCGGAAGATCATAGATCATAATCTTAGGCTTGATCATGTTCGGTTCCCTGGGCTTAAGGCCCGAAGCCTTCAACTTGTCATTGTTTATAATTTTATTCAAGCTGCTCTTATGAGCGGTCTCTATGGCTATGCCACCCCGCCCGATCCTCCGGAGGTTCCGGACCTGGATTAATTCCTCCGTGGGATTGATAATGGACACTACTTTTGACTTCACCTCCTCTGAGGACAGAAGAGGCTTACCAGTCCCGTCGACCTCCGGGTAAACCAGGACCGTGTTCGGCTTGGGGGGCATAGCCCTTACATCCATACCTTGTTTCCTAACTATTCCAGCGTAGCTGAATGCCGGTACATCTGAGGGGGAGGAACCCGAACCAGCCCCCCCGCTAGGGACCATCTCCTTCTTGAGGGAGGAGATGGCTCCAGCGATGGAGTGCTCAACAATGGCACCGATTTCTCGAGACCATGAAGAACATATCTCGGTCCGACTCTCGTCCCTCCCTCTCAGATACTCGACCTCTCTAACATAATTATTGTTGATCTTGTACATATCAGTAATTATCCTGTTAAATCTATCGACAGCTTCAACGGGTATTCTCTTGCTCTTCTCTTTCCTGATCCAGTTCTCGAGCTCAACCAGTTTATGAACCATATCATAAGAGTCCTCATCCTTCTGTGGGCTTGTCCTCTTCCTCTTCTTCTCACGCCTTGGTCCCTCGGCGCCCTCATCTGAGTCCGCCTCGGTCTCCATGGCACTCATCCCAGAAGTCGGAGTAGGTCCATGAATGGTCGATGGAACAGCAGCCGGTAGAAGGGGGGGGGAGTCACTAATGGAGGGCCCCCCCCGACCGCAGCAGCCAATCGACCCGCCTCCAGTAGTTCCTGGTCCCTAGCCGACCATCTTCTCCGTCGTTCCTCCCTTCTCCTCCTCTCGTCTTCCTCAGAATCCCTAGCGGCCGCAGCAGCAGCGGTGGCAGCAGCCGCAGTGGCAGCAGCCTCAGCAGCAGCAGCAGCAGCAGCGGCAGCGGTGGCCTCGGCAGCGGCGGCAGCAAGTGCCGCGGAAGGTCTCTTCTCCAATCCGGGAGGTGTCCTTAGTGTCTTGGACGATCTTCTAGTAGGGTCGGGTGGCGGCGGATCTTCGTCGCCACTCGCCATGACAGTAAATTTTCAGTGATTTTTTATATATTTTTTTTGTATTTTCTTTCCCTAAGGATTTTTATAATTTTTTTGTGTTTTTTTATAAATTTATATTATTTTTTTGTGTTTGTTTTGTGATTTTATAGATTTTTTTTGTATATTTTTTTCACTGAATTGAAAACTTCCTTATAACTACAAGAATATACACAACCAGAAAAACAACAATAATACAACAAAGACTATTCTAAACAGGAAACTATTTGTATAGTTATATAAACATCAAGTGGACAATATCAATACAGCACAAGGATTAGTGAGGCAGAAAACCAATTAACACGTTCGCTGCTGATGGTGCTGCTGCCTGTTCTGAGCATGCGCTTGGTGCGGAGTGCGGATCCGCACCAACTTCGTATCATAACTGTACGAAAAATTAAATCGCTAGCTACGAACGAACGGTAAAAATTTGTTCAACTGAATGTTTTAAGCAAGCTCACAATGAATCCTCTGTCTGTGGCCAGTGCTCGGCGCCGGGCGCACACTAAACAAATAACATGAGTCATCCAATATGGTGCGGATCCGCACCAAGTGCATGCTCAGAACAGGCAGCAGGGTGCGGATCCGCACCATCAGCAGCGAACGTGTTAAATATAACAATAGCAGTAGACCCTTGCGATAAGCCTTTCCGAGGGTCAGAAATTGCTCGACCCAAACCAGCCGGGAAAACCTGTTTATGAGAGTTTCATGTCGAACTAATTCCCAATCAAATAAAGAAATAATGTTATTTTAATCAAATGCTCCTTACCAGGATGATCAATCAGCTCTGGAGCACAGCGACAATACACAGAATTTAATCACAATTATTTACATATAAAAAACACACTATAAACATGATAAAAACACTATTAAAATAGACAAACTGCGGAGCGATGTGAAACACGTCTGCTCGCTACAAAGGTTAAGAGAGTCATAGTTACTCCCGCCGTTTACCCGCGCTTGCTTGAATTTCTTTACTTTTACATTCAGAGCACTTTTTTTTTTTTTTTTTTTTTTTTATTTGACATCATCCCCACCTTTCGGTATAATGATGTATCACGTTGTTATATCTTTATATTTCTTTTGTTCCTTCATATTGTAATTTTATTTATCAATTAGTCATCAAATTTAATGTGCCCTTTATTCTCCTGCCGTATCGGCAGGGGACCCAAGGGTTCGAGGTCCACTGGTGGAATGGGGGGGGGGTGAGAAATTTTCTCAGGTTTAGGGACGTCATAGTCGGGTTTTCTGTCTCTCGTCATCTTTTAGCGCTCTTTTTTTTTTTTTTTTTTTTTTTTTTTTTTTTTATTTTAGGTAAGAAGATTTTTAGGTTCATTTATATTTTTGTATTGTGTCTTCATGGCTCATGGGTTTCTCTTTTTCTGATTTCTACTATCTAGCTTCTTCAGAAGCCACTGCCCCCACGAATCCAACCTCAAACAGTTAAACTGTTTATGGGGATCACTGGCTGGGGTGAGCCAGTGATGGGCTTCCCCATCCCGTGGTACAGAATTCTTATCACGGGCCTGCTCGTCCCGGGTGTCCGCCCCGTGGCCATGATTATGGCTTTAGTTAGGTTTGTCTCTCACTAGTGATGGCTTTGTTTACCATTTTAAGAACTTTGAAGGTTTCTTTATTTCTTATTAGTGTTGATAGGTTCCAAGGAGTTTCAGCAAGTTTTGCTGCTTCTTCGTAAAGTTGTATTCTATGTTCTTCGTGTTCGGGGCATTCCAATAGTGGATGTAGTGGACTGTCTATTTCATGACAGAATTCGCAATTTGGATTTTCAGATCTGTTAAATCTAAATAGATAGGCTTTGTATGGGCCATGTCCAATTAGGAGGTGGATGATTGTGTACTCAAGTTCATCTAAATGTTTTAAAGTTTGCCTTTCTTTAATTAAGGGTAACAGGTTGTACATATAACGTCCAGTGTCAGCTGTGTTCCATTCTGCTTGCCATGATTCCATATATCTAAGTTTTATTTGGTTTTTAGGTTCTTCGAGTAATCCCAGCTTTTTTCTTTTTAAATCGTATATTTCCTCCAATTTGAGGTTTATCGGCAGGTTATTTGTTATCACGCATAGTGACTGAAGTGGTGAGGTTCGATAAGCACCTGTAGTGTTGATTAATACTTGTCTCTGTGTTTCCTTGAGACTCTTTTTAATACTCCAATTGTTCCTCCTATGAAACCATACCATGAACCCATAAGTTATGATTGGTATGAAAATTGTTTTATATAAAAAATTTAAGCTAACAGATTTTGCACCATAGCATATTTTTAGAGTCCTTGATATTTTTCCAAAAAGGGTTTTAGCTTTAAGACCTTGAGTCTTGATATGTGGGAGAAAGGTAAGTCCAGTATCGAGTATTAGTCCAAGATATTGTATTGTATTTTCATTTTTTATTCTGTCACCTTTATATTTTATCACTGGTGGTCTGGCCGCCATGTTGCCCTTCAGGATAATCATTTTCGTTTTGGATGCCGATATTGTCATCTTAGTCAAATCAGCCCAGTCTTCTAGAATTTTAGTCACCTGGTTACCAATGTTTTCAATTTCTCTTCGGGTGTTTCCGGAGATTAAGAATGCGACATCATCAGCAAAAGCAACTGGTAAGACCCCTTCTGGATATGGTTTAATCAGTAGGTTATCGAAAGTTATGTTCCATAGAAGAGGACCCAGTACAGAACCTTGAGGGCATCCCTTCGTCATAGTATTAGTGACTGTTTGGCCATCACTGGATAGATAAGCTTGTCTATTTTTTAAATATTATTTTAATGTGTTGAACATTGTCTTGGATACGTTGATCCTTCTGAGATTTTCGAAGATTTCTGGCCACCATAGAGTGTCAAAGGCACCCTGGATGTCTACCATAATGGCAACGACATATGTGTTAACATTGTTTAAGGTGTAGTTTTTAACTTTTTCAATTGCATCAATTGTACTTTTGCCAGATCTAAAACCATACTGGTTATCGCTGAGGAGATTATTCTCCTCTATGAAATTCATGAGTCTGATTTTTAGGATCCTTTCATATATTTTTCCTGCCACAGGTAACAGGCTGATCGGTCTGTAAGATTTTGGATTTGACCAGTCTCTATCCCCGGCCTTCCTTATTATTTTAATTTTAGCTATTTTCCAAATGTCCGGGAAATATTCTTTTTCTAGGCAAACGTTGTATAACTGTTGTAATGATTCTCGATTTTCTTCATCCAGGTTTATGAACACCTCAGGTGGTATAAGGTCTGGACCAGTAGCTCGTTTGGGTTTTGTCTTAATAATTGCTTCATTTATTTCTTCCATAGTTATCGGAGGTTCGATGTTTTGGAAGATTACGTCTTGCATATGTTCTCTTATACCTGTTTGCATTTGATTGTCTTCCTCTGGATCGTCCGGAGGGATGAGTGTCATGAGTAGGCAAGTCATGGTTTCAATCGTAGAGGTTGTATGATTGCCATTTGTTTGTAGAGTTGTAAGGACATCTTTGTTTTTCAATTTGTCTGCAGCAAGCTTATATGGAAAGCTATAAGGATCATTTTCTGAAGCAGTTGTCATAAATCTAATCCAACTGGTCTTTTTAGATTCTTTAATTAAATTCTTGTAGTGGATTCTTTGTCTTCTAAATTGCGCTTGGTAATTTAGTTTTGCTCTGCATGGGCAGCAATTTTGTGCTTTGCGCCTTGACCTCCCTAGGTCTGCTCTTGCCTGTGTTAATTCTGGTGTCCACCATGAGACATGCCTGTCACGAATTTTTATCTTTTTCAAATTACTTGTACAGGCTCTAGTCAGCGAGTCCTGTAGTTCTTTAGCTGCTCTTTCAACATCTAAGTCATTTCTGACAAAGATTGGTTCTAGGTTCTCAATGTTGGCCTTGAGAGTTTCATTGATTTTCTGGTAATTGGCGTTTTTGAGATTAAATTTTTCAAGTGTTATAGCAGATCCTTTGTGTCTAGTTTTGATCTCAAAAGTAATTAAATTGTGGTCACTCAGACTCTTGTCGCTATGAACTTTCCAGTTGATTATTGATCTGGATACATTTGTTGTAGCAAGAGTTAGGTCTATATTGGTGCCTGATGTGTGGGTTGGTGGTTGAAAAGGTTTGTTTACCAGGACTAGGTCGTTAGTTTGTATAAAGTCCACCATAGATGCGCCTTTGATATTTTCATCAGAACAGTACCACATTGGAGAGTGAGCGTTGGCATCGATACAAATTATTGTATCTTGTCCTACTAAGGCATCAAGAATTTTTTGTAGGTCATCAAGGTACGGTTCAATTGGTTCCGCACACTGGAAGTATCCAGATATTAGGTTTAAATGGCAATTTGTTATTTTTATCTTGCATACTGTGAAATGTGTTGATTGAAATTGTAGCATGTGTAAAGGTTCAAGATTTGGCTTACATATTATAGCCGCCATGGGTCTATCTTCTGGTGAAGAATTCCCCATTATCAGGTTCGAAGTTGTCAATCCAAACCCTTTAATTGCTCCCGCAATTGAGTATGGTTCTTGTACTAAGAAAAAGTCAATTTTGTTTTCTCTCATAATTTGTCTTGCCTCTGAAGTTGCTTTTGTAGAGTTACGGAGGTTTAATTGTCCAATTTTAAGTTGATTTCTTGATCCATAACGTTCCAGATTAGAATTTCTGTAGTTTTCACTCATAGGAAATCATTTTATTTATACGTGCTATCTCTACAGCAAATAATTGACATTTGTTTGATGAGACGTCGTGTTCATGATCCTTATTCTTATTTCTTATACAGTTTATACATCTATATTTCCAGGTCTTTTCAGGGCATTCGTTGAAGTGGTGACCTTCCTTGGCACAATGACCACAGAAAGGGTTTTCTTCATTACAAGATTTTGCAGAGTGACCATATCGTTGACTTTTGCAGAGTGACCATATCGTTGACATTTGAAGCATCTGGTAACTATGGTGTATGGTTTAATTTTGCAGGACTGCCAATCAATGTACAGTCTTTCAGATTTTATCAGATCTCTAACTGGTTTGCCAATCTCAACAATCCATTGGGTGACTTTTGCATCTCTAGGCCCAGTTTTGAAAATTATGTTAAAATTGTTTTTAAAAGTTTCCTCGGGGAGTTCATCTTCAAAGTTTTGCTTGTAGATTGTGTCACAGACTTCAACCTTATCCCAATCAGCCGGGACATCAAAGATTTTGAATTTTGGTTTATTTGCCTTTGGGGTTCTGGTAACAAAGGTTTGTCCCAGTTGGTTCTTAATTTCAGTTTCTTGGTCAGGGGGAAATTCCAGAGCAATACCACCATTTCTGATACTTGATATGCGATTTATTTTGATCTTCATGTCCCTCGGGTTAATTTTCTGTTGAAGATCCAATTTGGTCTCCTCTGAAGACTGGTCTTTTTTGTCCTCAGGAGGGTAGACCAGTAATACCTTATGTTTAGGTTTATCTGGAACTTTTCCAACCTTGACTATGTTGGAGTATGTGATTTGAGGTGTCCCGGCCTGTGGCCAAGGTGGAGTTTGTGTCTTAGCTAGTTTAAGCTCATCAATAGAGTTCTTGATCTCAGCAAGATCATTATTTTTTATTTTGGCTAATTTTGTTATGGTCTTCGCCTGTTCCTGATATTGACCTAGAAGTCTTAGATGTCTGGCATTAAGTTTATTAAAGTTTGCCTTTATGTTTTTAATCATCTCAGGCATCTGGGTTGCTTGTGAAATGGTCGGAGTTTTCTTTGATTTAATCAAAGTTATGATAATCATTTGTAGTTTGTCTATTTCTTCTAGGTCTGACATTCCTAGGTCATATTCATTGGAAAAATCCTCAAGTTCTTCTGGATCATCTTCAACGTTCAAAGTATTGTCTTCAGGTTCTATCTGGACTTCATTTCTGGTTGCTTCATAGTTTTCAAGTTGGCTTTCTGTCCTTTTTTGGCTTTGGCTCAAGGTTTGTGTAAGTGGGATAGTCATGTTTTCAAGATTTGTTACTGGTGTCGGTGGCAATTTATGCAGTGACTTTTCCATGGGGATGTCACTGTCATCCGCCATGTTAAAAATTTGGTTTCTTCTAGGTGTTGACTGCTGGTGATTTCTACCCTTTTTGCCTTTCTGGCTGTCCCTTTGGCCGTGCAGGGGATTTTTATTTCCCCAGGGGTATTTAGTTCCCCCTGGGGTTACCCGAGCTTCGTTTTCCAGCTGCGGACCTGGCTAGTTGTTAAGCCTGCGGGGAGGTAGGGACCCACAGAGTATGTTTATTTTCGGTTATGTATTGTCTGTAGTCGAGATTTTGCTTGTGCTGCGGGGGAGATTATCCACTCCAGAGAGTACTCGACTTTGGTATTGGTTATTTATTATTTAATAGAGCTATTGGCTGCTTGCGCTGCGATAATCACTCGTAAATGCTTTAATTCTCTCTGTGGCCGCAGCCACATTCAGAGCACTGGGCAGAAATCACATTGCGTCAATACCCGTTAAGGCCATCGCAATGCTTTGTTTTAATTAGACAGTCGGATTCCCCTGGTCCGTGCCAGTTCTGAGTCGATCGTTGAATGGCGACCGCGGAAGTAGGAGGCCCGTCCACGGGACGCCCCGTTAAGGGCGCGGAACCGCGACTAGACAGCCAACACCTCTCAGCAAGGAAGATCCGCGTGAGGCCAAGGCGCGAGACCGAGCAGAGAATCTGAACGCGCCGACAGAACTGAAGTCCCGCCGAACGCGCCCTTCAACTCGCCCAGGCCCGGCTCCCAGCACGTCTACGCTTCCCGACCAAGCCCGATACACCCCGATCCTCAGAGCCAATCCTTGTTCCGAAGTTACGGATCAAGTTTGCCGACTTCTCTTACCTACATTATTCTATCGACTAGAGGCTCTTAACCTTGGAGACCTGCTGCGGATATGGGTACGATCCGGTGCGAACTTTCCACGTAGCCTTCTCCCGGATTTTCAAGGTCCGAGGGGAAGATCCGGACACCACTGCAACTGCAGTGCTCTTCGCGTTCCAAACCCTATCTCCCTGCTAGAGGATTCCAGGGAACTTGAACGCTTATAGAGAAAAGAAAAGTCTCTCCGGATCTCCCGACGGCGTCTCCGGGTCTCTTTGGGTTGCCCCGACGAGCACTCTTGCGAGGGCCCGCTTTGGAACGGTTCCGCTACCGGGTTCCGGAATAGGAAACGGATTCCCTTTCGCCCAAGGGGTGCCATCGCCCGTCTTCCGATTGTGGCTCGCTGACACGCAAGCGCGAGCGCGCCCCGAGTTGAATCGCTCTTTAAAAGACTTTGGCCAGTCGGCGACCCACCAACGTGGGATTTCTTCTAGGGCTTAGGGTCGACTGACTCTTGTAGTAGAGTCAAGCTCAACAGGGTCTTCTTTCCGCGCTGATTTTTCCAAGCCCCTTGGCGCTGATTTTTCCCTTGGCAGTGGTTTCGCTAGATAGTGGATAGGGACAGAGGGAATCTCGTTAATCCATTCATGCGCGTCACTAATTAGATGACGAGGCATTTGGCTAAATTTTTTTTTGCTGAAATTTTCAGTATTCTCGACCAGCGGTATTTTATTCTATTTTTCTATATCTTTCCTTCTTCTTCTTTTCGACCGAGCCGGGTACAAGCCCCTACTCAATTCAGAGCCTGCCTCTGGGTTCCGACTCCTACTCAATTCAGAGCCTTCCCCCAGAGTCCGACTCGGCCGACGTTCCTCTTCCTAAATCAAACTCTTGTTATTTCTTAACTTTCCATTCTCAAATCTCTATTCTAATGGTCTTATATTCTATCTTATTTATTTCTATTTTGTTGAACATAAACATTTTCTTCTTTTCGAAATCAACAAAAAGCTTTCTTTCATAACTGTTCCATATTCTTTTATCTTTATAACTTCTTCTATATCTTCTTACCTATAGTCTTGGTGACTCTCTCCTATTTCTATTGAGGTCCTGAGAGCTAGTAGGGATATATCTCTCTTTAGTTTTATAGACTCTACCCCTATATCTCTCAGGGCCTTTGCGGCGTTTCTTGGAAGTGCTCCTCTGGCGCCGACGACTACGGGGATAACTTTTCCCTTCGTAGTTCCCATCTCTGTCCTAATGACATTGACAAGGTCCGCATAGTTATTATGTTTGCGGAGGGCCACTTCCGTGAGAGAGTTTTTGTTCTCAAACACCACCGTGACGTCAATGATGTGGGCTGTGTCTTTATTCTTAACAATCAAGTCGGGTTTCTTCAATAAGCCCTTGGTGTCCCTGAATGATTGTTCCCTGGCTACCACGTATCCTTTTGCCAAGCATCTTTCCTGAATGGACTTAACAATGGCACTATGCCGCTAATTCTTGCTGTCTTACTGGCTATACATTCACATAATACGTGGCCCAGGGACTCTACTTTTACATGACATCGTCTGCACTGGACCATCCCGGTCTTTTGTGCACGGTCAATTGCGACTCGGGTCCCGTAGGTGTTTGTTCTTAATTGGAGGCCTTTAATAAACATCCACGCTGGCATAGCTCTTGGGTTTAACAACCAGTAATTGCCGACAGGGTCGTCTCGAAAAGATTCGACTCCGGTGCCCTGCGACTCTTGGTTCTGCCAGCGTATATGCTCCTCTCTCTTCAACTGTAGCTTCCTACGATTTATCTGTTTAGGCAGTGGAGGAAAATCATCCACTAAACCTATCATCCTTGCCAGCTCCCTGAGCTTTTCTTCCCATCCACACACTCGGCTTAGCTGTTAAAGGAGCTTATCGGTGCTGCTTAGAAGCGCGCACCCGGCTCGCAAAGCGCATATTCGGATTTGGTTCACGAGTCTGGGAAATCCCAGACCCCCGTCCCTCTTCCTAGCGTATAACACATGGTCTGTAGTGCGTGGGTGGAGGTGCAGCATCCTTTTAATCTCAATCTTTATATCTCTGTCTAAGTTTTTCAGGGCATTGCCGCTAGGTAGATCTATGGAGAACTTGTGAGCAAAAGCAGGTATTATGAATTGCATAATCATTGTGGACTTTTGAGTTGGTTTCAAAGCCAATCTTCTTACTCTACTCGCAGCTTGTTTTAATCTCTTGATGTGTTCTAGATTATCCATGCCTCTGGCTACAGTGAAATCTACACCAAGGTAAGTAAAAGGTGCTCCTACTTGAAAATTACTTATGAGCTGGTCTCCTAGTGTGATCTTCGGGTCTTCAGCCACCCAGGCATCCCATTTCTGCTTCACCCAGAAGATACCAGATTTGGCGGCTGACAACGCCATGCCTGCTTTTTCAAGGTAAGTGCTGGTTGTATTTAATAAATAATTCATAGAATTATGATCTGGAGCAAACAAAATAACGTCTTCGGCAAATGCCGTACTTGAGATCTTTTTGTCGTCAACTGAAAACCCTCTTCCAGATTCTTCTAGTCTCTTAAGTAGCGGGTCCAGCACAATATTAAACAACAGCGGGGATAGGGGATCTCCCTGCTTCACTCCCCGTCTTATGCTGATCTTTTCCCCGAACGCTGACAGCATGGTCTCCGCATTACGGTACATACTCTTTACAATGTTGGTAAGACAGTGCGACACCCCCTGTGCCTCGAGAGATTCTCTAATCACAGGATGTGCCACACTGTCAAATGCCTTAGATACATCTAACTTTGCTCCGATGAGACTACTCTTTTTCCCAAGTCTTATAACTTCGTGCAAGACTACACAGTTAGCTTGGCATCCATTTCCAGGCATAAAGCCCTTCTGCCTATGGCACAGCTGTACTTGTGACCTAATTCTCATCTCTATTAATGCGGAAAATAGACGACCTAACACTGGTGCAATAGTTATAGGTCGCCAATTAGAGGCAGTCTTGGGATCTTACCCGGTTTAGGTATAAGAGTCGTTCGATTCACTAGCCAACTACGTGGATAAAGATTTTTGAATAAAATGATGTTGTATAGTATGGCTAATGTACCGGCGAATCCAGAACGGCTCTTTAGCCCAATCTTTGTCACTCCGTCCGGGCCAAGGGGCCCCTCCGGGCTTGAGCTTTGAGATTTTTGCTGTGACTTCTTTAAGGGTAATTACTTGTACTTCTGTATCAGCTATCCTCTCTTTCGGCTCTAGTCCTAGATTTGAGATTGTCTCTGTCTCCCACAGTTCTTTATATAATTTGATACATTCTTGGGGAGGATCGGTTTTTTTAGAATCCCGATCTAGTTCACCCAGATTATCCTCGATAATCAAATCGGCCAACCTGGATGGGTTCTTTTTAAAAAACTTTTGCGTCTTCGCATATCGGGTGACTTTTCTTCTTGTTCTTTCAGACCACCCATCCGTTCTGGCTCTGGGTCTTACGTCTCTTAGAACTTCTGGCTGTGCTTTTACTAATTTTTTTTCCAATTGGTGAACCCATGCATTAATTTCTTCTAGGGAGGGTACTCTACTTTTAATAAGTTCTTTGATTTCCGCCCCGACCGCGCAAACTGGCTGAACCTCCTGGAGTTGCAAAACAATGTTTCTCCAGGGGTCTTCCCTGCGTTCTTCGGGCGTGTTCCTACTTTGCGATGGTGGTGGGTCGGGGGATCTTGATTTACTGTTACTCCCTCTCTCCCAAACACTAGATCCTGACTATAGCCATCCCACACTAAATCTGGTGTGTTCGGGGCTGGGGACAGGTCTTCGTCTCTATTTTCGTCATCTCTCGCCATTTCTTCGCTTTCGGCTTCAGCCGTATCAACTTGAACTATATACTTTGGTGGACTATAATACGGGTTGAAATCATTCCCATCTTCAACTAACCGGGGTTCACTATTGGACCTACCGGGGTTGGGGACGGGAGGGGAGTCCTCGGACCTAAGGTCCGGATCGGAAAGAAAGACTAAGTCTGGTGTTGGTACCGTGGTGCCAGGAGAAGATTGAAAATCCGGCGTGATCAGAGAGTCCTGAAAACTCTCTTCACTCGTTACGGAGTTCTGAGAAAGCATTGGAATTCTAATTCGGAGAGCTGGTCTGGAAGGACCAGGCTCCGAAAAATCAGAAGTACTAACAGTTTGTGGTATCTCCCCTACTAGAGTGGAGATCCCACCGGGGAGCGAAGTTACGATGATCTCAGGGGGTTCAGCCGCACCCTCTTGGACCGACTCTTCCCTCTGATTCTCAGGTAGTGGGGCCAACTTACCACTCCTGAGCAGGGTCCTGACTCTGGCCCTGACCTGAACCTCGGTTTTCAGGGGCAAAACCCCAGCGATATACAAAGAGTATGCTCGCTGAGCACCCCCTCGACCGAAGTGGTCAGCCCACTTTTCGATAATGACCATGTCCTCCGCTTCCGACCAAAGATCGGAGCGGCGGACCCGCTTAGACGATGGTGGCGGAGGAAAGGGTGGTGGTGCTAATAGCTCCACGTTCCTCTCCTCAGGGTGTTGATGATTCTTATGGGTGGTCAACTCTCTTTGTGAACCCTACGACCTAGGGCAGTACGGACACTTAAAACCTAATGGGGAGGTGGGCCCCCGGCATTTCGAGAAATGCACGGTGGCAGAATGAAATTTGGAAAAAGTTGAGCTACATTTTTGACAGGAAAATCTAAGTGAAGTATTTACGTGTTGGCTACTGTAGTGTTCCACCAAGTCCGAAAACTTGGTGAACCACTGGGGACATCTCAGACATAACGAGGCCTTCCACGGTATTGAAAAACAGTCAGTGAGATCGCCAGCAACCCGCGATGGGGCGTTGTCAGATGTGCCAGCGAGCTCCATAGTTAAGTTAAGTTAGTTTGTTAAGAGAGTCATAGTTTCTTCCGCCGTTTACCCGCACTTGCTTGAATTTCTTCACTTTGACATTCAGAGCACTGGGCAGAAATTGATACCCATCCCCCTCCAAATCGGAAGTCGTGCCAACTGGGGGATGGCTCAAAACCAGTCAAGCGATGAGATCACGGGTGGCAGTTGGAGGGTCAAATTAAAACTCGGCAGCTGAGGAAAACTAATTTATTTTCAAGAAAACAAATAAATAATCATTTCAAAAAAACGGCAGAAGGCCACAATATCAAGATTCACTTGAATAAATGACCAGAAACACAAAAAATCAAAAAAAATACAAATTAACAACAAACTCTATAAATACCACATTTAACAATTACAAACTACATGGACCTATCTGCTGCAAACTAGAGACTCAAAAGAAAATTTAAGAACAACTAAAAGTGAAAATTTAGAAAAATTTAGACAACTCCAATTAACCCGGCAATTTAGCCCACAGCCCATGATTCCACCGAGGCCAGGGAGTAAGCCGGAATCCCTGGGCAGCTCCGAATGAAAGTTAAAGAAACACAATAAATAATCGCCCTTTTGGTAAAGATTTTAAAAATTAAACAAGTTAAAAAAATATAACACGGTACCGTTCTAGTAAAAAATCACTTCAAAACAACTACAATTCACGCAACAAATAAATAACATTAACTAACTTTAACACTAGGCCTAACCATAAAAATAACTAGTACAGTACCATAATTTAACAGTATAAAAAGAAAATCTGAAGACATACATAATATTGAGCTATCAGGGATACTAATGATTCACAAACAAAGTTAACAAGAGTGCCTAACAGAGATAAAATTTAGAAAAATATAACAACAAAAATAAACTAGTCTAAGATAAATAACAATAAATATTAACAAGTATATACACTATTAAAAAAAATATATGGCCAAAATAAAAATCACTTGGCTGCGTTCAAATTCAACGAAAACGTTCAGTTCATTTTTATGAAGCTAGGGGATAACATCTTCTTAATTTTGTTTATTAATTAATTATTTTTTTATTACACATTACAACCCCTAGCTCAGCCGCCGGGAAAAACATGGAACGCACTGACCTGAGGACAGAAGACTTCTACCCAAAGATGTAGGTGGGGCAGCAGGGTCACAGACGGCCTCTATACATGGTCCTCAGGCCAGGCTAGCAGTGTCGATGGTCAAACTTCGCCCGGACGGCAGGCTGAGGGAAAACGTCCCACTCAAGGACCCTGGAGTTTTGAGTCTCTAGTCCACAAACATGTCTAGACGATCGGCCGCTGAGAAACAAATCTACTGACAGGCCAACCTGACCGAAGCTGGAACAAGGAACGAACGAGTCCGAGCCAACGGCCACCAAAGTAAGCAAATCGCAGGGCACGAGCGGTCTCAGGCAGCCTGGCAGACCACGACGAACGTAACAAAACCGTACCGGTCAAACGACCCGGTACATATCTTAGTAAGCAATGTTTTCAAACTCGGGTACACATATCTTCTGCGCCGACAATAGGTTACTACGCGCTTGGTAGTGCCAGTAGCTACACTCGTGTCTCCGCGGCCTTCAGACTCGGTCTGTGATTACGTTGATATTCGTAGATAAACTTTATTATAGGACTATAGAAAGCAAGATAACAAATATATAGTATTTTATTTTTTAATTAGATGATTGTATTTCATGTTGATCTATTGTTAAATTTGATCCTATGAGACGAAACGTTCTTTTAAAGGCTATTTCTAATGGAATTTCGAAAAGTTCAATCTTAGTTCCACGATAAAAAAATCTTAATTACCAAAAACTTCAAGTAAATAAAAAGTTAAAGAACAAACAAATATATGGTATTGTTTTTGTTTAAGAGATGTTTTTATGATGTAACCAAATCAGACGGTTTTTAATCCACCTTAAACTTTTGTACACCAGTATAAACATAAACAGCTGTTATGTTTATTAATAAAAACACCGAGAGAACAGTGTAGGATTAGTCATTGTCTTTTCTTTTTATTGATGATAATTCTCCAACCGTTCTTAGACCTTAAGTGAAAGTAATTTTTATCTTGTTTGGAATAAAAAAAGTATCGGAATTTTAAATAGTTTTCAATGTGTATCAACTTTACACTTTTATTACTCAAAAACCCATTACTAAATCGCTTTTATTTTTTAATACATGGTTAACAGCTGATTAAATTGTTTTCAAATGTATTTTATTGAGTTTTAAGTTTATATTGTTTATTAGTCGTTAGATAAAGAGTTTGTAAGGGCCTTGGTTTACAAAAACGAAGAAGCCTTACAAATGCTAATGGTCTTGGTGGGTGTTTTCAAAATTTCCATGTTTGTATTCTGAACCCTTTTCTTCTTTACAACATTAATGTTAAACCTTTGAACTCTTAGCACAACGAGTGAGAACAACTGGAAAAGTTCATCCACCTGAAAATATATCAGAAAAACATTGCGTAAGAGATGATAAATCACCTGATGTATTAGCTGTTATACAGCTAAATCCTCAAAGGTCTACCAGATAACTTTCTAGGGACTCTGATATTAGTCACTCACTAGTCTGTAAGGTGCTTAAACATAACAAAATGCATCCTAACCACTTTGCCTAATTGTTTATATAATTTGTTGATATTGGTTATATAAACAATTAGGCGAAGAAGAAGGTTTATTTTGGGCTGAAAATAAATTTTAAAGAACTTAAACTTTGCGTACAAAGTACTCGGGTTTGATCAAGTTACGTACAAAAGTACTAGGGTTTGATCAAGTTACGTACAAAGTACTAGGGTTTGATCAAGTTACGTACAAAAGTACTAGGGTCTGATCAAGTTACGTACAAAAGTACTAGAGTTTGATCAAGTTACGTACAAAAGTACTAGGGTTTGATCAAGTTACGTACCAAAGTACTAGAGTTTGATCAAGTTACGTACAAAAGTACTAGGGTTTGAACAAGTTACGTACAAAAGTAATGGTAATGTAGCTTTACTGGAGCACTGGGGACCCAAGAGAATGGTTAATCAACACGCGATGTGGCATATTTGTTGGATTAATAATTGGCTCTCATTTCTTTCATTATAACCTAAAAGGTCTAGTTATAATGAATCCTTAAGCAACGAGTTACAAGCAGGTTCACATCTGTGGGCAAAGAGATATGTGGTAGCCCCTCATTATGCCATAGATGTTCGTAGCACACTTACAGCAGTGTTTGGCTCCAACTTGATTAGATGAGGAGGCCCATCAGTTGGCCAGCTAGGTCTAACTTTTACCTTGGGGCAAGAATTAAAGATAGAACAACACCCCCCGTTATTATATGAAAAAGGGGATACGAAGAGCATGCAGAGAAATAAGTGAAATTGAAACCAGCCGTCTTGGGGTTGAAATATGAACTGCTTGGTTATTTTTATTTATTTTTTAACTTCAATCGGCCAAAAGACCAATTTACAACGAGTTACATTTTTACAAAGTTACTTCAAGACGACTAAACTTATACACAAAAAGGGCCAAGCGAAACATACAACGGGACTTTAAAACTAAGAAACTTAAGGTAAGAGAAGGGACAAGCCAAACATGCAACTGGACTGGAACAACATAGCTAACAATATGCTACAATAACAACGGGTTATAAATGCCCTTTAATATAACACATTATTTTGATAATTAAGAAGTTATTGACAAATACAACCTGCGCGTGCATATAAAACGAGTTTAGTAACGTAAATGTATTTGCTTGGCATCGAAAAAGAGATTTGAAATCGTTCCCCATCTTTTTGTGACTCTCCTAATGAAACATTTACATCTTACATGCACTCTACATTGTTCTATTGTAAGTTACTGCTCTTGTGTTGGAAACACGTTGTTGGTAGCTACATCGACAAACTTAGTGCGAGCACTCCGCCCGTAACTTACTGTCCTAGATGAAAATATATATTGTTTAGCTACTGAAATGACAAGACAGTATTAGTGTCTCTCGATAACTTACTGTGACAGTCAACAATGTTTCCGGAGTATAAATCTCAAATTGCCAAATGCAAACATTGTTTTATATTGCATTAATATCATTTTACATCTCTTGTAAATTGAATTTGGTTGGAGCTCTTCCTCAAAATATCTAACAATTTCAAAATGGTGGACTAAAGTATGAAAATAAAAAAAAACCCTAATAATTTATTATTTTTTTTCATTACAATATTTTAACTAAAATATGCTGAAACTTTATGAAATTTTCGATAAATTACATGCTACATTACCATGTTTCAGGAAAAGTTTTCTTACTCTTTTCTGAAATCACATACATTTTTAGAAAAATTGAAAATGATTGTTAGTCAAAATTCTTAAATGAAAATATATGGTATGTTGTAACTCATTTAAACGTCTTTCAAAAATAAAATATTTTTACATTTAAACTGTCTATGTCTAATGATTTATGAATGGCAGTTGCTGCTAAATTGAAACTGATTTTTTTCCATTGGTATATCGTAATTCATTGATAACTTTTTTTGTATTATATTATTATAGAAAAGTACTAAAAGAAGTCAGTTTGAGATATTAAAGCTTGTTTAAGTATTGATAGTCAAAGTAACTGTCCTGCTTTCATTGATTCATAGTGAAGTCATAATTAATATTGCCATCAACATCCAAACTGCCAACGCCGAAGCCATAAATGTCATATCTACATTTTGATTGGATTGGTGATGCTGATAGAACTTTTCTGCATCTGAAGGAACAAGAGTCATTCTATATGTTACTTCACTGCTAGTCCGAGCATTTCTAGGAGTCCAGAAAATAGCTGTTTGGTACTAAAAGGTCGGCCTTTAGTTTTTTTTAATATTTAAAAAGCGTCAAAGACCGAGTAAGACCAGAGGTTTATATGTAACGACCATATAACAGGCCAGAAGGCGAAGCAAGATACGTGAATTGCGCGAAAGGCGAAGTGTAGTCGGAACATGGGGAGGAAAACGAAAGTGGTGCGACAAACCAGAGAACAGTAAAATATTTCAGTTGTTTCCAATTCAAGGGACTATTTTCACTGTTTTACAGATGCAGTTTTTTCTCATCTGAATGTAAAAAACCTTTTCGTCCGCCAATTGAAAATAAAATATTTTCAGCTAATTTTGTTATAAATAAGTAAATGGCAACGAATGACCTGTGTAGTACAAAACACCCATAGATTACGGAGCAGTAAACTGAACTAGCTTCTTTCTGAGTTAACAATGTACGTTTTTAAAAAAACGGACCTTTTCCGTTACTACACTATCGCTACTTTTTTTATCGCAATTACGGTTAGATTAGGTTAAGTTAGGTTAGGTGGCTACTAAAGTTGATCACAAAGTGGTAAATCCAATGAATGACTTAGCGCCGAATGCGCTCTCCGTGTGTAAGTTCTTGAAATGCGATAAGATAAGGCCATCGATATCGGATTCCTAGCGAATAAGGTATACAACAGTAGACGTAAACATGATTGGAGAACAGTTTTTAGTGCAATTAAATATTTATCAAGTGGTAGTGAATGAACCGAAACAAAAAAAGTAGTGGTAGTTCACATTAACTACTATTGCAAAAACTAGTGAAAAACCTATTGAAATTGCAAAGAACATGCAATTTATTAGCAAAAAGCAGATTTTGTTGTTGGAGCTTCTGATTATGTTCTATTCTATTATATTTTAATAAAATAATCATCTATAAATCTCTCTCGTTTTTCTCTACTGATAAATAAAATTAATATATAAGATTGTGTAGTCTAAATTTAATTAATTACAATAGGCTTCCTTAGTATATTGCTTTTGTTAGACCAGTACTCAGAATCGCGTTAAATCTATTGATAATGTCTTTATGTTTTAATTGACATTTTCATTTTTATCTTTGTTAGTTTTTTATACTGTTTTCATTTAGGGCCCTAGGGTTGATTGTAAGAGAGGGCCTAGTGGCCTTAAATTCCCCTTTTGTGAATATTTTCACATGTTTTCAATTAAAGACTTATTATTTTTTGTATTATTATTATTATTTTATTATTATTATTATTATTGTATTATTATTTTTTATTATTATTTTGTATTATTATTGTTTTTGTAAACTTGTTTTCATTTGCTTTATTTTATAAGTAAGACTTATCATCTTATTTTTGTCGTGACAATTAATTAACTAATGTTAGTTAGTTATGTGACTAACTAAAGATAGAGTTAGTCAAGTGACAAACAGTTTAATATTTGTTGAATATTATTCTGTTATTGGCTTAAAACACAGAATAACCAGAAAAATGACTGACTGGTTAGTGTGATCAGACAGACGGTTATCTAACAAGAACTCAGCTGATACCCCTAACATCAAATAAAATTCTATATTCATTTTTTTTACTTGCATTAGGCAAGTCACCAAAAGTGAAATAATAAGACATGTGACAGCAAACATTCTTAAGCCTAAACAAAAATTCCTACTCTAACAAAAAGAATCTTAGTTCTAATCATTTATTACATAATTTTACACTATTATATATAGAGTTTATTATTAACTATTTACTGAACTGAGAAATTCCCGGACGGGAAAAACATGAAAAATCCAGAAAATAGTTTTTGAGCTGCCTTCTAAATTCTGAGGGTAGATTCCGATCTGAGTGGTTGAGGAAGACTGTTAAACAATTTAATTTCATTGTAAAATAAATGTTTTTTGAAAAATGAAGTACAGTGTTTCGGGATCGGTAATTTGTTGGTGTTACGGAGCAATACTAGTTTTTACTGAAATTAAAAAGTTTGATAAATTCTGTCTTAAAACGTTAATGTCTCTAGAATGTATACTGATGGTAACGTCAAAATCCTCAACTCACGGAAATTGTCTCTGCATGACTGGGCTCTGCGTTGCGACAAAACAGTTCTTAATGCCCGTTTAAATAAAAACTCAGTTTGTTTTACCTCCATACTCCAAATAGGGACTTATGTGCCAAGTGGAAAAAAATCAGTCTATAGAATGCTGAAAGAAGGACGTCGACGTTAAATGTGTTTTTAGATTGAGCAATACTAACATTCCTGAACTGAGTTTTCTAGAGACAAGATCGGCATGACTTTAAAAACCAAGCCGTCCATCCAAGACCAGTCCTGAGCATTCAACTTCCTGTGATGGATGCACCATGGTTTCACCTAAAAGAAGACTAAAACCATTGTCACATATTTTAACCAAGCAAACGTTTTTGAGTTTATTTTTCTCGGAATCACTGTACGTAAGTTGTCATAATATTAAAGTACGTTATTTGCTTGAAAATATGATGTGTTGTAAATTGATTATGTCAGATGCAGATACTAAGAGGCTATATTTATATACATTGATCTGACTATATCTCTACGGCGCATCTCTTGACTACGTCTCTTGTTACACCTGCTATGATGTACTCATTTTAATATATAAATTATTACATGAGTGTAGGATGAGTGTGGAAGACCTGTGTAGTCTGGTTAATAACTGGATTCGACAGTTCCTCACAGAGGGCATTTATGAATAGATCCATACCAAGGACAACTAAGGGACCTACAGCTTTACGTGGAATCCGAGCCACGTAGTGTTGGCCTGATTGTCAGCTAATTGACAAGCCTGATACTCAGTTCTCTCCCCTACACACATCCTGATTAACACCCAACACGGACACCCCAGTTCTCTCTATTAGTGTCTATGTCGATGGCAACTATTGAGCAGACGCCATGTCAGTATTAAGAGGGTACATGTCAGTATCGCCTACAATCTCCACAATACTTGTTTTGGCCCCGAAGTAGCGGGGTTACAGCACTACTAGTAGTGCCTACATAGAAGGTGTGTATGAAATTCGTGGACATATTTCAGGAAATTATGCTTTGGGCCAAAATAAAGGGAAAATATCCTGTAAATATATGTCCTAAAATGTTTCTTCTACCAGGTATTCACAAATTGTTTTACTAAATAATTTATAACTGTAGAACGTTTCAACCAATTGAGTTGAAATTTCGTATATTACTTATCCATACGTTTACCTTGTTATAAATATGGAAACGTATGAATAACAAGGTTGATTATTTGAAGGATTGATGTTACAAAAATAACAAATATTCAACTCGTAACTTTATTCTTTTTCAAAATGGCGGATGTCTGGAAAAAGAAGCATTTTAGGACATTTCTTTACAAGCAATTTTTCTTTTCTTTATTTTGGCCCATAGAATCAGTTCCTGAAATATTTTATATACACCCTGTATATAAAACTCAATAATAGCAATCATTAAAATGATCATTTAGACGAGAAAAGCCCTAGTCTACATTCACCCACGTCCATCAGCCACTAGCCGTTCGCCACAGTTGATGGCCGTGAGTGGGCGGCGGGAGGGGGTGGTGACGTCACGGCGCCGGTATATAGTGGGTCCTAGCGCCGCGACGCGCCCGTTAGTGCCCCGCTGGAGTGCGCCCCAAGCACACGGACTCTCGCTCCCTCAGGTACGACAGCACGTCCGCTCTAACAGAAATATATGTTTACTTAAAGAAAACAAATATGGCTATGAATAAAAACAGACAATGGAAATTAGAGAATTTCATTACTATAGAGAAACACATTCTTTGAGATATAATCTCATTTTGTCAAGCGTTTAAGAAAAATACACAATGTAAAAATAATATTTATTTGCTAAATGAAATTTGTTACTGATTAGTATTTAATCATTAATATTAAAATAACTTTACTACCTACATTTTATGAATTTCTAATAATTTTTATTCCTGTTTAATATTGTAACAGGGATAAAAAGTTAAATTGAGAAAATATTAAATGTTTTATATATTAAAAGTTCGTAATTCTACATTGATCTAACATTGTAATAGATGATTAAAAAGTGAACTTCATTATGATAAACTATTTATAATGAATGTGATTTATTAGTTACAAGAAAAACGTACATACAACCTATAAGCGGACATTTTACAACATTTTAAAACCTAATAATAAGAACTAACAAATTATATGCAATTTACTTTGAACATTAGTCACACAAACGCTAGTATGTACGTTAAAGCATACGTTTTTAAGATATAAAAATAAATTAGTAGTTTTTAAAAAGTTTAAAAATTGCCTCTACATTCTGAGTATAAAATACGTTAATTTACCTTGTCGTGTTCCACTTCAAACGAATCCAACATTGTATAAAATATGCATTTACGAATTGATCTTTACTTATTAAACTTCGAAACTTGAGTAACCCCTACTTGGATTCATTTGAAGTACAGAATAAGATTACAATATTACTTTTAGTAAAAGTAAATTGTAATAGTTTGAAAAACATTTCAATGAATCAAATGTGAAGGTAGAGATATAAAGGTTTAACTCGTGTAATATGGTTTGGAACTTATGGTAGCCGTGTCCCCAACGAACCTAAAAAACTAACTGATTGTCGTTCTCCATCAAATACGTAGAAAATGTAGATTTTGTATTTGTTTTTTCTTAGCATGATATTATCTTTATGCTACGTCATTGCAACAGTATTTGTAATGCATCACTAAAGTTGGTTGCTGCACTTACAGAACATTTGTTTGCTGTAGCTTTATGTTGGGTATGTAGCCTATATTTATAGTATATAGCTATGACGGCACAAAGAAGCGGGTGATATTCTTTTCTTAGTCTATGTACGCCAAAGGCATTTTGTACAGTCAGTACTAACGTTGTTAAGGGACAACGGGGCAAACCCATCGAGCAAATGTTAGGTGAAACTCCCGAGATTGGAACCCGTGACCTGCCAATGAAGTAGATGTGCTAACCACTGGACTAGCAAGAGGCTTACTTTATATTGATATTTAGTTGTTGTAAACGAAAATGAATTGAAAACTTATTCTTTAACTCTCCAAGAAGTGAAGTTAGTACTAAATACCCTGCCAATGAGCCTAAAACATATCATATATTAACATAAATAATCAAACAAAGTGGAGGATTAAACCAGATTCACATAGAGGTGTTTTGAAAGTTGAAAGTTCCTTTTTCTTATAACATTAACGATGTTTTTAGTGAGGCTTTTACAGATTGATGATTCTAAATAATCAGAAAAGTTATAAGGTTAGAGAAGTAAGTCCAGATGACTCCGCTAGTTTTCCAGATAACCGATCACTTCGAATAACCGATTAACCGTTTTCCAGTTGTACGATCAAAGTAATGGACCACTAGAGTGGGAGTATGTACGCTATATGACTGGCAATGATAGATAGAAAGTATTTACTGTGGCAGTTCCGAACGTATTTTAGAAAAATCTATAACTTATTACGTCATACTACTCAATCATATTTAAAATAATAATTTCTTTATTAGCATGGCCCTACGAACCTCAATTCATCATGATTTTCATTAGTACTTTCTCCATCTTACATGCTCTAACCTAATATAATTTATTTATAGATGTATTATTATGATAGATTGAATTCAGGTACTATCCTGATTGATTGAATTCAACAGTACATGGCAAAATAAATTCCTCTTTTTTGTTTCGCAATCTTGTGTTTTTCACCACGACCGGTTCAGCCTTCAGGTGCACTTCACTCAGGGCTTTCAATTAACACACTTAAGTTCAGAACTTAAGTGCACCTAAAGATGAAGGACATTCTTCGTAACCGGCCTTGCTGAAAAACACAAGATTGGTGGCGGAATAAAAAAATATATAAGCATTTATTTTACCATCATTTGTAATTTATTCAAAGTTTGTACTATACTTTTTGTGGTATTATGATAATATCTTATTTATTAAAATATTAACAGTCATTTTGCTGTTCATCTTTTATGTCAAGTAAGCATATTCTGTATTTTGTGTACTGAGTTAGAAATTGAAAAGAAAATATGGAAGAGGACAAAGTGCCAAAATCCAAACTTTAAAAAAATTAAATACTAGCTTATTCAGTTATTTCAAATATATTTTTATAGTTATTAACGTAGTTTAAAAAGATAATATAAGAAAAGTACAATGTCATTGTTAAAATGATTATTTTCGTTGACAAGGGTGAAAGCGTCAACATGTTTACCTGTTAGTTTAGCTGATATTTTCCTTTGTAAAGAAGAAAATAATGGAAACGGATAAGGTACCCAGTATAAACATTTAATAGTATGAATTGAAGTATATAAATTCTACGAACTAAAATCTAGTAAATATATTATTTCATTAAAATTTCTTTTTTATTTGAAAACCTTAACCATCACTGACACAGCTCTTGAAAAGAAAGTTTATGTTTCGGTTGTAGATATTCTATAATTGAAAATAGAATATTCTTTTCGTTGCTAATTTATTTGTAAAATCCATTACTGGAAAGGTTAAGTTGCAAAGAGAATTTCTTGTCTTCTTCTTTTTGATAACTGAGGGGATCCTCCACGCTTCCATTTCACTCATTGTTAATCTAGTATTACTAAGGTTTATACTAAAGGCTTCGTGGTCAGTTGCAAAACAATTTTTACCACGAAGCCTTTTTTTAATTTAAATATTACAACTACTAATATTTTCACTAGCTACTGATTGTACATATCATAAAAAGCTTCTGGTGTCATTGGGGTCACGTTAAATGGTCTTTTAACACTAGGTGGCCGGATGATATCTTCAACCTCCGATGGAATCATAGCTTGAGTAGTGCTTTTCCTCTTTTCGATTAGGCCAACATTTCTATCTGATACCATCCTACTCTGATTTGAAAAAAATATTTAATTTCAGTTGTCT
Source organism: Stictocephala bisonia (assembly GCA_035578905.1). Lineage (NCBI taxonomy): Eukaryota > Metazoa > Arthropoda > Insecta > Hemiptera > Membracidae > Stictocephala > Stictocephala bisonia. Next base: position 181,637 of record JAQJVL010001033.1, read on the forward strand.
GAAAAACACCTTTAGTCGTTTAGTAAATCACAGAAAAGCGTAACTTTATTTTTATTTTGTCCTGCACTGTTATCATACCACAAACAAAGGTGGTTATTGTTTGTTACCGGCCTGATATTACTTTTAATAAACACGATGAAATGTCATTTTCTATTCTCTCATGTCTAACATATAACCGCCATTTGAGTCTCTAACATGCACATGTTAGTTATAAGTAGACATTTGCCTACAGAAAAACCTATCATAATGTGTTGAGAATGGTAGAAAAATAACTTGTTCTAAATCTATAACCATTCTTGTGTGAACTAAACATGTCATATTTTAACAATTGAGGAGCTTATTCAGATGTTATATGATGTATTTCGAGTACGTTTTTATTTTCAAATTTTCTTTTAATTTTGAAAATAAAAACTTTAAATTTTCTCATTTATAATTCATTGTGAGAAATTAAAAAAAAAAAAAAAAATATTAAAACTTACCGGATCTTTTCCGTTAATTCACTACCGCTTGATAAATATACTATTGCTCTAAAAACTGTTCAACAATAATTTCTACGTCCACTGTGGTATTCCTTATCCGCCAGGAATCCGATATCGCTGGCCTTATTTCATCGCTTTCCAAGAACTTACACACGGAGAGAACATTCGGCGGTAAGTCAATCATTGGATTTACCAGTTTGTGACCAACTTTAGTAGCTACCTAACCTAACCTAACCGTAATTGCGTTAAAAAAAGTAGTGGTAATGAAATAACGAAAAAATAGTGGTAGTGAATGAACGAAAAAGGTCCACACATAAATTATATACAATTAGATTTAATGGATGTGATAAATATTTCACCTTAACCAGCCTCTTAACAAATTTGAGAGTTTTAAGTTAGAAGAAAGTACTATACATTGAATGGTATATTTGTATGCAAAATTATAAATTCACATTTAGATAAATATTGATTCTCATTAACCTAACTATTATTAATTTGATATGCAATAATAATTAAAATATCTTTAACTACATTGAAAAATATTTATTGTATAAATGTTATCATCAAATGACAGCATTTAATTGTTGTTTTAATAAGTTACAAATGAAATAGCATAGATAAAATGTTTATAAATTTAAAAAATATTTTTCACTAAACTACTATGAGTTTAGCTGTTTTCGTTATGTGTTTATAACCTGCGAAACATCATATTTTCAATAGCTGTCTATTGTTTACTACCGAAAGTAACATTGTTTACAACCGAACATTTTCCACAGTCAACAACACCTGTTTTTATTCCGTAGTGTAGTGAAAAGTGTCGTTCAAAACTCGAGTGAAAGTGTTTTGTATGTTCTCCCCCACTTTCCACTCTTGTTATGAAATATACTATTCTAAAGAATATTCTATTTATTTACAAAATGTTCACTATCATTGGTAAAATACAGGTTTTCAGAAACACCTTTTTGTAAAGCGTCCGCACCGGCGTAAAACAGGAAGCTAAGGTAGTTTCACTACGGAAGTTCTGCTTTAATTATCTGCCAATATTGTAACGATATCCTTCGCCCATTTCTCTATTTTGGTTTACTAGTATGTCGTATGATTTGCTCTCCAACAGCATTAAAGAAAAACTATCAATTCATTTGTAATTAAAAGAATTAAAACTTCATATTTAAATTTATAATTTTTTAAAAGCATAATCACTAAATTTTTAATATTTATGTAGAAAACAATGGCTTTAAAATATAACATTTAAAAAGATATAAAATCCTTATATATAATACGTGAAGTAGTTTTTTAATGCAACTCCTCCTTATTTCTTGATCAATTTTAACGATTGAGGTGTACATACATTTTCCCCAATTGGAAGTTTTACAATTAGGTCTTTATTTTCGAATTTTTTGCCCTGAACGGCACGGAAGCTCTCCAAGTACGATTCTTGGTCATAAGAATATGAAAAGAGTTTTAAATTATTCAAAAAGTAACAGCTGTTCAAATGTGATATTTATAATATTGAGGATTTTAAGAAATATTAAGGTTGTTTGATTCTTGATTCGAGTGCATGTCTGACTGGTTATCTTTAATCATCAGCTGTTAAATAAAATTAATAAAATCTTTTGAAATGTGATAAGAAATAACATTGGATATTTATATTTATACTATAAATAGGTTGCAGCTTAACTGCTGTGATTTATCTGCTGTAAATAATTTTATATAATACAGTTTACCTACTAATATTTGTAGTGAAAAGCCACATGCTGAAGCCGAAGGCCAAGGCCGAGCGCAGCGAGTGACGTGGTTGGCTCGCAAAGAGTGCAGGGTTATCCCCTGGTTACAATTACTAACTTTGTTAGTTTTATTAAGTAGTAAGCAATTTTAAGGCTATTCAATGTACTCTTTAGTAATAGTTTTATCTCATTTATTTTCGGAAAGATGTAACATGCAACGTGTACAATATAAGTTTATTAATTTTTTGTCGACCGTAACGTGATATTCAGAATATGTAGAAACAGTAAATTCTTTCTTTTTCTTTTTATACAATCTCCTTTTGGAGTTGCATAAAATCCAAAAATCATTCTAGCTTCTAAAATTACGAAGTAGTAATGTTTCCGTTAAAACTACGAGTTACATTTTCAACGATGACTAATCACGGAATGATAAATTCATTATAAAAGCCAGTGCAGTTTTGGAGTAGCGATTTATGTTCGGTAAATTATGACTATTTATGACAGTAAACCAATGTGACATTAAACTGGCCACGGTGTCGCCTGATAGAGAGTTATTAATAAGTAATATGAGTCTCAAATTACCTCGAAACACATGACAGGCTTTGCCTCATTAATAAAGTTAATGTCTGCATTAGTGTCTGTATACAATTATAATCTATATAGGGATTTAGTAGTAAATCACATAAAAGTAGTTGTTTGAAAGGATAGCAAAGTCATTAACATCAGTTAGGTGGCTGCTACATACCTGTTAGTTGTGTACGATAGGGACCTAACGTAAAAATCAGTTGTAATTATGGGACACCCCTGCACGATTCGCGCGCCCACCCTGTCCGGCCGAGGTCTGCGACTTGACTACAAATATTGTATGATATGTAAATTTATTTACGTTACCTCATTCACTGCACTTGCGTTGTAACTGCTGTTGTAAGGCAAACTACAGAATTCCGATCTGCCCAACTCCTTAGTAATACTGACGTGTAAGGTGAGCCACTGGTTTTAAGGATTGTTTAACGTAAATTAGATTTGAGGACCGCCAGGTCTCGTGTAGTAAAATAATAAGTGTACACCTGGATATTTAGAAAACATTAGAAGCAGCTATGTAAGGAGAGTGGAATCACTGTGTGAATCGTTTATTTCTAAAGTACATTACAATCTGTATTCAGTGATGTTTGAATGTAAATTTGATAGATTTAACGGATCATTTATATAAGTGCTTCAATATTGGTCGGAAGGACACAATAACGAGTCGTGTTGAATGGAATGTGTGAATTCATGTTTATGAGTGAGATGTCATATTTTTAAAATGTTATCTTAAAAACATTTCACGATACAAAATGTATAATCCAAACACAGTTTAGACTCGAAATTGAGGAGAGTGGTTTTTACAGAGTTTGTTGTTTTTAATTTCAGAATAATTCTTTCAGAAAACTTCTCAGAAGTTTTTGGTGGAGGTAACACCATATACATATATGCTGCTATATGTGACTGAATATAGGTATAAAATATAATTTTTAAAACTTCCTCACTGCATAGGAACGACATTCTTTTTAAGGCGAAAATACCGGAATTAGTCCTTGAAACTATGCATTCAACGTGAGTGTTCCAACTAAGTTTGTTGTCTATTATCAATCTTATACTATAAATAGGATGAGATAGGTAGTATTGATGACTTTTGAGTGTAAGAGACTTGTTGGTTATAATACATTGAATGTGGTAGTTGATACTGATAAATTCTGTGTGTAAGAGACTTGTTGGTTATAATACATTGAATGTGGTAGTTGATACTGATAAATTCTGTGTGTAAGAGACTTGTTGGTTATAATACATTGAATGTGGTAGTTGATACCGATAAATTCTGTGTGTAAGAGACTTGTTGGTTATAATACATTGAATGTGGTAGTTGATACTGATAAATTCTGTGTGTAAGAGACTTGTTGGTTATAATACATTGAATGTGGTAGTTGATACTGATAAATTCTGGGTGTAAGAGACTTGTTGGTTATAATACATTGAATGTGGTAGTTGATACTGATAAATTCTGTGTGTAAGAGACTTGTTGGTTATAATACATTGAATGTGGTAGTTGATACTGATAAATTCTGTGTGTAAGAGACTTGTTGGTTATAATACATTGAATGTGGTAGTTGATACTAATAAATTCTGGGTGTAAGAGACTTGTTGGTTATAATACATTGAATGTGGTTGTTGATACTGATAAATTCTGTGTGTAAGAGACTTGTTGGTTATAATACATTGAATGTGGTAGTTGATACTGATAAATTCTGTGTGTAAGAGACTTGTTGGTTATAGTACATTGAATGTGGTAGTTGATACTGATAAATTCTGGGTGTAAGAGACTTGTTGGTTATAATACATTGAATGTGGTAGTTGATACTGATAAATTCTGTGTGTAAGAGACTTGTTGGTTATAATACATTGAATGTGGTAGTTGATACTGATAAATTCTGTGTGTAAGAGACTTGTTGGTTATAATACATTGAATGTGGTAGTTGATACTGATAAATTCTGTGTGTAAGAGACTTGTTGGTTATAATACATTGAATGTGGTAGTTGATACTGATAAATTCTGTGTGTAAGAGACTTGTTGGTTATAATACATTGAATGTGGTAGTTGATACTGATAAATTCTGGGTGTAAGAGACTTGTTGGTTATAATACATTGAATGTGGTAGTTGATACTGATAAATTCTGTGTGTAAGAGACTTGTTGGTTATAATACATTGAATGTGGTAGTTGATACTGATAAATTCTGTGTGTAAGAGACTTGTTGGTTATAATACATTGAATGTGGTAGTTGATACTGATAAATTCTGTGTGTAAGAGACTTGTTGGTTATAATACATTGAATGTGGTAGTTGATACTGATAAATTCTGGGTGTAAGAGACTTGTTGGTTATAATACATTGAATGTGGTAGTTGATACTGATAAATTCTGTGTGTAAGAGACTTGTTGGTTATAATACATTGAATGTGGTAGTTGATACTGATAAATTCTGTGTGTAAGAGACTTGTTGGTTATAATACATTGAATGTGGTAGTTGATACTGATAAATTCTGTGTGTAAGAGACTTGTTGGTTATAATACATTGAATGTGGTAGTTGATACTGATAAATTCTGTGTGTAAGAGACTTGTTGGTTATAATACATTGAATGTGGTAGTTGATACTGATAAATTCTGTGTGTAAGAGACTTGTTGGTTATAATACATTGAATGTGGTAGTTGATACTGATAAATTCTGTGTGTAAGAGACTTGTTGGTTATAATACATTGAATGTGGTAGTTGATACTGATAAATTCTGTGTGTAAGAGACTTGTTGGTTATAATACATTGAATGTGGTAGTTGATACTGATAAATTCTGTGTGTAAGAGACTTGTTGGTTATAATACATTGAATGTGGTAGTTGATACTGATAAATTCTGTGTGTAAGAGACTTGTTGGTTATAATACATTGAATGTGGTAGTTGATACTGATAAATTTTGGGTGTAAGAGACTTGTTGGTTATAATACATTGAATGTGGTAGTTGATACTGATAAATTCTGTGTGTAAAAGACATGTTGGTTATAATACATTGAATGTGGTAGTTGATACTGATAAATTCTGTGTGTAAGAGACTTGTTGGTTATAATACATTGAATGTGGTAGTTGATACTGATAAATTCTGTGTGTAAGAGACTTGTTGGTTATAATACATTGAATGTGGTAGTTGATACTGATAAATTCTGTGTGTAAGAGACTTGTTGGTTATAATACATTGAATGTGGTAGTTGATACTGATAAATTCTGTGTGTAAGAAACTTGTTGGTTATAATACATTGAATGTGGTAGTTGATACTGATAAATTCTGGGTGTAAGAGACTTGTTGGTTATAAAACATTGAATGTGGTAGTTGATACTGATAAATTCTGTGTGTAAGAGACTTGTTGGTTATAATACATTGAATGTGGTAGTTGATACTGATAAATTCTTTGTGTAAGAGACTTGTTGGTTATAATACATTGAGTGTGGTAGTTGATACTGATAAATTCTGTGTGTAAGAGACTTGTTGGTTATAATACATTGAGTGTGGTAGTTGATACTGATAAATTCTGTGTGTAAGAGACTTGTTGGTTATAATACATTGAATGTGGTAGTTGATACTGATAAATTCTGTGTGTAAGAGACTTGTTGGTTATAATACATTGAATGTAGTAGTTGATACTGATAAATTCTGTGTCTAAGAGACTTGTTGGTTATAATACATTGAATGTAGTAGTTGATACTGATAAATTCTGTGTCTAAGAGACTTGTTGGTTATAATACATTGAATGTAGTAGTTGATACTGATAAATTCTGTGTCTAAGAGACTTGTTGGTTATAATACATTGAATATGGTAGTTGGTACTGATGAATTCTGTGAGTAAGAGACTTGTTGGTTATAATACATTGAATGTGGTAGTTCGTACTGATGAATTCTGTGTGTAAGAGACTTGTTGGTTATAATACATTGAATATGGTAGTTGATACTGATAAATTCTGTGTGTAAGAGACTTGTTGGTTATAATACATTGAATGTGGTAGTTGATACTGATAAATTCTGTGTGTAAGAGACTTGTTGGTTATAATACATTGAATATGGTAGTTGGTACTGATGAATTCTGGGTGTAAGAGACTTGTTGGTTATAATACATTGAATATGGTAGTTGGTACCCATGAATTCTGGGTGTAAGAGACTTGTTTGTTATAATAAATTGAATGTGGTAGTTGATACTGATGAATTCTGTGTGTAAGAGACTTGTTGGTTATAATAGATTGAATATGGTAGTTGGTACTGATGAATTCTGGGTGTAAGAGACTTGTTGGTTCTAATAAATTGAATGTGGTAGTTGGTACTGATGAATTGTAGGTGTAAGAGACTTGTTGGTTATAATAAATTGAATATGGTAGTTGGTAGTGATGAATTGTGAGCGTAGGAGTTTTTTTAGTTATAATTAATTAGATTTGAAACATGGAAATGATAAATTTGGAGTGTTGAAGTACATTCACAACATTACGAACCAACAAGTCTCTTACACTCACAATTCTTCACTACCAACTACCATATTCAATTTATTATAACCAAAAGTCCTCATACACTCACAATTCATCACTATCAACTACTATATTCAATTTATTATAACCAAAAGTCCTCTTACACTCACAATTCATCACTACCAACTACCATATTTAATTTATTATAACCAAAAGTCCTCCTAAACTCAAAATCTCACAATTCATCACTATCAACTACCATATTCAATTTATTATAACCAAAAGTCCTCTTACACTCATAATTCATCACTACGAACTACCATATTCAATTAATTAAAACCAAAAGTCCTCTTACACTCACAATTCATCACTATCAACTACTATATTCAATTTATTATAACCAAAAGTCCTCTTACACTCACAATTCATCACTACGAACTACCATATTCAATTTATTAAAACCAAAAGTCCTCTTACACTCACAATTCATCACTATCAACTACTATATTCAATTTATTATAACCAAAAGTCCTCTTACACTCATAATTCCTCACTACCAACTACCATATTCAAATTATTATAACCAAAAGTCCTCCTACACTCACAATCTCACAATTTATCAGTATCAACTACCATATTCAATTTATTATAACCAAAAGTCCTCTTACACTCATAATTCATCACTACCAACTACCATATTCAATTTATTATAACCAAAAGTCCTCTTACACTCACAATTCATCACTACCAACTACCATATTTAATTTATTATAACCAAAAGTCCTCCTACACTCACAATCTCACAATTTATCAGTATCAACTACCATATTCAATTTATTATAACTAAAAGAACTCTTACAGTCACAAATCTTCACTACCAACTACCATATTCAATTTATTATAACCAAAAGTCCTCTTACACTCACAATTCATCACTACGAACTACCAAATTCAATTTATTATAACCAAAAGTCCTCTTACACTCACAATTCATCACTATCAACTACTATATTCAATTTATTATAACCAAAAGTCCTCTTACACTCACAATTCATCAATACCAACTACCATATTTAATTTATTATAACCAAAAGTCCTCCTACACTCACAATCTCACAATTTATCAGTATCAACTACCATATTCAATTTATTATAACTAAAAGAACTCTTACAGTCACAAATCTTCACTACCAACTACCATACTCAATTTATTATAACCAAAAGTCCTCCTACACTCACAATCTCACAATTTATCAGTATCAACTACCATATTCAATTTATTATAACTAAATGAACTCTTACAGTCGCAATTCATCACTATCAACTACTATATTCAATTTATTATAACCAAAAGTCCTCTTACACTCACAATTCATCACTACCAACTACCATACTCAATTTATTATAACCAAAAGTCCTCCTACACTCACTATCTCACAATTTATCAGTATCAACTACCATATTCAATTTATTATAACTAAAAGAACTCTTACAGTCACAAATCTTCACTACCAACTACCATATTCAATTTATTATAACCAAAAGTCCTCCCACACTCACAATTCATCACTACGAACTACCATATTCAATTTATTATAACCAAAAGTCCTCGTACACTCACAATTCATCACTATCAACTACTATATTCAATTTATTATAACCAAAAGTCCTCTTACACTCACAATTCATCACTACCAACTACCATACTCAATTTATTATAACTAAAAGTCCTCCTACACTCACAATCTCACAATTTATCAGTATCAACTACCATACTCAATTTATTATAACCAAAAGTCCTCCTACACTCACAATCTCACAATTTATCAGTATCAACTACCATATTCAATTTATTATAACCAAAAGTCCTCTTACACTCACAATTCATCACTATCAACTACCATACTCAATTTATTATAACCAAAAGTCCTCCTACACTCACAATCTCACAATTTATCAGTATCAACTACCATGTTCAATTTATTATAACTAAAAGAATTCTTACAGTCGCAATTCATCACTATCAACTACTATATGCAATTTATTATAACCAAAAGTCCTCTTACACTCACAATTCATCACTACCAACTACCATACTCAATTTATAATAACCAAAAGTCCTCCTACACTCATAATCTCACAATTTATCAGTATCAACTACCATACTCAATTTATTATAACCAAAAGTCCTCCTACACTCACAATCTCACAATTTATCAGTATCAACTACCATATTCAATTTATTATAACTGAAAGAACTCTTACAGTCGCAATACATCACTATCAACTACCATATTCAATTTATTATAATCAAAAGTCCTCTTACACTCACAATTTATCACTACCAACTACCATATTTATTATAACCAAAAGTCCTCTTACACTCACAATTCATAACTACCAACTACCATACTCAATTTATTATAACCAAAAGTCCTCCTACACTCACAATCTTACAATTTATCAGTATCAACTACCATATTCAATTTATTATAACTAAAAGAACTCTTACAGTCGCAATTCATCACTATCAACTACTATATTCAATTTATTATAACCAAAAGTCCTCTTACACTCACAATTCATCACTACCAACTACCATACTCAATATATTATAACCAAAAGTCCTCCTACACTCACAATCTCACAATTTATCAGTATCAACTATCATACTCAATTTATTATAACCAAAAGTCCTCCTACACTCACAATCTCACAATTTATCAGTATCAACTACCATATTCAATTTATTATAACTAAAAGAACTCTTACAGTCGCAATTCATCACTATCAACTACTATATTCAATTTATTATAACCAAAAGTCCTCTTACACTCACAATTCATCACTACCAACTACCATACTCAATTTATTATAACCAAAAGTCCTCCTACACTCACAATCTCACAATTTATCAGTATCAACTACCATACTCAATTTATTATAACCAAAAGTCCTCCTACTCTCACAATCTCACAATTTATCAGTATCAACTACCATATTCAATTTATTATAACCAAAAGTCCTCTTACACTCACAATTCATCACTATCAACTACCATACTCAATTTATTATAACCAAAAGTCCTCCTACACTCACAATCTCACAATTTATCAGTATCAACTACCATGTTCAATTTATTATAACTAAAAGAATTTTTACAGTCGCAATTCATCAATATCAACTACTATATTCAATTTATTATAACCAAAAGTCCTCTTACACTCACAATTCATCACTACCAACTACCATACTCAATTTATAATAACCAAAAGTCCTCCTACACTCATAATCTCACAATTTATCAGTATCAACTACCATACTCAATTTATTATAACCAAAAGTCCTCCTACACTCACAATCTCACAATTTATCAGTATCAACTACCATATTCAATTTATTATAACTGAAAGAACTCTTACAGTCGCAATACATCACTATCAACTACCATATTCAATTTATTATAACCAAAAGTCCTCTTACACTCACAATTCATCACTACCAACTACCATATTTATTATAACCAAAAGTCCTCTTACACTCACAATCCATCACTACCAACTACCATACTCAATTTATTATAACCAAAAGTCCTCCTACACTCACAATCTCACAATTTATCAGTATCAACTACCATACTCAATTTATTATAACCAAAAGTCCTCCTACACTCACAATCTCACAATTTATCAGTATCAACTACCATATTCAATTTATTATAACTAAATGAACTCTTACAGTCGCAATTCATCACTATCAACTACTATATTCAATTTATTATAACCAAAAGTCCTCTTACACTCACAATTCATCACTACCAACTACCATACTCAATTTATTATAACCAAAAGTCCTCCTAAACTCACAATCTCACAATTTATCAGTATCAACTACCATATTCAATTTATTATAACTAAAAGAACTCCCACACTCACAATTCATCACTACGAACTACCATATTCAATTTATTATAACCAAAAGTCCTCTTACACTCACAATTCATCACTATCAACTACTATATTCAATTTATTATAACCAAAAGTCCTCTTACACTCACAATTCATCACTACCAACTACCATACTCAATTTATTATAACCAAAAGTCCTCCCACACTCACAATTCATCACTACGAACTACCATATTCAATTTATTATAACCAAAAGTCCTCTTACACTCACAATTCATCACTATCAACTACTTTATTCAATTTATTATAACCAAAAGTCCTCTTACACTCACAATTCATCACTACCAACTACCATACTCAATTTATTATAACCAAAAGTCCTCCTACACTCACAATCTCACAATTTATCAGTATCAACTACCATATTCAATTTATTATAACTAAAAGAACTCTTACAGTCGCAATTCATCACTATTAACTACTATATTCAATTTATTATAACCAAAAGTCCTCTTACACTCACAATTCATCACTACCAACTACCATACTCAATATATTATAACCAAAAGTCCTCCTACACTCACAATCTCACAATTTATCAGTATCAACTACCATACTCAATTTATTATAACCAAAAGTCCTCCCACACTCACAATCTCACAATTTATCAGTATCAACTAACATATTCAATTTATTATAACTAAAAGAACTCTTACAGTCGCAATTCATCACTATCAACTACTATATTCAATTTATTATAACCAAAAGTCCTCTTACACTCACAATTCATCACTATTAACTACCATACTCAATTTATTATAACCAAAAGTCCTCCTACACTTACAATCTCACAATTTATCAGTATCAACTACCATACTCAATTTATTATAACCAAAAGTCCTCCTACACTCACAATCTCACAATTTATCAGTATCAACTACCATACTCAATTTATTATAACCAAAAGTCCTCCTACACTCACAATCTCACAATTTATCAGTATCAACTACCATATTCAATTTATTATAACCAAAAGTCCTCTTACACTCACAATTCATCACTATCAACTACCATACTCAATTTATTATAACCAAAAGTCCTCCTACACTCACAATCTCACAATTTATCAGTATCAACTACCATGTTCAATTTATTATAACTAAAAGAATTCTTACAGTCGCAATTCATCACTATCAACTACTATATTCAATTTATTATAACCAAAAGTCCTCTTACACTCACAATTCATCACTACCAACTACCATACTCAATTTATAATAACCAAAAGTCCTCCTACACTCATAATCTCACAATTTATCAATATCAACTACCATACTCAATTTATTATAACCAAAAGTCCTCCTACACTCACAATCTCACAATTTATCAGTATCAACTACCATATTCAATTTATTATAACTGAAAGAACTCTTACAGTCGCAATACATCACTATCACCTACCATATTCAATTTATTATAACCAAAAGTCCTCTTACACTCACAATTCATCACTACCAACTACCATATTTATTATAACCAAAAGTCCTCTTACACTCACAATCCATCACTACCAACTACCATACTCAATTTATTATAACCAAAAGTCCTCCTACACTCACAATCTCACAATTTATCAGTATCAACTACCATACTCAATTTATTATAACCAAAAGTTCTCCTACACTCACAATCTCACAATTTATCAGTATCAACTACCATATTCAATTTATTATAACTAAAAGAACTCTTACAGTCGCAATTCATCACTATCAACTACTATATTCAATTTATTATAACCAAAAGTCCTCTTACACTCACAATTCGTCACTACCAACTACCATACTCAATTTATTATAACCAAAAGTCCTCTTACACTCACAATTCATCACTACCAACTACCATACTCAATTTATTATAACCAAAAGTCCTCTTACACTCACAATTCATCACTACCAACTATAATACTCAATTTATTATAACCAAAAGTCCTCCTACACTCACAATCTCACAATTTATCAGTATCAACTACCATACTCAATTTATTATAACCAAAAGTCCTCCTACACTCACAATCTCACAATTTATCAGTATCAACTACCATACTCAATTTATTATAACCAAAAGTCCTCCTACACTCACAATCTCACAATTTATCAGTATCAACTACCATATTCAATTTATTATAACTAAAAGAACTCTTACAGTCGCAATTCATCACTATCAACTACCATATTCAATTTATCAGTATCAACTACTATAGTCAATTTATTTATTTACCTTTAAATACTACATAACAGGCTTTTACCCAATTACAATGCATCTTTAAATAATTAATTATACAGTATTTATAATAGAGAAGTGCATGCCTATGCTTTTCTTATTCTTCATGCAACAACAGTTATAAAAGTATTAATAAAAAGTAAATAACAATTGAAAAAATTGTGTAATGTATCGATAGTTATCATCCTTTGTTTGTGAATTGCGGTGAGGTTACATTTAAACGTTTTAAGAATGGCAGAAACAAACGACAAGGTTTCGTATATGCAACGCAATTTAAATTTATGACACTACAGCTTAATTGACTCTATACATTACAGGACTTATCTCCGGCACTATTTCAAATTGTCATGTAACTCATTAATATTAAAGTGTATAATTTGTATTTGCATTTGCGAAAATGTGTTCATGGTAACATTATTTCTGGAAGGTATATGGATTATTTCTACTAATTTGCACTCCATATGAACGTGAAATCATTGAATGAAAATCATCTTTATTAGAGGCGAAGTTAGGAGTATAATGTCTTGTCTTCCACTTAAGTCAACATTGTAGTGATGGTCATGTGAGGTATGGTGACTTGTACAAGCATTATTTAAGTGTACATTTTCTGTACGTGTTGTAAGATTATCGCAGATATTACTGTGCGTATGGCGATCGTAGAAGTTCAGATAAAACGTTCACTCGGCAGATATTTCAAATCAAATATTTTTATTGTTGTGGACAGTATAGTTGCATAACAAACGTCGTTACATTAAATTGTAATAAATGAGCTTATATATCCGTTAAATAATTAAAAACTAGTGAACTTTAAACTGGTAACCAAGGTATATTTTGTCATTAAAACATTCCACTCAATTGTAATATTATTGATTCATAAGGTTCTTGAGGTTCTTTTTCCATGTAAGTAAATTAGGTTCTATTTTAAATTCTATTGGTAATATTTTGAATAATTTAATAGACGAATAATAAATCTTTTTTTCAAATGAGCAGATGAATGCCCTGGAATAGATAGCAGTTGTGATTGTGTGGTGTTGGTTGCTAAGGGCAAAAAAAGATTGAAAATTTTCTTAAAAAATACTAATAACTCATAACTATACAAGCTCGGAAAAGTTCAGAGATGGTTCGCTCGATAGATGCCTCAGCAAGTTGATATATTTCTTATCCCCAGAATGTGACTTTAATTGTAAGTAATGACTCAGAAGTATATTTTAAAATAATGAATATACAAAAAAGTCTTCATGTTGTAAAATATCACAAATTTCTTTGCCATCTCCAACTAAGTCACTTAGATCATTTACATCGAATATCTCCTTCAGATCACGTAAATAAGTACGTAAACGTGAGTAAAAGATGACGTTAATGTTACCCACTGTTCGTTTGACAGAAACAATGTTAACTTCGTGACAGTGTTGTTGTTGTTTTTTTCAGTTTCAATGTCAGCCTCATGACATCTATGCTGTATACCAGAACCAGTGTTAACCTTGTGACAGATATGCCTAATGGCAATTTCATTGTCGGCCCCTTTATCAACATGACTCGTACTAATGTCAATATCAAACGCAAAAAATATGCTATTTGCTAATTTCAGTTTCGACCCCCTGACCGATATGCCTTAGGCTGGTTTCAGTGTCGACCCCCTGACCGACAAGGCTTAAGCTAGTTTCAGTGTCTACTCCCTGACCGATATGCCTTAATCTAATTTCAGTTTCGACACCCGACCTATATGCCTTAGGCTAGTTTCAGTGTCGACCCCCTGACCGATATGCTTTAACCTAGTTTCAGTGTCGTCCCTCTGACCGCTATGCCTTAAGCTAGTTTCAGTGTCGACCCCCTGACCGATATGCCTTAGGCTAGTTTCAGCGACGACCCCTGACCGATATGCCTTAAGCTAATTTCAGTTTCGACCCCCGACCGATATGCCTTAGGTTAGGTTTCAGTGTCGACCCCCTGACCGATATGCCTTAAGCTAGTTTCAGTGTCGTCCTCCTGACCGCTATGCCTGAAGCTAATTGCAGTGTCGACCCTGACCGATATGTCTTTAGCTAATTTCAGTGTCTACCCCCTGACAGATATGCCTTATACTAATTTCAGTCTCTTACATACATACATACATCCCACGTCGTCCCGTAGACCAGTTTTGGCATGGGATCCGTCAGCACTTTCATCGAAGAGATGAAGTGGAAAAAGGTTAAGGTAGGCCAGGCTAGGGAGGGCTAAGATTCCAGAAATTTTATAATACCATAGAAACTTTTGCTGATTAGGTATTTTTTTAATTTAAGTTTGAAAGTACTAAGTTTCTCTATTGTCTTGAGTTCAGAAGGTAATTTAGAAAAGAATTTAGGTCCAACAAAGTTTGGCTTGCATTCACTAATTCTAAGGTTGTGTTGTACAGAAGTTAGGTTATTTCTATTACGAGTATTATAACTATGAGTGGATGGGTAGTTAGTATGGTTTGTGGATTTGGCGTAAACTAAGACTTCATAAATGTACAAAGATGGAATAGTCAGAATACCTAATTTTATGAATGCATCTATACAACTATCTCTGGGTCGCAGCCCGCTCATAAGTCTAACAGCCCTTTTCTGTAATCTAAAAACTAAGTCTAAGTTCCTGGAGAAGAATTACCCCATAATATTATGGAGTAGTTAACATGTGATTCAAAAAGACTATGGTATACTAGTTTAGATAAATCGATATCTCCCAGAAGAGAAATATTGCGTAAGACAAAAAGGCCCATAGACAATTTGCTACAAAGGCATTTTGTATTCTCTGACCAGTCAAGAGAACCATCCAACCTCACTCCCAAGAAATTTATGTTGTCGAGTTCTGCCAATTGGGAGTCGCCAATTAAAAGAGTTGGTGTTTTTGAAAATTTTGAATTTTGTCGTTGCTTAGTTCGAAAATGAACAAAGTTGGTTTTGCTGGGATTTAAAGAAAGTTTGAGGTCTGCAAAATATTCTGTCAGAAGATTGATCCCAATGTAGGATTCAATTTCCAATTGTTCCAAATTGTTTGATTTAGTGAGTAGGGTGGTGTCATCAGCATACACTATTAAGTCATTTGAAGGAAGAAAGTGATTTATGTCATTTATGTAGAGCAGGAAAAGAAGAGGTCCAAGAATCGAGCCTTGGGGGACCCCACTGATTGAGTTTAATTGGTCTGAATGTACTTTGTGAATTGTGCCAGTGTTTGTAGTATGTGTAATTTCGGTGATTTGTTTTCTGTCAGATATGTAAGAAATGAGCCAATTTAAAGGTGTATGTGTTATTCCAAGTGCAGAGATATTCTCTGCACTTGGACAAAGATCCCGGGGACAACGCAATCGAAAGCCTTCGAGAGATCCGCGAAGCATCCGATCGCGAAACCCCCACGATCCATTGAGTCGAGACAATCCGTGATAAATTTAATTAGAGCAGTTTTGGTGGATTTACCCTTTCTAAAACCAAACTGGTGTCTGAAAAATAGTGCATTTTGTTCAAGATAAAGTGTAAGCTGATCAGACACCACCTTCTCAAAGATTTTAGAAATTGACGGTAGGAGAGAGATTGGACGATAGTTGTTAACATTCTGTTTGTCATCTTTCTTAAAAATAGGTTTGATAATTGAAGTTTTAAAAATATCCGGAAAAACACCTGATTCTAAAGAGCTATTCAGCTAAAGAGCTGAAACATGTGAGATAGGTGCTGAAAGTTCCCTACTACAGAACTTGATGGTTTTCATAGATATACCGTCAGTTCCACAAGAGGTTTTACCTTTCATTTTCATGATGATGTTATAAACATCATCCGGTGATCAGAGTTTAAATTCAGAAAAGGAATGATTGTGCGGCTTGGGAAAGCCGGAAAATTCCTTAATGTGGGTGTTAGAATGAATGTTTGCTGATATATTAGCAAAATAACTGTTCATGATATTACTTATTCGGATTGGATCTGCAACTGAAAAACCTTCCTTAAGAAGGATGATGTTCTCCTTGGGTTTTATGTTTGCCCCCCTAGCTTCATTTATTACTTTCCACGCCTCCAATGGTTTTTTGTCAGAATTTATTAACCTATCTTTAACATGATCAGCTTTGGATTTTTTTATCAAGTTGCGATATTGCTTCTTGAGTTTGATGTAACTTATCTTGTCAGCATCTAATTTAGTTAATTTCCATTTTAAGTAACTATTATAAAGTGATTCTTTTAAAACACTGATGTTATGAGGAACCCAAGGTAATCTTTTGGATTTGTTAGAGACTTTTGGTTTAGTTAGAGGACATGATATCTAAAAAATATAGCCTAAGGTGTCCAAATTTTTTATTATTTTCGACTTCCAAGTAATTTTGAAAAATTAGGAGTTGTGCAGTGTGATTGGAAATAAAAGGTTCTAGAGCGTATGATTGAGTGTAGTTAAATAAGATTAAAATATTATCAATGCAACTTTCAACTGTTTCACTAATTCTTGTAGGTTCTTTAATAGAAATTGAAATGCCAAAAGAGTCAAGGAGTAATTCAAATTGAAAAGCTGAGGGCTCGTTCGTGTGGAGGGGAATGTTGAAGTCCCCACCTATTATAACCTGGTCAGAAATTTTAGTTAACTTGCAGAGGTAGTCCTCAAAAATTTCAAAAAAAGAATCTAAATCCCCATCTGGGCTTCTGTAAACGGCTTATACAATGATTGTTTTATTATTAGCTGAAAAAGATATCTCCGATGCCTCGAAGACCCGGTCTAAAGGGAGCTTAACCCCGATAGAAAGTGGAGTAATGGCTTTCATTGAAGATTTGCTAAGAGATCTAACAAATATACCAACTCCACCTTTTGGCATGAGTGGCCTACATCTTAAATTAACTAATTCATAGCCATGTAAAATGAAATGCTCAGCTTTCTCTGCATTCAAACCAAATTCCGAAGCAAGGAAAACACCAGGTTCCTCCTCATTGAGGAAAATTTCAATGACTTCCTTTTTCTTAGTAATAACATCAACATTGAGATGAACTAATTTAAAGTTATTAAAATTATGAACAGGTTTGTTAAAATTGGTTTTGCGTTGGGACTTATCATAATTAACTAGCCTACCTAACCTACTTAACCTATTTGGGCCTACGTTTCCTCTATCTGG
The DNA here is from genome assembly GCA_035578905.1 of Stictocephala bisonia. Classification (NCBI taxonomy): domain Eukaryota; kingdom Metazoa; phylum Arthropoda; class Insecta; order Hemiptera; family Membracidae; genus Stictocephala; species Stictocephala bisonia. The sequence continues at coordinate 200,160 of JAQJVL010001033.1, forward strand.
TCTGGTTCTACTCTTAAAAAATTATCGGTGGGGCAGTTAACCTCCTGATCAACATTCAACTCATACAATAAATGAGTTTCAATAATCTTTGCTAAAATATTCTTACCACCAGTTCTAAGATGCAGTCCATGCCTTGTATAATTATCCCTACTAAGCAGCCTATTCAACTCAAGAAATGTACACTTTTTGCTCAGACACTTATCTCTAATTATGCTATTTTGTTCTTGTATGAACTTATTTTCTAACACATTGTCATAGTCTACCTATATGGGGTTTCAACCCATATTAAATTCTTACAATCTATGTTTTGGAAAAGCTCATCCATTTGATTCCCGAGTTCTTCAAGCCTCTCCCGGCGTACATAATTTACACCTCCCACTATTACAACTTTATGATTTTTTTCAATGTTTCGTGCCCTCCCCTTTGCACAATCAATTAAATGATTCAGTGGTGCCCCAGGAAGTATCCAATTCTCAACCTCTACATCACTCACCGTGTCAAGGATTTTTCTTCCACAACCCCTCCCATGGCTATCTCCCACTATGTAGACTCTTTGATGTGTAGATTTAAGTTTCCTGTGAGACCCTGTTGATGTTCCTCTATCACCCAATGGTTGAGCTTTCCCCTTAGGTCTGTTTACATTACCAGGCTGGCACACAGTGCCCTTAACATTGTTATTGGTTGAGGTATCGGACAGGTTAACCTCACCAATCGGTGCAAATCGGTTTTTAGTAGTCACATTAAGTACCGTCTCTTTGTTTAGTCCACCCTTTTTAATAGGATTCTTTGGTTTCGTCCAATTAGATTCTAGGTTAGGCCTAGTCGCAGAACTAGAGTTTACAACCTTTTGAGAATTTATGCCTACCTTGTTATTTAAGCTATTATCTAGTCTACCTTTAATTTCCTCTTTTAACCTAATGATCTCAACTTCTTTTTCATTGAGCTGGATGAGAAGTTCTTTGTTCTTGTCAAAAAGAGATTGACTAAGTTGTTGCTCCTTCTTCTATTCATCCTCCCACCAGGAAGGAACCCCCTTTTTCCGTATATTAGCCCTTTCGGAGTTAAAAAGCTGCCTACATGTATTCTTACAGTTTGGACAAATCCAAATCGAATCATGTTTTAGAAAGAAACCTAGTACAGTTTTAGTTAGTTTACTACAGTTTTTATCATCATGCAACCATTTCTTGCAATACTCACACTCTATTGAATCAGCATTCCAATCATCTGTAACTTTATTACAAGTACCACAATTTTCTGTGATTGCCATTTTGTTTAAGAATAGTTAAAATTGCACAATGCACGATTTGTTGCAGAACAACAGATTCAGAGGCTAGTCATCTAAAAATATACATCTAACATAAAATCAGTACACATGGAAGTTGGATAAAATGTAGCTAAATAGTTTTCAGTTCCTTAATACCAAAATAAATTCTGTCTACAGTCACTTACTTATTCCAAATTGGACAAAGCAATACACGAAAATGGCTGGCAATGACGCTACAGCCGAGTACAAGTGAATGCAAGCGAATTCAATCTACCTCCTGACCGATATGCCTTATACTAATTTCAATGCCGATCTGGAGACAGGTATGGCGAAAGTCAGTTTCTCGTGACAAATATGTTTTATGCTAGTTCTGAGTCTGTCCTGTGGCAGATATGACCTAATACTAGTTTTAACAAATATGCCTCATACCTTTTTCGGCTTCGACTTGCTGATATAAATGCTGGTTACGGTATTCTTCTGGTGACATACTTGCCTTACTAATGTCAGTCTCATGACATACTTAGCTTAAGATACCCTTAATGTCGGCGTCGTGACATATATGTCTTATTTCGAGTTCAATGTCTTTGTTAGTTTGATAAATAGACCGAAATTAGAAGTTAATTTTAGAGTTTATCATGTATCCCTCTAAACATTTTTATGATCTTAAGCTTTTGTTATTTTGAAATTATTTGAAGTTTGAATGATATGATTATTTTTAGCTGCAGTATTACAGTTGGCACTTGTCTCCTCTACAGTACTTCTTTGTACCTTAATATATAGTTTGTCGAGATGGAGATAATTTCAATGATATATACTAAAGTAAAATATATAAGTAATCCTCTTAAAATAGGAAGAGAAAGTAAATAATGTTATGAGTGAGCCAGTTGACTAGTTTCGTTCATTTATTTGTAATGGTAGAATTAAAAGTACGAAGAAAATAAATATCTGTCCGGTCAAAATCGTCTTTCAAGGCATATTAATAATATTAAGGTACTGTAATGTTGTTTAGGTTATCTAGAGACGTTTAAACGAGGTATTTATCAGTATTTTCCTTAGATTAAATGTCTAGAAGCCATGAGGACGAATACAATATCTGGTTTTCTATTTTAATCATCATCCTCTCCTTTGAATAGTCAATCACTTCTGTTTTATGTGTTTTCAATCAAGTCCAGATAGTGTTGACTAGCGGGGTATTGAATGACTTTTGCGTTAGCCTTAGATTGCTGTAATTGCGTTGTCGTAGTTCATCCACTTGTATTTAAACTTATAAAGATTCATTACATTTTTGTAACAATTACAAAAATATTATACGTGTGATTCTTTATTTTTAAAATTGTATTCCTCTTTAGCAGTAATATAAACCGTCCTCTCTAAGCCAGTTGTTATTCGTATTAATTAATATCCACTTTAAGTTTAAATATGAATAAAGAGATGTAATGCCTACGTAATCAGTTGTTTACTACAGTAATGAACACCTTGACAATAATCTGTAAATTGCGGTATGAGTCCTGACATGCAAAGTAGGCCTACGTATTAACAATTGCTAACAACCAGTTTCTTGTGATATCCGTGTATATAATAGGTGAAACCGTATTTTGTCAGCGCAAACCTTCCTTTATTATTCCTGCGTTAAATTTAAACGATTGAGGTGTCACTGTTCGTATTTGTGCATTAAGGTCTTAATTCTGCAATATTCTTACCCTGAAGGTGCAGGAAGCCCTCAAAGTTCGTTTTTCGGACATAAGAATAACATGGAGAGAGAGATTTAAGCGAATCGAAAGTAACAGCTGTTTAAATGTAAATCATAATACCCAGAATATTTTAACAGATGTTGGAATGTAAACAATGGTGTTTGTAATATTGAGGAGGTTAGATCTTTCATAATGTTATACCAGGGAAGGTTATAAACATGGTTTAGCCCACTCACATTCGACAGTAAGACTCCGCCCCACTGGACTGAAGGTTTAAACCATAGTCTAATATAGTTATTTTATTTATTTAATCAATCTTCAGTTGTAAAACAAAAACAAATGAATTGAACACATGTGACATAGGCTAAGTAATATTAATGGGTGCTCATACTAATTAAATAGATACCAACTCACGTGGTGTGAGTGAGATACTGTAAATAACTATTGTGATTTTACGTTATATAGTTAATCTACTATTTGTAGTCAAAAGTCACAGGCCGAGGCCAAAGGCCGAGGTGTAACGGGTTACTTAAGTTATAGGGCATATTTTTCTCGAAGGCGCCGCTACGGGTTAGGACGCGAAGCTTGCAGGCGTGTCCCCAAGTATTGTGTTATTAATTAGTTATTTTTAATGAAGTCATGTTTGTGGATCTAAATAAATGGTGCTATGCTAAATTAAAGTTGCAAGATTGTACATAAAACTTTAGTAAAAAAAAACACACACACACACGCACGCACGCACGCACGCACGCACGCACAGTAATAGTGAATTTTTTTATCACAAAGAGAATGGCATACTACTGTTTACGGACGTTTACAAAGAGCTGCTGGATTCCACCTTAACACTGGTAATACTTTAATTCAGTTCGCTGCCCTTCCGTGGCTTTTCATACCACATTATAGACGCATTTCTGTGCGCTATCAACTTGTAAATACAATATTATATATTATATTCTTTGTATATATATGTTATTTATATATTTAAATTCTTTCTGTAGGTTGATTTTGATAAATATAATATAGACATAAAGTTCATCAGGATTAAATTTTACGCTTTTCTTTTCTCTTCTGTTTTTATGAGATAATACTCAAGTCGTTTTTATATATTCCTTAACAAAAATATTTCAGTACCGTAATCTTTTTACATGGCTGGGGAGGGGTGACGGCACCCTATAGGTCGGGAGAGGTGTTATTTGGGGGTCATACGTGTGTGAGTGGGTGGGTGTAGAAGCCGTCAACGTCAGTTGTAATGATGGAGCTCTAGAGCCATCCTCATGGGGCGTGTATGAGTGGGTGGTCGAAGGTCTGCAATCATCGTGAGTGCAGGGTAGGTGTAGAAGCCGTCAACGTCAGTTGTAATGATGGAGCTCTAGAGCCATCCTCATGGGGCGTGTATGAGTGGGTGGTCGAAGGTCTGCAATCATCGTGCGTGCAGGGTAGGTGTAGAAGCCGTCAACGTCAGTTGTAATGATGGAGCTCTAGAGCCATCCTCATGGGGCGTGTGTGAGTGGGTGGGTGGAGGTCTGTAATCATCGTGCGTGCAGGGTAGGTGTAGAAGCCGTCAACGTCAGTTGTAATGATGGAGAGAGAGACAGACATCATGGGACGTGTGTGGGTGGGTGGGTGGAGGTCTGTAATCATCATGCCTGTAGGGTAGGTGTAGAAGCCGTCAATGTCAGTTGTAATGACGGAGAGACAGACAGACATCATGGGACGTGTGTGGGTGGGTGGGTGGAGGTCTGTAATCATAATGCCTGTAGGGTAGGTGTAAAAGACGTCAACGTCAGTTGTAATGATGGAGAGACAGACAGACATCATGGGACGTGTGTGGGTGGGACGGGGACACAAGCGCTTTACATAATAGTGGGAGAAATGTCAAATAGGGTGAGTTAGTTACCCAACTTGAAAATATTTGCCTTTGAAATATGGCATCAAATTAATACTAACCCACACTGCATTTAGTGTGTTTCAATGTTATTAGGGATTACTTGGGGTCCAAGATCTAGTAGTCAACTTCAGCATTTTTTAATAGGAACGTTTTCAAGTGATATGTTATTTAACACCGCTATTTTAAGTTGAAATATAATTTAAACTTAATTTGTTCTTTACTTATAAATTTATTTGTTTTTTAATTAATTAGTTGTTTCCGATGCATTTATCTAATTAAAACTGATTTATCATTGCTAAAACAAAAAAAAAAAAAAAACTCGTTTATTTTAGCCATGATAAAGCAGTGTTAATTAGGGAAATACATAGAAGTGACTAATTTAATAAAATAATGAATAACTAAAGAACGACACATTATTTTAAAATGCTGATTACTTTATCATTTTCATCTTGAAATGACAATTTTAAATAACATCACTTGGCCACGTTCATATTTAAAACTTTCATTGAAGCTGACTCCTAGATCTTGGACCCCAAGTTATCCCTAATAACATTGAAAAACTCTAAATGTAGATTAATATTAATTTAATGACATATTAAGAAAGCAAATTGTAAACCGTAGAAACAAGTTAGGGGTTACTGGCTGCCTGAATGACTTTTAATTAGGATTATACATGGGTAATGACTAATTAAATAAATTAAAAACTGAAGAACAACACATCCTTTTAAGTTATGGTTACACTATCATTTCCAGATTGAAATAGTGGTGTTAACATATCACATGACCACGTTCCCATTTAAAATTTTGAAGCTGACTCCTAGATCTTGTACCTAAAGGGATCCTTAATAACATTGAAACATTCTAAATGCACCGTGGGTCAGTGTTAATTTAATGCTAGATTAAAAAAGGCAAATGTTTTATAAACTGTGGAAATAAGTTGAGAGGTATAACTGACTTAAAACCCACCCTGTATATATGAGTTGGTAGAGAGCCGTAGTCACCACGTGTAGGGTAGGTGGTGGAGTCGTCAATGTCACGTGTAACGGTTGTGGGAGAGAATGTGTGTGGGCAAATTGAGGGTTTTTTTTAATGAAAATGAAGTGTTTTAAGTAAGTTATTTTGAAGATACATATAAGATACGTACATCTATTTTAAATAAATTTATTGTATAAACACACTACAAAGGGTATCTAAATTATAATTCAAACCATCCTCAACATGTTAAAATTGGTCTTGTACAAAGTTTATTTAAAAGGATTGATACGATAGTCACAGATAAGAAAGACAATATACTTGAAGAAAAAGATACTACAGATCTAGTGATTAAAAATGATTATCCTAGAGAAATTATTGAAAAAGCAAAAAGAAAAACAAAAGCTTCACTATAAATAAAAACTGTGAACAACAGAAACCTCTATCAACAGTTACGATTCCATATATAACAGAAATATCTGAAAAAATTTGTAAAGTTAATTTAAAGTTTAACATCCGAACTGTATTTAATTAGTCCAACAATCTGAGAAGCCTTTTAACTAAATTAAAAACAAAAATAAACAATAAGAAACAAAAATTGTAATATATAAAATTGATTGTCATTGCAATAAAACTTATATAGATCAAACATCAAGACCAATTTCAAAAAGAATAAATAAACACATTTACAATTATAAAAAAGACAATATAGAAAATTCAAAATTAGTTGATTTTTCATGCTATTAATGAAAAACATGATTTAAATTTTAATTCTACAAGTGTAATTTTAAAAGAACCCTGATGGACCAAAAGAAACCAAATTGAAAGTGCATGTATGGCAGTTTTGAAAGATGAATGTATTGTCCAACCATCTCTAAATGTTAGTAATATATTTTTACCTTTAATTAAAGATGAAATATCATTGAAAATTGAAAACTCTAAACCGTATTTTAATTCATAATAATTCTTATCAAACTTAGCCACTTAAATTTAATTTAACTAAATTTAATTTAGTATTTAATGTTTTACATGTGATTTTTGTTATTTTTATTCACATATGTTTTCTGTTTATACTGTATTTACAACTGAAGATGCCTTAACCGGCGAAATCGCTCTTGATGAAAATTAAATTTGTGGAATTTACTATAAAATTACTTTCTATTTACAACCAAACCAATTCCATCAAGAATATACAGCAAAAAACACTACAAAGGGTTGAATGCTTGTCCTGATAAAAGGTTACGTTGTATAATAATTACTTCATAAAAGCTTCTCGTTTCTATTATACAATATAATAATGTCTTCATTAAAATTACCTGCAGGGCGTGTATCAAGTAACGAGCTGTATATCGCTAATACAGTCGCAGAATAATGAATAATTACATTTAGCCAAAAAATATACTCAATTTATTAAGAAGTTTAACTTAGGGATTAAGGAGCTTTACAATTATCTATTTTAAAACTTCGTATCCTTCCTTTATATTTGTTTTTTTATAATACATCTTTTACGCCAAGTCTTATTTATGATAATATGGCATTATGATACATTGTACGGCATTCGACATCAACTTGTAATATAGGTAAGTTAACATACTAAATAAATAATAATAATAAACTTGAAATAAATAAAATGTAATTGTAAACTCAATATTATTTTTTTCTTGTTTCTTATTTTTTAGGTAATTTATTATAACGGGTAATGGTTTTTCAGTACGAATTAATTGTAAATATTCGAAGATGTTTTGTGTTTAAACAAATTAATTATATTTTATAGCAGTGTATGTTTTATGTACTAAGAATATTTTAATTCAATGTTTAGTTATTGAAATATTAATTTAAAACTGATCGTTTAATTTTTTTTTAGAATTTGTCTACTCAAACTCGTTAGAGTAGTAGCCTTTTTTGGGATACAATTGAAGTCAATCGCTTTGATTGAACAGTTGAAGTTAGAGTCTGAATAAACCCATTAGAAAATAAAAGAAATCTTCATTTTCGTTTCCTTTTGTGTTTCAAGCAATTTTTACTAACTAATAAGAACATTGAAGTAAGTGAAAAAAATAAGAACATGTATAAAATATCAAAACTCTTAACAGTGGGGCTATAAAGTGTTTCAATTTGAAATAATAACTGAATATCGCTATACTGGTCTTACAGAAAACTGACGCTGTAAAAAACCTTTTGCTTGTATCAGTAAGCAACAATATCAACTTATTGCTTGTAAAAGGTAATACACTCAGCCACACATATATAAAAATGCGCATATAAAGCCTATACGCGTAGTTTACTCTAACATAACTTTTGCCTTATGCTTGTTACAAGATATTAAGCGTACTTTTGTACAAATATTTGGCACCTTCAGGGAGTTGAATTAAACGGCAGATAACGGCGTTGTGGAAAGCTCAATGAACACAATCCATGATTAAATCCGTAACAACCGCCCACGTTAACACAGCTGATAAAAACCCTATACAAATGCTTACACCCATATTTATCGGCTTGACACTTTGTATACACAGAAAAGCTCTCCATCATAACGAGGCAATTTTCTTGATAGTGAAACAACTGCCTACACATCAGTTCTCAACATCCTCGCCGTCGCACATGGAAACTCCTACAAGCACTTCTACGCACCCTACGCAAACAGAGCTCACGGCAGGTAATCTAACTTGTATTCATTCAAACACTCCTATTAAAGATTAAGCGGTTGAAGGGAGTAGATAGTACCAATTTCGTTTCACTATAAATAAAATCGAATAATATTCAATTTTATTCATCTACGTCTACATATCAAACAAATACAGTAATCCGTACCGAAGCCTAAACACTAGTTCGCTACCGAGACCCAACTCTTATTACAATATTCATTGCCTTCCCACAACTCGACTCTCCCTTCTACAACGATGTGACTTTCTACTGTACGTGACTTCATAAGAATTGAGAACAGTAATCCATACAGTAGCCTACACTGTAGTTCACTACCGAGACTCATCTCGTATTAGAATATAATATAAAATATATTATTAATTATAATATACAATGTTACATGGTAATAGAATATTCATTGTCGTATATTTACTGGTGGCACTTGATACGTTATTAGATTTACAATGTTATAATATAAGTGGTGGTGCAGTGTTGTAACCCAGCTACTTGGGGACAAAGTGTTTGGGAGATTGTAGGCGATATGTTTCATGCTCGGTCTTCGCTCAATGGTTGCCAACGATGAGGTTTTTTTTTTTTTTTTTGTTTTTTTATTAAACCACTCGTCAGTTGATATGGCCCTATAAGTCTGTGCGTCAACTTTATTCAACGAGTGAAGTAGGGGAGACTGTTGTTCCTTGGACCACTTTTTACATTTTTGCTTTTTATTGCCAAGAAAAAATCAGAGTTTTGAAACTTAATACGTCTGTAATTACAGTTCCAACCTTCCCGCACAAGATAGTATGGGTATATTTGCCACAATTGCTAACCATAGACCACAAAAAATACCATTCAGACCCTTTGAAAAGTGGTCCAAGGTACAAGATGGTCGTGTACATTGGAACATACCTCATGTACCTTGGACTAGGTATAATAAACTAAAGGTTTAATAAAGGATTGTGTATTTAAATATATGTTTTAGGTTTATTATGGTTTTACGTAAAATTATATAAAACAAACATGAAATATGTAAGAAAAACATGGGTTTTCACTCATTTATCAGAGACATTAAGGTTTATTTCTGTCTTTTTTCACAAAAGTCACACAAATATACTTTCCATTCCTGCCCTTCAATTCCGGTGCACAAATAGTGCACCCAATGGCCACATGAAGTGCATTTGCACCACTCTTCTCCATCTTGATCACTCAACTTAGAAGAACCACAATACAAGCATTCTTCTTTGTTGCTGTCTCATTATCAGTGGAAACAAGGCTTAACGCCTTATCTGAATCAGAGGATGAGCTATATTCCTGTTTAATTAACTTCATCTTCTTGGCTTGATTTTTATTGATTTTTTTCTTGATTTTCTTCTGTTCGGTAGTCTCAAAGGAGGATCCAAGATCTTTTGAAACACTTTTACTTTTATTTACAGCCTCTTTTGTCTTAACTCGTTTGGACTTTTGTTCCTTAATTGCATTTTTCTCTGGCGTTTCCGTAGCAATCATGGTTCTCCCTGGTCGTCTACCTTGCCTCTTCTTCTTACGTTGCTCCGCCTTCGGATAAGATCGAACCTCTTCAGGGGTAAGGAATGGTTTTGGTGCTTTTTCATGTGTGGGCGTATTTGATGTTGTAAATAAAGTTGCACATGAAGGCTGAGGAACTGATGATGTGCATGATAGTGGAGGACAAGAAACGACTGATGATGAACTAGATGGTCCAGGATCTAAGAACGAACAAGAAGTGGTTGCTGAGTTGAACGGTTCAACGATTGGAAAGATCACGGGGATAGAGCTTGAAGAGGATGGTTCTGCGCTTGGAGCATCCATAGGTCTATCAGTCACGTAAGAGCACAGGAAATCTTCGTCAGTGAAAACCGCTTCATCGAATGGAAATATTCCTGATTTCCTAAATCCAGAAATCACATTACTTGGAGTGAATGCTCTTGGATAAGCCGTGCCTAGGGCTTCTGCAACGCTATATATATCAAAGGGCTTTCCCTTGTTGTTTAGCAGCCATGCTTCAACAGCTTGATTGTAGTAAGTCTTCAGAGGACCGTACACGGACAGGTCTAAAGGCTGTAGCCTGTGTGAAGTATGGGGGGGGATAAGTAACCATCACAATGCCTACGTCTGATGCCTTGTCGAGGACTTCTGGAGTAAGATGGGTCTCATGATTGTCTAAAAGTAGCAAGACACGATCATCCTTCGAGCTCTTGACAGTGTTCAAAAAGTGGTCCAAAAATTTTATAAAGGTCACCTCAGTTGACCATCCAGAAGGATTTTCGGCCCCAATACAATCTGCTGGTCCCCCAAACAGCATTCTATCTTTGAAATGAACACGAGGAAAAATTAGCATAGGGGGCAACGAGTTGCCAATTGCATTTACAGCAGCGATCATTGTCACTAAGGACCCTCTTTCAGCCGCCGTAGGACTGCCTATCTGTTTTACCCCCTTTGGGGCAATTATTTTGGATTGCTGTTGGACTGTGCTGAGGCCCGTTTCGTCCAAATTCCAAATTTTGTCAGGTGCAATAGGACCATACTTTCTATGGACTTCTTTTATATTGTTAAAAAAAGCCCGACATTGGTTCTGTTGAAGCTTGTCATGCAACTCAAGCTTGTTGCCTCTGGTTTTCGAACTGACAAGTCTGTGTGCCTTTTTAAAAACCCCCTTATCCATTCTTCACCGGCAATTTCTTCCTCACTCCAGTTGTCAGGCATTTTATTCTTATTGGCTCTAGCATATTCAAAAGCTAAGAGTCTCACACCCTTTTTGGTCAATCCGTACTGCATGCGGGCGACATTTTTAATATAGATCACTAGGCCATTTTCTTCTTCTTCTGTAAATACCTGCTTTACCGCGTACTTAGGTGAACAGTACGCTGATTCATTGGGATTATCAGCACTTTTAAATTTAGTGACATATCTCAGTAGGGTAGTTTTACTTATACCAAACACTTTTGTGGCTTCCCTGTAGGACATTTTCTTTTCTGGATCATTTGAGATTACACCCTCAATAGCCTTTTTCAAAGAAACTTCGTCTACCGGAGCTCTTTTCTTTCCTTCTTTGCTTCGCGGCATGATATATTTCCCTCCAAACACCTGTAAAATAAATACAAAACACATGTCATAAGGTCTTGTACCATGGACCAGCGGTCCAAGGTACATGATGACGTTTGTGTCCAAGGTACACGATGGTCTCATTTTTAGCAAACATGGCCGCCTACAAGAAATACCTAACCAGTTTGCAAAACAAAGTGGGTGGTTTACTCACCAAAATGTGTTATTCACGTAGTAAGTCAGAGGTAATCCTAGTGCACACTCTTCGGAAGCACGGCCACTCAAATGGTACGCGAAAATGTTACTTTGGTCACTTGAAATCAATTTTATTTACGCAAACCCGAACAAAACAACACGCGGCTCCCAAACTCAACAGGTGTACTGGTTAGACCACAGTGGTGAACAGGGTTCGCCTAGAGTCCGCTAGGTTGCAGCACTTACTAGATACGCGGACTGGTCCGAGGTACACCATGTCCAAGGTACAACAGTCTCCCCTACCGACCGTTGGCTCAGTGGGGATTCGAACCTTGGACCTTGCCCTCCGCAGTCCGAAGCCTTAGCCACTGAGCCACCACGCCGGCAAACTACTAGTTGAAACTACTAGAGAAGTTTGGGGTGTCCTTTCCGGGCTAAGTCGAACTCAGATAGTAACAACGACTACACTCGTTCAACTACACTCATCATATTCATTCACCCATCATATTCGCCCACATCAATACGAAGCGTCTTAAAAATGAATAATGAATTAATAATACAGTGGGACGTGAGTATTTAAAATGAAATTTACAATGGTTTAGATGAAGCAGGACGATCGTATAAATCAAATTAATGGATGCACATATATATATATATATATATATATATATATATATATATATATATATATATATATATATATATATATGTGTGTGTGTGTGTTCCATTAATTTGATGCATATATGCATATATATAATATATAATTGAACTGTTTTATGCGTATAATTAATCTTTTACTTCCATTAATAACTATCTTAAGCAATGTCCAACTCATGAGGGAAAAGTTTGTATTACAATGGTATGTAAATAATATTCAGAAGCTTAAGGTAGGCTAATGACAGACATACTCTACACTCACTTCCCAACAATTATTATCTACGCCCATACCGTGGTGGGGTGTTTCTTAGTTAAATTTGTATAGCTGTCATTGTATAACAGACCTTCCAGGGATGCCCGAGAAGCCTGTGCTGTTCGAGAATGCACACAACGTTATCTCCCAGTGGAGTGTCAGCGTGATTGGTTCTTTTGACACGAAAATTGCCAATCATATTTCAGTAAGATGTGAGCTACAGAAGTCGTTTCTTCGGCCTACACCTGTGTTGGACAGACTTATAGTTTGTGGCTTTTAGGATTACCATATTGCTTATTAATAAACGAATTTATTTTAAAATTCGGTCAATATAACGCGACCAGAAGTAAAATTATTATTGTAAAATGTAAATTGATATGAGCTGAGTTTAAGAATATTAAAACAAGTTCTCAACTCGTATTTATAGCAAAATGGTTTAGCAATGATAAACTAGATATATATATATATATATATATATATATATATATATATATATATATATATTCAAATAAAATATTACTCAACTTAAATAGGGCTACTGATGATTAAAGCTTCATAAAAAACGTATCAAGTAGTTTTTAACACTCCTTCCATTATCTAGATGTGTTCTTATCAGTGTCTTAATGATAAAATAACTATTATAAAAGCTTTATAGATTAATTATCATATCTTAACACATAAGACATCTGGCTTACAAATAAGACATTTAAGCTTTAGCCTTTATATTCAACATCCTGATTGTTCACTATTAGCTTCAGCTATTATAATTGGATCTTTTGTGTTATTTCACTACCTTTACTTACTTTTTTTGTTTCCATTAGTTTACTACAGCTTGATAAATATTCTATTGCTCTTAAAACTGTTCCTCAATCATTTTTACATCGACTGTGGTATTCCTTGTCCGCTAGGAAACAGATATAACTGGCCTTATCTTATCGCTTTCCAATAACTTACATACGGAGAGCGCATTCGGCGGTAAGTCAATCATTGGATTTACCAATTTGTGATCAACTTTAGTAGCCACCTAACTTAATCGTAATTGCGATAAAAAAAAGTAGTTGTGGTGAAATAACGGAAAAGGTAGTGTTAGTGAACTACGAAAAAGGTCCGTACAACTTAATAACCATTTATATACAATTTACAGAGTGTACTATATATACTTGGACGAGAAATAACTTCGGTCAACATTTCAACGGGGTTCTAGCACTGACAAAACTTAATTCTGATCTCTCTCTGTACACATTTACACCGAATATTAAAATGTGATTGAGATATGTGTATATGAATAATTTATTTATTTTTTAATAGAGTTTAATTATAGTTATGAAAAACAGAAAGAAATTGACTTCAATAATAATAAGTTGACAAAGTTATTCAATGGTACGAAGATTCAGATCATTTAAATAGCTGATTGACTTTAATTTTTGTACTCTTACAAAAAATACTAAACAATATTTTAAAAGTGTTTGAGTGTGCATGTAACGAATATAAAGGTTAAAATTAATTTAAGAACAAAATTTGTCCAAGGAATAACCTGATAATAAGCCACAAGAGTTCAAATTTAAAAATAAAATATTATATTTCTGACGAAATACGAGTATGTAACGTCAAAATCTTTTTCTCTCCCGATCACCATACCCTTGAAGATCGATTACTCAACCTTCCCTTCTACAAGTATAAGACATTCAGCTGTACATAACTTCAATACAGTGGTGAGCAGTAACCTATACCATAGCTTGTACAGTAGATTATTACATAGGCGCAAACTCATATTACAACATTATTGTCGTTTATTGACTCAACACCTTATACAACGTTGTAATTTTCTACTGTACGTGACTTCAATACAGTAGTACCATTCATAGCTTATACATTTGTTCAGTATCGAGACCCCAACTCGTATTACAACATCATTGTCGTCTATTGACTCCTTCTACAACTTTGTAACTTTCTACTGTACGTGACTTCAATACAGTAGTTAACAGTAATCTGTACCATTCATAGATTATGCATTTGTTCAGTATCGAGACCCCAACTCGTATTACAACATTATTGTCGTCTTTTGACTCATAACCATCTACAACGTTGTAACTTTCAACTGTACGTGACTTCAATAAAATGGTTAACAGTAATTTATGCACTCAACACTTCTTTACAACGTTGTATTTTACAATTGTACGTGACATCAATAGAATAGTGAACAATAATCTGTACCGTTGCCTTTAGAGTAGTTGACTACCGAGACCAAAATTCTTATTATTACATAATTGTAGTATATTGACTCAATACTCGCTTCTACAACGTTGTAACTTTCTACTGAAGGCTTCGTGACTTCAATATAATTGTAAAAAACAATCTGTACTTAAGTTTATACAGTCGTTCACTGGTCGTGTTACAATATTCATTTCCATCTCACGACTCAACACTTCCTTTTACAACGTTGAAGGGTGGATCAAGATAATTAAATTGATAATTTCAAGACAACAGGTAGGCCTATGTTCTAATATTGCGAAATTAAAATTTTTATTAGCAATAAAAGTGACGTAGACCACTTCGCTTTTTATAAATTTTAGTGGAACTATGCATATTGTTCTGGTAACATAATGAATAAATGACACTATGAACGGCTTTATTAAATTATTATCCCCGAAATGATGTTTCATTATCTTCAAACAGTTTCGATGTACTGCCTAACAATCGTGAACACTAGTCTAAAAATAAAGGTACATAATCATCTCTATTTATATTCAGAGTTACTCCAATTGTGGAGATGAACATTTTGACGTGCAATTATGGCTTTTGGTTCTAATTTTATTTTGTCTTATAGTAAAAAAACATATAATTTGATAAGTCTTATTTTAGGATGAGGGACTGATCAGATTATATTTCTCCATAAGGACAATAGTCGTAGTAGACATTTCTTGTTTATAGAAACAAAACATGAGAAATATTTCTTTGGATTAGAACTGCTTTTATTTTTAGATTAATTTTTCATTTACCTTAGTCCACTTTAACTTTAATATGATGTTTCACTAACTTTAAATTTCAAGTAGTAACTTTGTGGCTCTCTCATTAAACACAAGTCTTGAGTCAACAATCTCGATGTCATACCTGTACTCGCCGCAGACTCTCATGCAGAATAATGGTTACAGCTGTTTTAGAATGTCTTCAGCAACGTTGTAATTATTATTTTTTTATAAACTGTTTTTCCTGATTGTTTGAGTTTAGAACTCATTTTATCTTTGTAATAGACCCAGATAAGTCCTCCTCTTGGTATTAAAATACACTTGCTAAAGCAGATGAGCACTGTATTTTAATTTCTTACCCTACAAAGCTTTCCTAAAAGTCTACCATATCCTAGGTTAAGTGTTGTAGAGTGCAGTTTGGTCCTAACTCCACCTGCGTGGAAATATTCTTTATTTGTTTACTTTTCCTTCTTTAACTTGAGATATTTGGTTTCAAAGCATTATAAAATACTTGGATAGAGGTTGCGTTAGGATTTGTAAATCCTATTTTCTATTCAGCTTTCTATATAGCTACAAAATTAGTGTGAAAATAGTATATTTTGTAACTAGTAAGAGTGTAAAGTAGAACTGTACAAGTTCGAGACCATATTTTTGAAGTGCGAGACTTGTCAAGCAAATCAAATGGTCGAGAACATGAATAACATTTTCACTACACTAGATAATATATATTAAGACTAATTATTTGTTAAATAAAAACAGTCCTTGGAATATTAACTTTTTACTAGGGGACACCCCTGCACGCTTAGCGTGCCAACCCCGTCACTCACTGCGCTCGATACACTTCGGCCTTCGGCATATGACTTTTGACTACAAACAATAGTAGGTTAACTGTATATCGTAAAATCACTGAATTTATTTACAGTAATATCACATTACTGGCATTGCTACCTATTAGTATAAACACGCCAATTAGAATGTAGTATGTTCACATATTATTATAAACACCCAATGCTATTCCCTAGGCTATATTTCAAACGTGTTCATTTGATTTGTTTTTGTTTAACTTCTGAAGATTAATTAAATTAATAAAATAACTGCATTATATTACGATTGAAACCTTCAAGTCTAGTAGAGTGGAGTCCTACAATCGAATGTGAATAAAACCATGCTTATAATCTTCCCTGGTTTAACATTATGAACGATCTAACCTCCTCAATATTACATACACCATTGTTTACATTCCAACAGCTGTTAACACTTTTTGGATATAATTATTTACATTTGAACAGCTGTTAATTTCCAAATCATTTAAATATATTTTCATATTATTCGTGTGGTTGAAAAGCGTAGTTTGAGGGCTTCCCTGCACCTTAGGGGTGAAAATATTGAAGAATTAACACCTTATTGTACAACTGCGAACAGAGGCAAATTGTTTCTCACCCCAACCGTTTTAATTGGCCAATAAATGGAGGCGTTGAAAAAAAAACGGCTTAACGTTTAATAAAGGATTACTATGAGGAATATATATATAACAAATATGTTTCGAAAAGCTTCTCGGCGATTGTTGTGTTGTTGGTCATGGACTCAGTAAACAACAATAACTTTCCACTATGAACATTAGAAATCTTTTTGTAAATATGAAGTTCCGCAGGTGATAACCATATAACAAAAACAGCTGATATTTTACGGGTATATACAGACTACCAGCAACACCTCTGACGAAACAGATACAAAACATAGCTACAACACTAAAAAGCACAACCAACTTGATAGTAAAAACACAAAAAGACCTTCAAAAAGCAATCATAAAACAAAGAAGAAATCCTAGACAGAGACACGTTCAAAACAAAATACACGTTTGGAAAGTTGAACCAGAGCCAAAGAAACCGAAGCAGTACAGCCCCAAATGGTCTGTTGAAAGAACGCGAGGGTTTAGTGAGATAATGAAACAACGCTGGAGAGAAGGAAAGGACAAAACATGAGTTAATGATGCTTAGAGCCCTCCTTGGGGGGGGGGGGGTTACCGCCTAGATATAATAATAAAGAAAGAAAGAACAAATAGTTGATACAAATATTGAATTGATTATCATTATAACAGAACAATTACGTTTCTAAAACAGTTTTTTATAATCTGGTCTTTTGATATTGTAATTGAAATTTCTTTAAAATTCTGAATTTTTAAAAAGTAAGTTTGATGACAAAACCAACAAGATGGTGTACTAGTATCTCACACAAGGTATAATAGGAATAGCGTATGTCTGTATGAGATAGTGTATTTGGTTAACCTTCTTTTATATTTTAGCTTCAGATCTGGTGTAATTAGTTTTATCAATATTTCTCTCGTTTCTCTTAAAAAAAGAATAAACACGTTATTCCTGATATCTGAAAATCAAAAAAACTGGGCTAACTTTTTTGTTTAAATATTTTTACCTACTATTATTTCCATATAATAATATCCCTCATGGCCTAGTTATTTTAGTGATTAAGTACACAAACATTTTCAACACTTATTTTTTTTTTTTTTAGCACTCTAATATTCAGTACAATTAATTTAGGTAGTAGATAATCTTGATAATAAGGAATATACAACCAAATTCTTGTTGAAACTTAGATATATTGTTCCTTGACTTAAAATAAACATAAAATATAATAAATCTGTGATATATCTCTTTTGTATGTCTGCATTTAATTTTTACGAAAAAGCACATATTTTAACTGACATTAATTAATACTGGAGAGTTCTTTTTTTAGTTTGAAGACGTAACCTATTTCTTTTTTAAATGGCGGCCATTCTAAATTGTTAACATAATCCAAATATTTTTTAATAAATTTACAAGAATGATTCAAATTTGAAAACATAACTTTTAAACCAAATCATATCCAATGTTTTAAATAGAATATCAAATAACTAAACTGTACAGTTTATGTTCACTCTTGCATTGTAATTGTTTCACTTATCGTAATATTTCATCTAGACGATATTGGAACTTTCTATCTATTACTGTAAAAAATAATCAAAATGTACCCTTTTATTTTTTTATCATAACTTAAAAGTATTTATTAATTTTATGATAATTGTCTAGTAGAAAGCTATGTACCAGTAACCGTTACTATGACATATTACCAAGAAACCCCAGTTGTTACAATTCGTCCTAAATCATATTTTTTACTAAATCATCTGGTCAGTAACTTGTAATTAATTAATGAAGCAAAACATATCATCAAAATTACAAACAATATACAACAAAAATGTTATAAATATTCTTCTGTTCAAAAGCCTTTGTTGCTGTAGTTTACAAGAGTTGTCCTAATAAATGAATAATATAAATCATTTTTTTAAAAATCTCCCTTCATTGCTTCTTCTTCTTGTTACACTTTTTTCTCTAATTATTTTTCTATTGGTAAGGAACACTTTCAATATACTGCAACCGTGACATTTTTTCTATAACATTAACAAAGACAATACTTGATTTGTTGGGTCAAAATTTTGACCATCGCAATCTAAAGGATAGCGTCAAAAACGAAAAGAAGTTAGGTTTTTTTAGGACCAAATTACAAATATTTTTAGTTGACACGTGCCCTTCCTCCCTCCTCCCCCTTTTCTCATTGTTGATAAGTAGGTAAGTAAGTTGAGGGGGGTGATTTGACCGACAAATGCCCAGGAATGGGTCTGCTTGGCGGAGTAAAAGAAGTGGGACGTTCATTCATACCGTATACAACTTTGTACTTCTTTTGTTGCTAAAACACATACCTACCAATGTATATAACTGTTGAGGGGCGTTTTAGACTTAAGGTAGGGTTTAGGTAAATAGAGTTGTGATGCTATTACCTTCTTCTGGCGTAGTAGCGTTCCTGGATGTCGTGAAGTCCTTGGTTGGCAGCTGGAGTGGTAGTCGTCCTTGAGGGATAATGAGGTAGAGCAGAGTAAAATTGTGAGTCACAACTTAGAGGATGTATTAACACATAAAATATAACACATTTATATACATTCTGGTATTGTTAATGAGCCTATGGGTAGTGAGCTGGAGCGTGCCGTCATCCCTGGTTGCCTGCGGGAGAATCGTGAGAGGGCCGTGCAGTGAGTGACCTTCGTCCACAGCTGACGGCAGTGGGGTAACAGGATTATAACATCACCACTCAAGGAATGATGGGGTGGGGTAGGAGCGTGCCGTCATCCCTGGTTGCCTGCGGGCGAAACGTGAGAGGGCCGTGCAGTGAGTGACCTTCGTCCACAGCTGACGGCAGCGGGGTAACAGGTTTATAACATCACCACTCAAGGAATGATGGGGTAGGGTAGGAGCGTGCCGTCATCCCTGGTTGCCTGCGGGCGAAACGTGAGAGGGCCGTGCAGTGAGTGACCTTCGTCCACAGCTGACGGCAGTGGGGTAACAGGTTTATAACAGCACCACTCAAGGAATGATGGGGTAGGGTAGGAGCGTGCCGTCATCCCTGGTTGCCCGCGGGCGAAACGTGAGAGGGCCGTGCAGTGAGTAACCTTCGTCCACAGATAACGGCAGTGGGGTAACAGGTTTATAACAGCACCACTCAAGGAATCATGGGGTAGGGTAGGAGCGTGCCGTCATCCCTGGTTGCCCGCGGGCGAAACGTGAGAGGGCCGTGCAGTGAGTAACCTTCGTCCACAGATAACGGCAGTGGGGTAACAGGTTTATAACAGTTCCACTCAAGGAATGATGGGGTAGGGTAGGAGCGTGCCGTCATCCCTGGTTGCCTGCGGGCGAAACGTGAGAGGGCCGTGCAGTGAGTAACCTTCGTCCACAGATAACGGCAGTGGGGTAACAGGTTTATAACAGCACCACTCAAGGAATCATGGGGTAGGGTAGGAGCGTGCCGTCATCCCTGGTTGCCCGCGGGCGAAACGTGAGAGGGCCGTGCAGTGAGTAACCTTCGTCCACAGATAACGGCAGCGGGGTAAGAGGTTTATAACAGCACCACTCAAGGAATGATGGGGTAGGGTAGGAGCGTGCCGTCATCCCTGGTTGCCTGCGGGCGAAACGTGAGAGGGCCGTGCAGTGAGTAACCTTCGTCCACAGATAACGGCAGTGGGGTAACAGGTTTATAACAGCACCACTCAAGGAATCATGGGGTAGGGTAGGAGCGTGCCGTCATCCCTGGTTGCCCGCGGGCGAAACGTGAGAGGGCCGTGCAGTGAGTAACCTTCGTCCACAGATAACGGCAGTGGGGTAACAGGTTTATAACAGCACCACTCAAGGAATGATGGGGTAGGGTAGGAGCGTGCTGTCATCCCTGGTTGCCTGCGGGCGAAACGTGAGAGGGCCGTGCAGTGAGTAACCTTCGTCCACAGATAACGGCAGTGGGGTAACAGGTTTATAACAGCACCACTCAAGGAATCATGGGGTAGGGTAGGAGCGTGCCGTCATCCCTGGTTGCCCGCGGGCGAAACGTGAGAGGGCCGTGCAGTGAGTAACCTTCGTCCACAGATAACGGCAGTGGGGTAACAGGTTTATAACAGCACCACTCAAGGAATCATGGGGTAGGGTAGGAGCGTGCCGTCATCCCTGGTTGCCTGCGGGCGAAACGTGAGAGGGCCGTGCAGTGAGTAACCTTCGTCCACAGATAACGGCAGTGGGGTAACAGGTTTATAACAGCACCACTCAAGGAATCATGGGGTAGGGTAGGAGCGTGCCGTCATCCCTGGTTGCCCGCGGGCGAAACGTGAGAGGGCCGTGCAGTGAGTGACCTTCGTCCAAAGCTGACGGCAGCGGGGTAACAGGTTTATAACATCACCACTCAAGGAATGATGGAGTAGGGTAGGAGCGTGCCGTCATCCCTGATTGCCTGCGGGCGAAACGTGAGAGGGCCGTGCAGTGAGTGACCTTCGTCCACAGCTAACGGCAGTGGGGTAACAGGTTTATAAATAAATAAATAAATAAAGATTTTATTGTAGAAACATTTCACAAAATGTATTACAAGCGTCAATACAATTATAACTAATTAAAAATAAGTAATTATCTACTCAAAAACCAATTCAAAAAACTCTTCTATATTATACAGACAATTTTTAGTAAGTAAATTCTTAATTTTATACTTAAACTTATCAATAGGCAGCATTTTATAATCTATAGGAAGAAAATTAAATAATTTCAATGATACATACATAAATGTTTTTTGTGTTTTGGTATAATTACATCTAAAAATTCTTAAGTTATTCTTAAATCTAGTACAATAGTCATGAGTATCACCAAGTTTTTCTAAGGTTACATAATTTTCTTTGGCGTACATTAGACATTGATATACAAATAAGGAGGGAAGACTCATTATACACAATTCAATAAAACTAGACTTACAACTACTGCGGAACGAAAGGTTACAAATTAATCTAATAGCTCTCTTTTGTAATTTAAACAGCTTATCTGCAGATGACTGATGACCCCACAATAAGGTACCATAAGATAAAAGACTGTGAATTTGAGCAAAATATACCACTCTAAGGACATTTAAGCTCAAACAAGACCTTAACCTTCTAATTAGGAAAATCCCTTTGCTAATTTTGGAACCAATATTTTTTATGTGACTATCCCAAGTTAGTCTAGAGTCAATAGTAAACCCTAAAAAATTTACACAATCCTCTTTACTCGACAACATATCATTGGAATAAGACAGATTCAACTCTTGAGTTTTGTTGGTATTTAAACAAAGCAAATTAGCAGAACACCAGTCCTCCACAATATTTTCAATATTTCTGCTCATAAAGTTTAAGTCTAGTTGAGATTTAGCGTTAAAACAAATGTTAAGGTCATCAGCAAAAAGGTAGCACTCAATATAGGGACTGGAGATGTTAAATGGAAGATCATTGATGTAAATGATAAAGAGAATAGGGCCTAGGATTGAGCCTTGTGGGACTCCATGCTTTACCTGCAGAAAACTTGAATCAATGTGGCCATGACAAACTTTTTGAAATCTACAATTAAGATAAGAAAGAATAAGAAGTATAGCTTCATTATCGAAACCATAAAATTTAAGCTTTTCTATGAGTAACGTGTGTGAAACCGTATCAAAAGCTTTAGACAAATCATGTAGCTTAACATTAAGGGAGACTTTATTTTCCAGTTTTTCCAGACAATTATTAATAAAGGAAATGGCAGCCTTAACAGTACCTAATCCTGATCTATAGCCAAACTGTGAGCCGTTAAATAAGTTATTTTGTTCAAAATAGCATACAATTTGACTATTTATAACTGCTTCAAATACCTTAGAAATTGCAGGTACTATAGATATAGGCCTATAACTTTCAAAACTTGAACGGTCGCCCTTTTTATACACAGGTATTACCTTCGCATACTTAAATTCAGCTGGGAAAACAGAGTGTAAGATACAATTATTAATAATATGTGTGAAAGCTGCAGAAATATAACAAGAACCATATTTTAACATCACAGGGCTTAGACCATAAATATCTTCACATCTGCTATTTTTCATATTACAAATGACCTTCTCAACATATTCTATCTCAACTAAATTAAATTTGAACCTACAACTAGGTTTAGATAGCTTATTAACATAGTACAAAGAAGTAAACTGACTAGGACAAGATGTAACTATTTTCAAAATCTCTTCAACCTTATTAATGAAAAAATTGTTGAAGCCAGAGGATGATAGAGATGGCTCACAACAACCTAACCTGTCTTTATTGCTACCAACCTTTTTCACAATGTCCCACATTGCCTTTGACTTATTAGTAGCATTACTAATTAAATTGTCATTAATTGTTCTCCTTACATCTATCACTAACCTACTAAGTTTTTTCTTACAGTTTTTGTACATGATCTTAATATCAGGGGAACCAGTGCTAATGTAATAGTCATATAGCATATTACACATCTCTTTCCCTCGAGTAATTTCAGGGTTTGTTACTTTAGTTTGTTTTGGTCTGGAAGACTTATTGACAGATTTTATAGGAAAGGATGTATTGGCTGCAGAAGTGAGAGTAGATATTAACCATTTTACCTTTTCATCAATACTGACACAATTGTTATACAGATGATATCAGTTTATATTTGAAAGTTCTTCTTTAAAATGAACAACATTTCCCTCACCCATAATTCTCGTGTTGCGTGTAGCATTCTTATAAACCACATGTTGATTTTTCATAATAAGTGAAGTTAAGAGAAGTGCCCAGTGGTCAGATACAACAGTTTTTATGACCTTGCATTTATCAACCAAGTCTTTGCAAGCAACAATATTATCAATACATGTACCACTACATAGATTGGGCCGAGTTACATCAAGAGTAGATATGGACATGTTAAATGAGGAAAAAAGATTATTCAAGTCAATACACTCTGGAGAAAACTTAGCCCTGAAATCTACATTGAAATCAGCACAGAGAATAATGTTTAAACTTAATCTAGACACATATTCTAAAATTAGATTTAACCTACACAAGAAACTATCAAAATCTTTATCTACAGTGTTGGGCCTATACATAGCAATAACAGCAACATTATAATCTGGTAAATAGAGAGCACTAACTTCAAAAACTATTTCAATAGACATATTATTGATTTTTACAATGGGTTTATATGCTATATGGTCTTTAACAAAGATTGCACACCCCCCACCCTTTCTAGTGGGTCTACAGTACTTATTGGCCAACTCATAACCAGTTGGACTATACAAACTTATTTCATCTAGTGACAGCCAGTGTTCAGTCACACAAGCAATGTCTACATTTGACTCTGTCATATAATCTTCAAGAAAATTAAATTTATTAGAAATGCCTTGAACATTCCATGTAAAAAAGGATAGTCCTACCTTATTTGGTCTAGGATCAAAGTTATTTAAGTTTATATGGTCACCTGTTGTTGATCTTCCATTACCGGAACTCCTAAAAAATGGCCGTCACCAAGAGGAATGGGGTCGGACTTGCAAGTTACACAGCTTTCAAGCTGCGTATTGACTATTTTAAGTATCTGGCCAGAAACATATTTTTCCCCAACGTGTTGAGGTGTAGCCCATGTTTAGTATGAAAACGATTTCCTAAATTACTTATATCTACAAAATAACAGTTTTTGAAGTATTTACACACTTTCTTCATTTCCATGTTGGTCTTCCGTACTTCCGCATTCACACATGACCAGGCAGCTAAATCATGTCGGTGTGGTATCGAGAATACGATGACATTGGTGTGTCTCAAGGCTTGAAGTCTACGCTTCAAGGCATGTATTAAGTTGTTTGCCTCATTTTTTGCCACATCATTGGTCCCTGCAAGAATTACAACAAAGTCCTCCTTTTGAAGGTCACTTAGGTTAGGTGGGACAACATTCTGAAACTTGGCTCCAGGTTTGAAGGTGGTTGAGATCTTATGTGAGGACCTACTATTGCTAAGTTCTCTTTGTAGATTTCTACCCTGGCTATCAGCATAAACTTGAATAGAAATAGGCTTAGATTTATTGCTATGTTTAAGTACAGGTCTTGAAGAATTACTGGGGATAATTTTTGCTTGACATGCGGTAGATTTAGGCCTAGGCCTTCTGTAGCTTCTGATTTCTTGTGCTATGGCATAGTCACTGTCATCAACGTTTTCTAAATCATGAGATACTTCAAGGAGTAACGGATCGAATTTATTGTGAAGTGGTGGAAAATCCTTCATACTCATAGTTTTTGCTGATTGAGTATTTCAACTATAATGGACATATTCCCAACCTTTTGAACAATGGTTTTCAAATGTTTGGTTATGTGAAACTGTTGCACTATTAAACAAAATTGACGTATTATCTTCAGAGGAATTTAAAATGTGTTTTAAGGTTAAATTCTCCTCTTTTAAATTATCAATATCTTTTTGAAGAACAGATATTATTTCAAAAATGTCTTGGTCATTACAAAGTCCATTACTTACGTGGCCACCCGCCGCCATGTTTGATTCTCTTGTCAGACACAGTGGACATTTCCACTCTACATTTTCGTCTGGTATATTATTTTCAGAAATGTTCACGCACCGAAAATGATTCCATCTATCACAGATATCGCACAATATACCGTTCCTAACAATTTTATTGCATTTTTCACATTTAATATTCAAAACTACACGACTTTTAGCAGGAGCTACACTTGACCTAACTTCATTACTCGGCGCCATCTTGGTCTTATACCATGGGGTAGGGTATGGATTGCTGAAGAGAAATTAAAAATGATAATTAATTAAACGCGTTTAAGGAAAATATTTGGCCTTAACAATTACATTACCCAAACCATTTATAAATAAGGTTGATCTATTATATTTAATAGACAATAATAATACGTAGAATATTATTACAGATATTTGTGGATGTATAAATAATAAGAAAGGAAAGTAACTTAACGCATCCTAGCCTTCTGGGTTTCCATTTTATTACATGTTATATGGTCATAAGTTAGCATCTTCCTCACTGTGGTGCACTTAGAAAGGACACGACACTTAATTAATCGTTGTGTACTTAACATACATCTCATGAGATATGTATGCAAGTAAAGGATATAGGTCGGATGTCCGTTCTCTCGTGGATATTACGGATAGAATTTAGGATCTAAGTAGTAGTTCATGAGATCGATGTATGATCCCTAATGAGGTATGGCCATCCGTTTACACTTGATTTGTGTACGGAAGGTTAATATTTGAGCCCTAACGAAGTATGGCCATCCGTTTACACTTGATTCGTGCATGGAAGGTTAATATTTGAGCCCTAACGAAGTATGGCCATCCGTTTACACTTGATTCGTGCATGGAAGGTTAATATTTGAGCCCTAACGAGGTATGGCCATCCGTTTACACTTGATTCGTGCATGGAAGGTTAATATTTGAGCCCTAACGAGGTATGGCCATCCGTTTACACTTGATTTGTGCATGGAAGGTTAATATTTGAGCCCTAACGAGGTATGGCCATCCGTTTACACTTGATTCGTGCATGGAAGGTTAATATTTGAGCCCTAACGAGGTATGGCCATCCGTTTACACTTGATTCGTGCATGGAAGGTTAATATTTGAGCCCTAACGAGGTATGGCCATCCGTTTACACTTGATTCGTGCATGGAAGGTTAATATTTGAGCCCTAACGAGGTATGGCCATCCGTTTACACTTGATTCGTATATGGAAGATTAATATTTGAGCCCTAATGAGGTATGGCCATCCGTTTACACTTGATTCGTGTACGGAAGATTAATATTTGAGCCCTAACGAAATATGGCCATCCGTTTACACTTGATTCGTATATGGAAGATTAATATTTGAGCCCTAATGAGGTATGGCCATCCGTTTACACTTGATTCGTGTACGGAAGATTAATATTTGAGCCCTAATGATGTGTTAGGTATGAATCCGTAATTACTTGATTCGTATATGGAAGATTAATATTTGAGCCCTAATGAGGTATGGCCATCCGTTTACACTTGATTCGTGTACGGAAGATTAATATTTGAGCCCTAATGAGGTATGGCCATCCGTTTACACTTGATTCGTGTACGGAAGATTAATATTTGAGCCCTAACGAGGTATGGCCATCCGTTTACACTTGATTCGTGTACGGAAGATTAATATTTGAGCCCTAATGAGGTATGGCCATCCGTTTACACTTGATTCGTGTACGGAAGATTAATATTTGAGCCCTAATGATGTGTTAGGTATGAATCCGTAATTACTTGATTCGTATATGGAAGATTAATATTTGAGCCCTAATGAGGTATGGCCATCCGTTTACACTTGATTCGTGTACGGAAGGTTAATATTTGAGCCCTAACGAAGTATGGCCATCCGTTTACACTTGATTCGTGTACGGAAGATTAATATTTGAGCCCTAATGATGTGTTAGGTATGAATCCGTAATTACTTGATTCGTATATGGAAGATTAATATTTGAGCCCTAACGAGGTATGGCCATCCGTTTACACTTGATTCGTGTACGGAAGATTAATATTTGAGCCCTAATGAGGTATGGCCATCCGTTTACACTTGATTCGTGTACGGAAGATTAATATTTGAGCCCTAATGAGGTATGGCCATCCGTTTACACTTGATTCGTGTACGGAAGATTAATATTTGAGCCCTAATGATGTGTTAGGTATGAATCCGTAATTACTTGATTCGTATATGGAAGATTAATATTTGAGCCCTAATGAGGTATGGCCATCTGTTTACACTTGAATCGTGTACTTAAGATCGATGGTTTTGCCTTATGGAGTTGTGTAAACCCTCAACTTTAACTTCCATTTTTATTAAGTTGAGGGTTTACACAACTCCATTTTTATTGTGTTTAAGAAGCATCAGTTCCAACCAGAGTCGTGAGAATAAGACCTATGTATGATCCCTTGTGAGTCGTGTATGTTTCTAATGAATCATAAAAATAAAGTGTAGTATTTAATAAATCATATTTTCTCAGTATAATTATTGTAAGTTTTAGAAGTTTTTAAAGGGATCAGCTGGTAACCACCATTTGTCCAGCTGATTAGTTCATCTATTAGTTAATGACAGGCCTTCTAATAACAACCGGCCTTAGTTTGTAACAATGACTACATTAGCTCATCTAAACCCATTCGAAATCAATATTCGCCCATATCTTGACGATCCTCGTGTTACGAAAAAATAAAAATAAATTGATGTTTATGTGCTAAGAAAGTATGCCCATCCCCAAATAATTGAACTTAACGTCTGAAAATAAAATTTTTATTTTGTTGTCAAATCTATGATAATTATTTTTTAAATAAAGTTGGGCGACCAGTGAAATCGTTGATAAAGTGAGTGTCAGCTGCACAGGACAATATAGCGAGGGATTGTTCGGATGGGGTCTAATGGGGCAGTGGGGTCGCAGTAAAACCCCGCTGTGTGTCTCAGTCGACTAAGCAATTTGTACCAAACTTTGACAAATCCTACTTATTTTACCAATTGCCGGATAGAGGGAATAATTGTGTTATTTAGACGAGGTGCTTGAGAATTAGATATAATTCAGTATTGTTTTACTGCGTGGAAAATACGAGAAACATAAGTGACCACTTGGTATCAAACCGAAGTACCTTTTTTATATTATTTATAAAAATTTAGCAGCGGAAAAAATATTAGACTTTTATTCGGGTGTCTTAAAAGTCCCACCTCCTATATTAACTTTCTTATGAATTGTGATGAAGTGATTAACTTCGGGCAATGTTTAGATTATTAACTGAGGATTTTTTTTGTATGAACATGTGAAAACACCTACTCATAAAATGTGGTAGTTTGGGTGTAAGTCAACATTTTTCAATAGGAACCCCTAGCACGTGACACCTCATTTTAATGATATTATAAAAAGAAGAAGAATTGCAAAAACTAAAGGTATCTATTAATTGTTACTCTATCGAATTTGGTGGCTAATTAAAGTTAAAATTAAGAAGAACTTACGACACCAGATCGTAAAACATTGTGGTCGAAATCATATTTGAACAATAGATCTCAGCAAGTTCAAATTTCAAATAAACTTTTACATCAAACCAGCTGCATTTTGGCGTTTCCCAGGTATCAATAATCAGCCCACTTTTGTTCAAGATTAATGACAATGTTATTGGTTCATTGCTGCACTATGGTCGGGTTGATACCGTACCACCACCAAAGTACCACAGCACGTGTTAGTGTGTACTTTGGTACCCGTACGAGGGGCGAATGAGTGTCATGAGTGTAGATAAACGAGACTAAGGTCGAATATTCCTCAGGAAGAGCTATTTATTAATAGCCCAATAGCCAGAGCATCTAAGGGACCTATAGATTTACGTGGAATCCGAACCACGTTGTGTTTGTCTGATTTTCGGCAATTTGACAAGCCTTACGCATATACTCACTACTCTTCCCTACACAATATCCGGACCCTGACTAACAGCCAAAATGAACCAGGCTTTCCTAGTAATGTCCACGTAGATAGCAACCATTGAGCGAACGCCGTGTTGGTATTAAGAGGATCGAGCATAGAACCTATATCCAACAATCTCTTCATTACTTGTCATCAAGTAGCTGGGTTACACCACTACGCCACTAATGCCTTTGACTGTCTAATCCACAACGTACTCTAAGACAGTATGTTGTGAATAATTATGTATTATATTTTTCTAATATTATTTTTATTATGTTATCTTTGGACATGTTCGATTAAATTTCCTTAATCGAATAAATTAGTTTATAAACGTTTTTAGTTAGAAATGTCTTTGTAATAATAATAATAATAATAACAACAACTTTAATAATAGACGAATTAAATTATGCTAAACCGTATTTCCAAACCAGCTATACTTACCTAGAGTAGAATTTGGCACTCCGAATCACTCTGAAGCAGTGGTGGCTTTTGACCTAGTAAAGTGGGAGTTCACACACCGGGGGTTTTGGGGTGTACGGAGTACCCCATAAGTAAAAGTGCACAATTAAAATGTTCTAAAAATTATACGCTTAAAAATGCATTTTAAAATATTTTACAAGATATTTTAACGTAGTTAAAACCCATACTTAACCAAACAACAGATTTTAAAAGAAGTCGGAGTGGAGCACACGGCAAGTGTGCACCGCTGGCTTCTATTACAAGACGGCCCCACCACCGCCTTCCAGACAGAACAGCTGATTAGGCCTTGCATATACGCTATGGAGCACAACCGGGACTGTGCGACAGTACTGCGGGATTAGCGGAAGCTAGCTGGAGGCGCCTCTTTGAGTTTTCTTACGTTTAAAATCACATATTTCGTAATTTCAATGTGAAAATAATTTAACCAAAACTTTAAATGTGGTTCATTTTCATTTTCAAATCTCACAGGGGGTTCACGTGCTCATGTGCTCTTATGGAGTAGCCGCCACTGCTCTGAAGCCTCTCTAATCGTCATCTGACTACTGCAAACTTGGTCCAAGGCCTACTTCATTCGATCTTTACACCACACTTGGCGCAATTTCCCCATTTTTACTGCAAAATGACATGAGAAGTGTCAAAAGACAAATTTTATTTCCCGTTAAGTTTGTCCCATACAAGCCTCCAAAGCCTTGTCCCATAGTACCCGACCGACACAGCACAGTAATTTAGCTGTCAGAACCATAATAACAAGCCTAGCCATGTTTACTTACTATAATAATAATTTTAATAATCCCTTGTACTTGTAATATAAAAAGAAAGCAATGATACTTACTCTGGATCCGTGTGTGACACTTGAAAGTTAACTCCAGACACAGAAAAATTAAAAAAAAAAAAAAAAAAAAAAAAAAAAAAAAAAAAAAAAAAAAAAAACTCAACTCATCTACATCCAAACACCGCAAGGGAGTGATCCAATATGGCGTCAGTCGACTTCTGCCATTGTGAATCATCTACCAACGGCTCGCCAGTGCTGCTCTCTTTTAGAACCAGACGTAATACTACTTGTCCCATACTACCCGCTGTCCCGTACTACCCGACCTTCCCCTAAACTTGAAAGTATAACATTTTCTTTTTTTATTTGACCAAAAATATAATATTTAAATGTTGTGAAAATTTCTCTGAAATTAATAATATCTGACTTGAGAGTTGTTTAGGCGGGGGTTTTCGAAACTTAGTTTTTTCTGACGTTGATAATAGGTATTCCTCAGGGAAGTGTAATTCTGATTGACAATACGCCATACTCCTCGAGGGTCAGAGTCAAAGCCTCAACTTGAAGTTTTACAAATGTTGACATGATAAAATTGCTACATAGGAAAGGCGTAATAATTGTGACGACTTAATGAAATAAGACTTATATATATCTTTGAAAAAATCAAAGAAATCCCAATCAAAATATGAGATTGATGTTAAGGTAGCCGAAATAGGGTTTACAGAATACGTATTCCACAACTTGCAGATACAATAACATGGAAATGGTTTCAGCTCACTCAAAAGCATACGTTAAAGATAAAAATAAAACATTTAAACTAAATTATGTTAAAAACCCCCTTCATGGAAGTCGTCAATACTGTCTTGCCAGAACTATTGAAGAAGTGTGTAGTTTACACCAAGACACCAATGGACGATGATTGATGAAACGAGGGACAGAACGATATTAGTGTACAAGAGTTAATTACTAAGGTAATGTACTGTATGTATATATATACTTCTGTACATATATATGATATTACTATTTGTTAACCGTTTCTTCATTTAGATATTATATAGTTAAAGAATTAAACGTACTATTGTTCTTTTAAAACAAAAATATTAAAATAAATAAAGAAGGTATTTAAAATATAATACTAAATATAAAAGTAAATAAAACAAGTGAATTGAATATGTTGTTACAAATAAATTAACGGTATAATTGGATTCGTTATAACTATATTAAATTTAGTTTCTTGTTTTTTATTTTTGCGTCAATTTTTTATGTATATTTAAAAAAAAAATATGAAAATAAATTCAAAGTGTATACAATTTTGTATCGGACACTCCAGAGAGCGAAGAATGACTTATGGGATTTCCCTCCTGAAGGATGAGAAATATCATGTTTCATCATCAACGTTTTAGTTTCTCAATAAATTATTTACAATTATTTCAGTCTGCCGTTTATGGGATTCCCTTCCTGGCAGCTTGAGAAATGTGGACCTGCTTTAAAGGACTGGCTGGTACGGAGCTCACGAGCGTGACAAATGTGTTGGAGAGTGCTGTTTTCTTGACGGATTATTTGAGCGTGTCTGTGGGACTTGTATCGAAAATGTCTGTACATTTTAAGCAATTATTTAACATTCTTCTTTATAATTTGTATTTTATTTCTTCTGCTGTTTGCGTTAGTCTTTTCAATTTGTAATTTGAGTTTAAGTTTTTTTTGTTTTGATAATTATAATTTCACATTTTTTGTGTAGTTATATGTAAGATTGGGAGAAAGACAGGATTAGCGAAGTCCTAACTCCACCTTTTATGTATTCATTCGCTTATACTAACTGAAAACTCGCATTTCGTACATTATCTGAACATTAAGAGCGATCAACATCGATCAAAGATTAAGTTATGTATAATTGTCATTGTGAACTACACTGCGGATGATGTTATGGGCACTACGCAACACAATTACAATCCTATCACGGAGCATCCGACACAACAGCAGCCATTTCCGGGAATCCCACACGAACACTAATGTATAGGCATTACACTAACTATAGAACAATACTGCAGTAATAACACCAAACTCTATAATGCTGGTTGTAA
Organism: Stictocephala bisonia; assembly: GCA_035578905.1. Taxonomy (NCBI): domain Eukaryota; kingdom Metazoa; phylum Arthropoda; class Insecta; order Hemiptera; family Membracidae; genus Stictocephala; species Stictocephala bisonia. The sequence goes on from JAQJVL010001033.1 coordinate 232,897, forward strand.
TTGGTTGTATAATGATCAACGGTTCAAATTATAGTAAATGTTGTTTCACCTTCCCAAATTCAATGTAAGGAATGAAGCAATAAAAGTGGTCTACAAACATTTATAGATGTAAATTTTATTTATGGATATTATTACTAATTGAACTTAATAAGCATCAATACAATTCAACCATTTAAAACAATCATATACTTAAAACGTAGAAAATTGTCATTTTAACACTTGGTTTACACTTGGTTTACGCATGGATTGGGTGAATGTGAATGAACGAATGGATGTGATAGGTGTAGAAGGTGAATGGATGAGATGACTGTGGATGTATTAATGGATTTAATGAGTGCGTATGGCAGAAGTTTCACCACTGTACGTCTATGGATGGACCAATAGCACTCTACATCACACTGTACGTGTATAGGTAAGTGGGTTAGTCATTACGACTAGTATTTCTTCACCACTGTGTCTATGGGCGGGTGGATGGCTTAATTCCATCCAACGTGAAAGGCAGAGGTGCGGATTTCAATTTAAATATACCGTTGTGACATTTTAGTTTAGTTTTAGTTAATTATGAGTAGTTTACGTGACTGAATTGATATGATTCAATTATCCAAAAAGAATTTCTTTAGTTTTTGAAACCAGGCCATTTATTGGTCAGCGTCGATATTCATTGCTTTCAATAGCAGTTCAATGAATACATATTGTTATAGCTACTTAGATGTTATTTTTCAGATCTTTTCAACATTCAAAGCTACTCAGATGTTATTTCTCAGACCCTTTTATTGTTAATACCTACTCAGATGTTATTTCTCAGACTCTTTTATTGTTAATACCTACTCAGATGTTATTTCTCAGACTCTTTTATTGTTAATACCTACTCAGATGTTATTTCTCAGACTCTTTTATTGTTAATACCTACTCAGATGTTATTTCTCAGACTCTTTTATTGTTAATACCTACTCAGATGTTATTTCTCAGACTCTTTTATTGTTAATACCTACTCAGATGTTATTTCTCAGACTCTTTTATTGTTAATACCTACTCAGATGTTATTTCTCAGACTCTTTTATTGTTAATACCTACTCAGATGTTATTTCTCACACCCTTTTATTGTTAATACCTACTCAGATGTTATTTCTCACACCCTTTTATTGTTAATACCTACTCAGATGTTATTTCTCACACCCTTTTATTGTTAATACCTACTCAGATGTTATTTCTCACACCCTTTTATTGTTAATACCTACTCAGATGTTATTTCTCACACCCTTTTATTGTTAATACCTACTCAGATGTTATTTCTCACACCCTTTTATTGTTAATACCTACTCAGATGTTATTTCTCACACCCTTTTATTGTTAATACCTACTCAGATGTTATTTCTCACACCCTTTTATTGTTAATACCTACTCAGATGTTATTTCTCACACCCTTTTATTGTTAATACCTACTCAGATGTTATTTCTCACACCCTTTCATTGTTAATAATTATTCAGATGTTATTTCTTATTTGTTTCCATTGCTATTAATTACTCGGATGTTATTTTCTCAGACCTTTTCATTGTTAATAACTAAGCAGTTGCTATTTCACAGCTTTTTTCAATGTTCAAAACTACTCAGATGCTATTTCCCAGATCCATTAATTTTTATTATCAACTAGGATGTTAAATATTCAAATCTTTTCATTGTTATTAGCTACTCGGGTGTTATTTCTCAGTTCATCTTATTGTTATTACCTACTCGAATGCTATTTTTCAGTTCCTTTCATTGTTATTAGCTACTCGGGTGTTATTTCTCAGTTCATCTCATTGTTATTAGCTACTCGAATGCTATTTCTCAGTTCCTTTCATTGTTATTAGCTACTCGGGTGTTATTTCTCAGTTCATCTCATTGTTATTACCTACTCGAATGCTATTTTTCAGTTCCTTTCATTGTTATTAGCTACTCGGGTGTTATTTCTCAGTTCATCTCATTGTTATTAGCTACTCGAATGCTATTTCTCAGTTCTTTTCTTTGTTATTAGCCACTCGGTGTTATTTCTCAGTTCATCTCATTGTTATTAGCTACTCGAATGCTATTTCTCAGTTCCTTTCATTGTCATTTCTCAGATCATTTTATTGTTAATCGTAAGCCGAATGTTATTTCTCAGATGTTTATCACGTTTTAAACGTAACCAGATTTCATTTCTCACAATTTTTAAAAGTTCATAAGTAATCAGATTTTACTTTTTTCATAGTTTTAAAATTAACTATTCATACATTATTGCTAACTTTAAAACTCAAACAAGTAAATTTAATAAAAAATTAAAATAATAAAATTAAGAGTACAATTTAAAATAAAATAATAAAAAATGTTATACTCTAATTGTAGGTTTAACCACATTCATATAACGAGTTTAAAAAAATGTTGTCAGTACCAGAATTAAAACTATCGTTCGAGCATCTTTAGTCGTTAAGTAAAGAATATTCAAGCAGGCTTTACTCTAACCCTCTTAATATACTGACTTGAGAATATTTTTCTCAATAATTAATAAATATTAATTAAATATTTAAGAGAAGTGTTTTTACATTGAGTTAAGTATTTAATGCGCTTAACAAACTTTAAAATACGGTACCACTAAATGTAAAAACTGAATAAATAAACATTCTTTAAATTTTAATTATTACGTAAAGAACGGCTCATTTTCTGTGTACTGTAGTAAAATATTGTTACTAAGTAAAAGAATCTTTTTGGCAAAAAAAGTGTTTTTGGAAAAACATATATTGGACAGTTACTGAAAATGATTGAAGTAGTTTTAACTTTCTTGTAGATTTATACCTGTTTCTTGTGTCTTCTTAAGACTTCTGTTTCTATATGTTTAAAATAATACCAACCAACATATGTGACTTGTTTTTCTAGCAAGAAACTGTTTACAAAAATGTGTAATTTTCAGTAATTTTCATAAAAACGTATTATTACATCTTATTTCCCATTCTTCGTTGAAAATATTCATTTGTTGTTGTTTTAAGGCCAATCTACCACGCGGACGCCTCTCTTTTCGAATGTACAAGAATTCTTTCTATAGAACATTTTCAACAATATATAAAAGCACGACATTGTAATTTCAGTTAAAATACGACTGTCACTAGTAATGAGACAAGACATTCGGAAGATAGTAAAATGATCAACGTAAAGTAATTCTGAGTGCCTGGTTGTGTCTTAAAATACATTCTAAAAGTCAGTTAGGCCTTGTACATACATCAGTAAAATGGACAGATGTCTTGTCCCGTTAGGTCCTATCGATCCCACCGTACCAGTCGGACCAGGCTTGTCACTCACTTGATGATGAGAACATGGTCGTTAATGTATGTGTTTAGTTGGAATGTTGCTGTATGTAAGTAGTCCCAAGGCTATAGTTAGGCCTTGTACATACATCAGTAAAATGGACAGATGTCTCGTCCCGTTAGGTACTATCGATCCCACCGTACCAGTCGGACCAGGCTTGTCACTCACTTGATGATGAGAACATGGTCGTTAATGTATGTGTTTAGTTGGAATGTTGCTGTATGTAAGTAGTCCCAAGGCAACAGTTAGGCCTTGTACATACATCAGTAAAATGGACAGATGTCTCGTCCCCTTAGGTGCTATCGATCCCACCGTACCAGTCGGACCAGGCTTGTCACTCACTTGATGATGTGAACATGGTCGTTAATGTATGTGTTTAGTTGGAATGTTGCTGTATGTAAGTAGCCCCAAGGTAACAGTTAGGCCTTGTACATACATCAGTAAAATGGACAGATGTCTTGTCCCGTTAGGTGCTATCGATCCCACCGTACCAGTCGGACCAGGCTTGTAACTCACTTGATGATGTGAACATGGTCGTTAATGTATGTGTTTAGTTGGACTGTTGCTGTATGTAAGTAGCCCCAAGTAACAGTTAGGCCTTGTACATACATTAGTAGAATGGACAGATGTCTCGTCCCGTTAGGTCCTATCGATCCCACCGTACCAGTCGGACCAGGCTTGTAACTCACTTGATGATGTGAACATGGTCGTTAATGTATGTGTTTAGTTGGAATGTTGCTGTATGTAAGTAGCCCCAAGGTAACAGTTAGGCCTTGTACATACATCAGTAAAATGGACAGATGTCTCGGAAGCCACTTCCAAAATCAATGGGCCTTAAACAAAAGTTGGTGACCTGTGATTATGTTGAGTTTGTTTTAATAGTCAGCTTATCAGAATTCTGAGCACAACTGTTTAAATCAATGTAAACGTTTAATTCCAGATTTTATTTACAATTTTTACTTCAGCAAAGAGTCGTGTCGTTGGCATTTACTAGAGCCGATGTTAAATTAGACGTGGAATGGTACTGAACCACCCGCCCACCCCTACACGTGCAGTGGTACTGACCGACCCGCCCACCCCTACACTTGCAGTGGTACTGACACACCCGCCCATCCCTACACGTGCAGTGGTACTGACCAACCCGCCCGTCCCTACACGTGCAGTGGTACTGACCAACCCGCACACCCCTACACGTGCAGTGGTACTGAACCACCCGCCCACCCCTACACGTACAGTGGTACTGACCAACCCGCCCACCCCTACACGTGCAGTGGTACTGACACACCCGCCCCATATCTCTACGATCGTCGTCTTACTAATGAATAAAGCCTTAAACAAAGTACCAAATAAACTTTCATAATCTTATGATAGTTAAAAACACAACTGCAAATAAACATATTAAAAATTAAATTATAAGTCTTTGTTTTTTTAGTAGGTTGATTTGATTTATGAACTTAAACATTATGAACAAATGAAATGAAGGCTCCAAAGATCCAAGATATACATGTATTCATATACATAAAAAATATTAATCTGACACAAACACTCATCACCTAATTATAATATTACTTCTTAAAAAAAGTATTCACACACATATTTTTTCATTAGGATGATTGAGTTGTAGGAAAATGAATATATTGTGAAACCTAAGTTAAAATTAAATAAATTACATGAAATGCGTGGTCCAGCACCGAACAGCATCATTCTCTGAGGCTGTCGGCCAGTTACTGCTTTCACAGACGGCATAAAAAGGAAATCAAAGCTAACACATTCAAGCAGTGATTTAAGTACCTTTCAATGTGTAAGTAGTTCGTAAGGTTTCACTCAGCGGAACCTATTCGGAACCTGACTCATAATATATTGGACCTCAGGTTACTTTTTATTTTCAATTTGCCAATTAAGAATGCATATATCACATGATTATTTATTTATCTCAATGGCCAAGCAGCCACTTTCCAATACAATAAATTCAAAATAAAAAACAACAAAATAACAACAATACGATGTCATAATATCCAATAACAATCGGTGAAACAACGATATTTGAGTGTGTGAAGTACACAGTATATAAAAGCGAAATCAAATTACAATAACAATTATATGTTAAATAACAACGAGATAAATACTATAAATACCAACAAAAACCATTACACTTTATCTAACTCACACTTAGATATAAATATTACCTTGCATATGGAGAATAATTTACATCCACTATTTTTTTTTTTTTTTTTTTTTTTTTTTTTTTTTTTTTTTAGGGTGATTGGCAAAAACATAATTATTCAGTGGATATAAGTTATTCTCCATAAGGACAACGGTTATTTAAAAAAAATATTACACCTTTATTTATGAATGGTCAATTTAATCCTATTTAGAAAGAGTGTCGGTAGAGAGGTATTAAACCTTCCAGCTACCCATACACGTAAAGTGGTACTGACCCACCCACCCACCCGCTCATACACGTCGGTTTGAGTTGATATTACTCTCAATACTCCATAATACTTCAAAAGTTAGAGCAGCTCGTATACTGATTGGCATAACTAAACGAGGAAGTCAGCTTGTTCAACAATAAAACCATGCCTCTCAATATTTATCCAGAACTATGTCTATCAATCAAGTTGGAGGTAAAACTTATAAATTGTTAATTATTGTATGTAACATATCGTAATAAATTAATAACAAAATATTTATAATCTATTCAAAATTACATTTATTTGATACTTAGTGGTATAATTATTCGCCAAATAATTCGCCAAAACATTTTGTACACATTAAAGAGACATATATATTTAAATACGTCTCAGCTGGTATTTTTATGTAGCCAACCGTCCCTCGATATATAGATATTGCTCTCGCTAAGATTGGGTTGCAGGAAGTACAAATTAAACAGTTGCCAATTCAATCTGCCAATTCGGTTTGTCGAATGGCGCTTGTGAGTTCCTATATTTTTAGAAAACAGCGACGCCATTTTAAGGAGTTCTAGAGAAACGTGTGTTTGCACTGTTTCTGCATGCAGATCGGAACTGTCACACCTCCATGTTTCATTGCATGAAACTCTCATAATGCATTTCCAAACGTGTCCAATGCTTCGAATGGAACATCCATTTGTGCCACAGCTGAACTAATACAGTACACGTTGATAATACAATTTCATCGGTAGTCAGCAGGAACACGTTGTCAGCTGACTTCATTAGTACCTGTGTCTAATATTTCAGGATGTGTAAGTTATCAGTTTATACATTAAATAAAAAAAAAATAATAAATAAATAAATAAATAAAAAATAAAATAAAATAAACTACTTTCTTTCAATAAAAGGAGAGACCTATTTCCTTTTTTATCTTACACTATGCATTCCTCAGAATATAGATCTGTAGGGAAACTGGCTATCTCTAACTCAGGCTCAAAGTCCTGGCACCTTTAACAACTCGACCACCACTTCTCCTAACTTAATTTATGGAATTCTGCAAAAAAAAAAAAAAAAAAAAAAAAAAAAAAAAAAAAAAAAAAAAAAAAAGTAGAAACTATAATTGAATCGGCTTACGCAAAAAGGTTCTAAGTCATGTAGAGGAAACTTTCGGAAAACAAAAAAAAAACTATCCACAGTCTTAATTATTAGGAAATCAGATAAAATTTTAATATTACATAAAATACTACTCTCAAAGTACTTAAGCTTTGACTAGTTACCAATCATAAAAATCAATTTGTTGCTTTGGTATAATTTTTTTTTTTTTTATGGACTTAGAACGTTTGTGCATAGTATAGAAAAAAGTAAACAAATTTTATTTCAAGAATTTATTGTACACAGAATTTTTTTAGGAAAGTCACAAATTGTCATCAATAAGTTCATTTTCGCCGTCGGATATATCCCCAGTATCCCAATTCAGTATTTCATTGTAGAATTCTTCAAATTCTGGTGGAATGAACGGTAAAAGTTGCCTTATGTCATTAAGTTTCTGTACTTTTAGTGGTATTTTCCCTGTTGGATAGGCTTTTTTAGTGGGGAATGTCGGTTTTGGTTCTTTTCGGTGCGATAGTTTGAAGGTTTGCACTGTCAATCCATCAATAAAATGTCTTGCTGTGATGGTCCCCGGTGTGGTTTGGCTGTATGTGAAATGCATTATGGAAGAAATGCCAAAATAAACTTTTTGTGTCTTAGGGACTTTATTACCTCGTGTTTCCTCAGACACGCATGTTTTTTTATAAAAATCTTTCCACCAATTTTTAAAATCAAATATATCAGCTGCATCAACCTCAACAACCGAAAACTTCTGCGACTGACTGCTGGCGATGATGATTTCTGTAAGCTGATGTACTGAGTAGAGTCTGTCATGTTTCCTAAGGCTTCTTTTGATTATGGAAAAATCCCTATCGCAAGGGAGAAATGAGTGGCCACGTACTGGATAATACTGCTCTATTTTCTTAAATCTCTTGCTATCAGTGAGAGCCAGAAAGAGTCTGTTTAACGAGTGATTTTTATTTTGCCCGGAGCAGTTATCCGAGTAAACATGTACTTCATCAATGTCACTTGGAACAGATAACAAATAATTGTATACAAATGAGCATACCTCGTCTGGACATTTTCTGGCCTGTCCCTCGTGATATAAATGAATGACAGCTTTATTTTGTTTTATGTCATGGATACAAAATACATTGACTGTAAGTTGTCTAAGGTAAAATGTATCTTGTACTGGGATCATTGGTAAAATTAAATTTTGCATGTAATCGAATGCGATAGCCAATACATTTTTTTGACTATTGGCAGTTGCGTTGTCAGATTCTGATCTTAGCCTACTGTAAAACTTTTGAGATTTTCTCTCATGGACAATTTTTTCTGCGGCTGCTACTCTTTTAGCGGCTTCACTTAAATGAGGAGATTTAAGCTTTACCGCAAGTTCTTCGCATGTTGGACAGCTGTCAATTTGTGGTCTTCCAAATTTTAGTGCATAATTTTCATTAAAAAATTTACAAAAATATGAGTAGCCACATTTCATGTCAGTGTTTTTCTTTAAACATTTTAAACATAGTTTTTAAGTTCAGCCTGCTATCAAGATATTTTATCAACTTCCCTGCGTATTTACTTTCTTTTACAGGGAAACTATCAATGTGCTCTCTTATAGCCAACCTTACTTGTCCAGGAATTGTATCAGCAGAAGTTTGTTTACCGCGTAGGTCCTTGGGGGATTTCCCTAACAACAAAAGGTTTCGTAGTCTTCTTATGCAGCTTATTTTTATTCCAAACAAAGACTGAAAGGATATAACACATACCTGCTGTCTGTGATCTCCTACCATTACATAATAATTGAAGCTTTTTTCATGAGGCGTCCTTGCATTTGCTCCTTGTTTCCTGGGCCTGTGTTTTTTTACATTTTGGCTTGTTATTAGAGATTGTAGGAATACGTCTTGCTCGTTTTTCGTGTCAAAACTTCTTAATCTAACAAATATTTCGTCTTCATTTTCAGCCAATCGTTGAGTACACTGCTGTTTACATCTGAAACAACGAAATAGGTTTAGGCTTACGACAAATTATCAGTGAGTTAGGTTAGTTAAGGGTTTTATGGCTAACACAGAGTTTAGGGGCGGGATGACATCACAGAACTAGTTATTAAAATATTAACTAATGAACGATACCTAGGTAAAATCAACACAACGTAAACCAAAAAATAAAATTGGCAAAGATTACCCAAAACAAACACAATTGCCATTAATAATATATTTCATTAGGCCTATGTATCTACAAGTTAAAATAACGTGATGAATCTCAACGAATTAAAGGCGATTGTCTACTTACTCACAATGTGGTCCAGAAGTGACATGTTGGATGTAACTTCAAGAGCAAACTCCCTTATTGGTTTTATTAACAGAACAACTAGACACTTTCGTTCACCTCAATCGCTTGTAATATTATATAAGATGATTGTTCGTCCGGTGTTGGAGTATGGCTCCGTCATTTGGTCGCCTTATCAACTGGGTCATGTGGACTTGCTCAACAGGGCCCAGGTCCGTTTCATGCGAATATTGGGCACCCGCCTTGGTCATACTTATCTTGGAACTCCCATTAAAGAACTTGAACAACTTTTCTGTCTGTATCCCCTTCAGCGACGTCGAATGGTCAGTGACCTGGTGTTTCTTTTCAAGCTGGTCAATGGTTTGGTTGACTGTCCGGGGCTCTTGCAGATGATAGATATACGCATTCCAAGAAATACCAGATCTATGACGATTTTTGGCCGTGGTTATCTGCCTACCAGTTATGCTTATCATTGTGGCTTGGCAAGACTACAGAGGACTGGAAGTATTGTGTATAGTATAGACTTTTTTTCGGAGTCTCTAACTTCTTTCAAGAGGAAGGTGAACTTGATTAGTGCAACTGTGATTGCCGCTCAGAACACTCAGTGATGGTGTTTATTGTTATTTTGATACTCGTTATCTTGTTGTTGTTATTATTGTTAATTTATTTACTGTTAGGTTTTTGTTTTATTTACTGTTCAGTTTTGTTTTTGTTAGGTTATTTACTGTCATGCACGTTGCCGCTTATTGGTCTGTAGTAATTTATTATTTTGTTATTGCTTTGTTACTTGTCTAATGATTTGAATTTACTATTTTTTGCATTGTTATTATGATTATGATCTTGTTGTATGTTTATTGTCTATGGTTTTCCGTTTTCATTTTCTATTAATTAATTTGTATTATTCTTGATATTTAATTGTTATTTGTGTTCGTCATGAATATAATAGATAGGATTATTATTAATTTGTGTCATGGTGTGAGCTGCCATTGTTATTGTTATATTATTGTATGAAATTGGTTGTTAATGTTGGATGTCAAATAAATAAATAAATAAATAAAAAAGAAGTAACAGCAGGGACAACCCTATTCTTGTAGTCAACATATTCATTCCGTTTTGCTCTTGCATGTTTGATTTTATTTCTCTTCCAACTTGACTCATCCTTAAACTTTTTGTGTCTACTAGTACTGGGTTCTTCATCCATTTAAACAATATAGTAAGTAAATACAACCAACTTTTAGAATACAATTTAAACAAACATAACCTCTCACATACTTCTTACAAAAGACTGACGGACTGACATGTCCAGCAAATTAACAGATGAAATTCACGGCTGTATTCGCAGAGTTACCAACGTAATCCAGCACAGCCTTCTTATCTTCCCCTTTGCACAATCCATGCACAAACGTTCTAAGTCAGTGACATAGAATCTTTTTTGCACGGAACTGAAATTTGAATCAGTTATTACTGTGGTAACGGAGCATCAGACTAATAATGTTTTTGCATGAAAATGTGCATCTATCCTTTAGAAACGTGTTTCTGGTATAAAGTCAAAATGGAAAAAAGTGACTTAGAAGCTTTTTGCACAAGCCGATTCAATTAATCTATAGACAACAAATTGTTGTTCGTGGTAGTTCTACTTCCTTAAGTATACAAATATAATGGATTTAATCTATGATGTACAAAGGAAACCTTTCCAAACTGATAATCTGACATACATGGTTGAATATCAACTTAACATTTGTTCACTTTACGTTATTTACTATTGCAACTCTAATTGGGCCGGGTAGGAAAAGACCTGCGTGTTATATTTAGCACATGTAGGGGTTCCAGCGGCAGAGGGGAATCTTTCCACCGCTGAGCTGCCTTACTTCTAGCGTGAGACCACTGTAAAGTGTTCAACATCTGCAATAGTGTATAGTTACAAAAATAACTGTAAGCGTTTGTTAAAATGCTAATTACTGTTTCATTATTATTATTATTACTTGTGTTATTGCTATTATTAATTGTAGTTTGAATACAAAATAATAATTTAATTTAATGGTCCAACCAATGGTCCATTAAATTTACAATAATTTACAAACCAACCAATGGTCATTGCTGCTAATGACGTAAAATGGATGGGGCTTGTAATTACGCGGTCAGCACACGGCCTACCGCTCTGGTTGCCATGACAACTATTAAATGTGAGAGGAAAGTAGTTCTGTCTCACTTTTACCACTCTAGATGCATCTTACTCGCATACGTGCGTTTAAAAGGTCGTTTTTTATGTGGTCTGTGTATGTACCTTGTGATAATATGAAAAACGGTTGCTCTAAAGGTATTATTTTGTATAAGTTTGCTATAAAGAAATTATTTTTCTGAATTATTCCACTAAAACAATAATTATTAAGTGTAATACTTTACTTTAAAATTCGCATATTTTATTACTCAATCGCCTTTCACATATTTGATTATAAAATCATTATGCTTGAAAGAATTGAGGAATTACTTGAGAATTCGTATATAAACATTCAATTTAACTCACCTTAGCAGCCATGTTTAAATGATATTGTATTTCGACTTTAAACAAATTACGAAATATGTAAATAAATATGTTATTAGGATAATTATTCTAGAAAAATTACGTTAAACTTATTGTTGTAACAATGGAGAGGATATATTGGAGGTAAATATAGGGAATTTCCAGTAAATCGATTCACCTGTACGATGTAGGAGTGATTGGTTTAGGGTGTAAACTGGTATTAGAGGAACTGTTGGGCAAATCCCTCCACATGGGGATTATGGAGGAGGTGGGTTTGTTATCTCCTTTGGTGGAAAAGCAACACGAAGAGTATAAATTTCAACCTGGTATACTAGAAGTGAGCAAATAGTTAAAATAATTTAACATGTTTTTTATTCATTTATTTCCAACAGCTTACGCCAATTTTTACAATTCAATACAATATATTTAGATCCAAGATGGCAACAATGATAAAAATGACAAACTCCAATATAACTCTAACATTAAAATAACGGTACATAAATATGAATTAATATAAATACAAACATTATAATAAATTAAATAACAATGTAAATACATGAAATATGATAATGATGACAGAAAATGAAATGTAAAGCTAGAGGTGAACTTTAACCATGGATTCAAAAACCAATAAACAGTTACATACAGTAGTACGTTATCGGTCCTCTCTCAAAATAGTGATTATTATTTTTTTTATCTATTCTTAAGAAAATCCCAAGTCGTCAGCAAATTTCTGTTTGTGACTTTTGATGTACACTAAGACGTTGAACAAGTAAGGTCCTAGATGAGATCTCTGAGGTGCTCCTGATTCGGCATGGAAAATACTTGGCGCTCTTTTTCGTAGTTAACTATCAACCATCTGTTTATAAGACTCAAACCAATACAAGATAGGACCGGCAACCCCACAAGTATTGGGTATTGGGTTTGGCGATGAGGAAACCATGACCAATTATGTCGACTGCCTTCGAAAAGTCTATATAAATGGCGTCGACCTGTCTGGAGTTTTTGAAAGCACCCTGGATATATTCTTGGAAAAGTACTAAAATGGTGGTAAAGGATCTACCTGATATAAAACCATGCTGACGTGGAGGTATTGTACTTTTGAAAAATGTCTCCGTTTTGTATAAGATCAATCTTTCGAAGAGCTTCGCCACCGCAAACAGGATTGTCTCCCGTCTGTAGTTCCTCACGTGTCCCTGATCACCATATTTGAATATAGGTACAACTAACCCTTTTTGAGAGCTTCAGGAAATATTCTGGTTGATAAAGTCATGTTGAATAGTCTGGTCAGAGGTGGGGTGCCAATAGATAGCTGGAATATTTTAAGACATATTGAGGTATTCCATCCGGTCCACAGCTCTTATTTGGGTCAAGAGATTTCATCCTCTTCCTTACACCGGAAACAGCGAAAATACAGGTTTGCTATTGGTGGTGTATTTCAGACGAAAACATGTACAGTAATTGATCTCATTTGGAGGGCAATACAGTCAGGAAAAGAATGTTATGTTCTATTATAAATGATAAAATAAAGTTTATTGAACGATTCATTCAAAACCTACTAATTTATACCGACATAATGGTAAAAATTATTACCGTTTTGTATGCATCGACTCGACATATGTTCTTCCCAGGATAAAACATTTTTCAAAATGGAAAATCTATTATATTTATGGCTTTTCACTTTCAGTTTATGGATTTAGTTTTATTTAAAAATCCCGATTCAAGTTTTAAACAAATGTAATGCGTAATACGTGTTTATTGGGTTTTATAACTTTCAAAACTGTTATGATCGTAGGGATAGACTTTATCAATAAATTGTTTGTAATGAAGAAAGATTTTATAGATAATATTATTCCGTCAAAGATCATAAACAAAGCAATATCTCTTCAGTGTGGCATTCCGTCCTTGTGTGAATGTTACGGATTGAGTGCAATTTTCTAACTAATCTTCTCAAATAATTCATTTAAGGGGAGGTGGTACTAACAATGGCCGCCATTTTGAAATGTACAAAGTATAAACTTTGATACCCTATATTGAATTAGGTTCTATTATTGCTCATACAATTACGAGGTTTGAAGTTAATATCTTCAGGGGTTATTAAGATAGAGAAATGATTTTAAAAACACATTCAGACAGAAAGACCGAAAACTAAGCGTTTTAGGACATATAATTACAGGAACTTTCTTCTTAGTTTTTATGTAAGTAATCATATCCCGAGGTCTTGAAGGGATTTTTTAATGAACACCCTGTATAATTTACATAAAACTTCTCCTTTACCATTAAAACCCTAAACTATACGATAGTAAAAATATTCCATATATGCCCGATGCTCCAAAAATGGAGTGACGCGTTAAATAACACCATCTGTGTGGAAACCTTTGTCTTATAATCGTGAATTTGAATCATATAGCACAGAAGTTAATCTCGGTGATGGGCTACGGCTGGTACTTTTCTTTCGTGTGCCTGTGTAGAGGCACTGGTCAGATGCATAGTTGAGTAGGTTTCACTTTAGATAAACTGTGTTCTGCATGGGAGGTGGAAGATAACAAAATTACAACACGTAACAAAGAGGTAAATTAAAATAAAGGACCTTTTCCATTAATTCACTACCACTACTTTTTGTATTGGAATTGCGGTTAGGTTAGGTCAAGTATGGTTAGGTTAGGTGGCTAATAAATTCAATCACAAACTGGTAAATCCAACGATTGACTTACCGCCGAATGCACTCTCCGTGTGTAAGTTCGAAAGCGAAAAGATAAGGCCAGCGATATCGGATTCCTAGCGGATAAGGAATACCATAGTGGACGTAAAAATGAATAGGGAAGAGTTTTTAGGGGGTTATAGAATATTTATCAAGTGGTAGTGAAATAACGGAAACGAAAAAAATAGTGGTAGCGTATTAATGGAAAAGATACAAAATAAATATAATATAAATACTAACATTTAGGAAATGAAAATGTATAAGTGATTAACGTACACTGAGTAATAAAAAATCATGATATTGTGTAAAGGAATTCCTTAACATGTCGGTTAATTTTTCTATTTGAAATAAATCAAACCGTTTAGTCATATTCGCACAGACATACATTATGTTTGTGAATATCTCATACACCCTTCAGATTTACAATGAAGTGGGCCAAAGACGTATGGAAATGCTTAGTTCAGGAATACACACGGTCTATTCAGTGGGTTCGTATTAACCTTCTGTCGACGCAGACATTATTTGTACCCAAGTTTGAAGGTTATTTACTAAGAAACTACCACTCTGTTGTTTTCCTCGTTCAATCGTACGTTATGACATTTTAACTAGTTTTCACTGTGCATCAAGTTTACACTTTTATTACCAAAAAATATGTTAATTTATCACTTACTTACTTACTTGAATACTTGTAGGCTTCATCGCTGACCGAACTCATCGAATAGATTGCGTCAACACAAAACTAAAACTACTATATACATAATTACAAGAGGCGGAGGCTAGAACAAGCTCAATTTGGCAAAGGAGCTACAAGTGGTTCCTCAGCAAGTTCCAGGAGTGAATAAAGCGGCTTATTTACTAGACACCCCTTTATGTGGTCTTTGAAACTTTTTATGTCCATTTCCTGAATCTGCTCTGGTAGTGAGTTGAAAATCCTGATGGCCGAGTAAGGATAGGCTCTTTGTGTAAAACTTAGTCTGCATCGCGGTATGTATAATTTCCCTCTGTTCCGGGTGCCATAACTATGCAGTTCATTTCTTCTTGTGAAGCTTCCTATATTTTCCTTAAGAGTGATAATTATGTTGAAAACATATTGACTGACCACAGAATATTTGTAAAGTACTAACAAAACTAAGAAAAGTGATATAAAACACGATGTGCTTTGATTATAAATAACGAAATGGTCGAAAGTTATTTTTTAGCCGGAATACTGTATGATTTGTTAAATGTTTTATATTTCTCATAATTCCCTAATCTTGATACAATATTATTTTTAGAGTTCTTTGAAAAAAGGTAGAATAATTTAAAACTATGTTATCGCATACTATTTAATCAGCCAAAATATCATTAAATAGGCAACACTACATACTTTACAGTTTATTTGATTAATAAATCAACATTATTTTATATTACTCCCAGTAATCTTCTTCAAGCCAAAGTATTTAGTGTCCAGAAGTTGAGCATTTTCCATTTATCTTCCATGTTGTTTCCGTGTGACACTGAAATAAAACAAAATCGCGCTAAAACCAATATACAATATTTTAAGATTGCAGTTAATTTTTTACCATTCGTTATATTTTATTACTAGTTCTAATGACATTAAAGTGTTTTAAAACTGTAAGGACTCCCAACTCAATAAAAATGGGCCGGCAATGGTCTGCATTGCCAGAGCCAGTTATAATTCGGATTGCCCTCTTTTGGAGGAGGAGTATGTCACGTACTGTTGACGAGTGTCCCCAGACCAGGATACCGTACATCACGTGGCTGTGGAAGAGGGCATGGTAGACCATCAGCAAATACTGCCTAGATACAATGTGTCTTAATTCCTTGAGTAGGTAACATACTCTAGATAGTTTGACACATACCTGAGAAATATGGTGATTCCAGGTAAGTTTAGGGTCAGTCCAGAACCCTAGTAGTTTTACGGCACTCTCCTCCGGTAGACCAGTCTTCAAGGTGAACAGTAGGGACTGCGTTTTGTCCTCATTTAGCTTAAGCCTATTTAAGGTGAACCATACTTTTGCCTGTTCGAGGAGATCCTGGGCATCAGCACGGAGATGTGGAATGCTGGTCCCTCTGGTGATCAGGGTCGTGTCATCTGCAAACAGCAGTGTACAACCATTGAGCTCAAGGTCATTTATCAGAACCGAAAAGAGCAGGGGTCCAAGCACCGAGCCCTGCGGTACTCCATGCTCCATGTCCCTTAAGCCAGATGACTCACTACTCACTGACACAAGCTGTTTCCTGCCTGTGAGATAATTGGTAATCGTTCTCAGAGCCAAGCCACAGATTCCATATTTTTTCATTTTGGACAGAAGTATGTCATGAGACACCACATCAAATGCCTTGCTGAGGTCGCATAGGCCAAGTAGTATCGAGTCTTTATTCTCAAAGGTATCTGTTATTTTATTCACCAAGGTTAACAAAGCTGTGGTAGTTGATCTCTTCCTCCTGAAGCCATGCTGAGCATCTATCATAAGTTTATTATGTTCTAGGTACTCCGTAAGCTGCTTTTTGATTATAGTTTAGAAAACCTTGGAAAACATTGGAAGTATCGAGATTGGCCTAAAGTTACAGGGCAGTGAAGAGTCACCTTTCTTAAAAATAGGGATGGTCCTAGCAATCTTAAGAGCTTCAGGGAACACTCCTTTCTCGAGACAGGCATTTACAACTCTTGTCAGAGGCACTACTATCAGGTCAATGACAGACTTCAAAACAATAATTGACAGACCACGTACATCCTGGCTTTTAGATACTTTAAAATTTTTAACTGTGCATAAAATATCTTTGTTGCTCACCTTAGTCCAGTTTTCAAAAGTTAGGCCTAGAGTTGAGGAGTGATCAGTTAGCGTTTCAGTGGGATCGGTCTGTAAAATAGGCAAACTATTTACAATTTCGCTAGGAACGCTAGCAAAATAATCATTGAAGTCATCCGGGCTAGCGATCGACCTAGGATTCTGGTTCTTCTGGCGCCTGGTATTTACAATGTCCCACGCTGCTTTGCATGGGTTCGGAGCCTGGCTAACTATCATACCATAAAAATGTTTCTTAGCTTCCATGGCCCTAATTGAATAACCTTTCTTTGCCTTAATGTACAGGTTAAAATACCTAGTCTGTAACGCAACATCAGAAGCACATTTATAGACAGATCGTGTAACATTAAGACATAAAAACGCAATTGAGAAAGCTCCGTTGTGTACCAAGTTTTATCTCGACCATAGGTGGATTTCCTTTTTCCGGTGTTCTAACTACAGGCCTACGTCTAAAGGTTTGAGATGGAAAAACACTGTCAAATGTATCTCTAAAAATTGTGAAAAAAGTTGCAAAGATTTCTTCAGGATCTAGTATTACATCACAGAAACTCCAATTGATATGCAATACTTTCTGGCGCAGTAAAATCAACTTGGTTTCTTCAATAGAGCGTTTCTCAAAAATATATCTACCATGCCAAGTAAATGAAGTAGGCCTAGGCCCAGGACTTACCAAATCAGCTGTCAATGTCATGCACACCGCACTGTGGTCGGCAACCACAGGCTCATGTACATAAACTCTGTACTCCCAAGATTTAAGGTTGGTCACAGCCGTGTCCAAACATGCTGGTCCCCTTGTAGGTTCTCTTGATCCGATGTACAAGTTATAACTTCTCAAAAGATTTGTTAAAATAGCCTCCTCTCTTGAGGGCACCTCCAGATGAATGTTGAAGTCACCGGCAAGAATAATGGTCTCTTGCTTAAACTTAGTACATATAAACTTCAGACATAAGTCTAGTTTATCAAAAAATGTGACAAGTCACTTGCAGGCGATCTATAGCCACTTATCACAATGATTGACAAGTCGGTTAGTGCAACTGCAGCAAGCTCCAGACACAGTTCAGAACAAAAAGTTTCAAGGTCAATAGGTTTAAAATTAAATTTTTCTTTCAAATACACAGCCACCCCACCATTCTTGTGTATTGTTCTATAATATCCGCAAGCGAGGTGTAGTTTTTGGATATCTTGGTATTGGCCTAAACTTGCCTCGTCTAGTGTGATCCAATGCTCACATATACATAATATGTCACACTCAACCTCATCAGCAAACAGAGCAATTAGATCAGTCTTATTTTTGAGACATTGTGTATTGAGTGAAACAATTTTAAGGTTAATGGTACTATTTATAATATTTTCTAACCTATTTCTAGAACTAACCTCAATTTTAGGGTTAGGTCCATTTACATTTACCATCTTAGTCCGAGGAGCTATTGATGATGGTGATAAGTCTATATGAGCTGTAGGCACTAACTCATAGGTCTGTTTTTCAGTCTCCAGAACAAAAAACGCTTCAAGACAACATTCTTGGGCCATACTGTACTATTCATAAGCACATCCTTCTTTTCATAATCCGCAGATATCTTGAAGCACGCATAGCTTTCACTTTTACTTCCAAGTTTTTTCACTTTAGCCTCGATTTCAGGAAAAGAATTTCTTATGAACTGATCTACAGCTTCACTGTCTTTCTTCACTCGGTCAAGATACAACCAGGCTTTCTTATGGCCAGCAACAAGGCCTAAGTCCGTATTTTCGCTAGTTCCAATAACTACCTGATTGGAAGTTTTATTTTTCCTTTCATTTATATCATCACATTTATATTTTGATACTTGGTTTACAGGAACTTATCAAGAAAAAGTCTTATCAATTTCCTGAAACAACGTTTTTTTTTTTTTTTTTGGCTTGCACAGGTCGTAAAAATATATTACTTATATTCCTTATAACATATACAGTTACGATAAATTACTTTTATACTCGTGGGTAAATTCAGTGATTTTAAATTGATTTAAATGCGTTCAAAACATTATAAATTAATTCAATTAAATAAGTTTTATTCAATTTAAAATCACTACTTTTACTTCAACATATAAAACTAATGTGGAATTACTCAAAAACATGTTAATGTATCACATTTATATTTTATGGTTTACAGGAACTTATTAAGAAAAAAAGTCTTATCAATTTCCTGAAACAACGTTTTCGTAGCTTCTAGACGTCATGAAATTAATTACTTGGTCACGTTGTGATCCTCATGAAATGTATTATTACGACATATTAGTTTTATATGTGGAAGTAAAAATGGTTATTTTAAATTGAATAAAATCTATTGAAATGAATTAATTTATAATGTTTCTGAACCGATTTAAAACAATTTAAAATTAGTTACTTTAATCACGCATAAAAAGTAATGTGCCGTAACTATATGGATTACAACGTGACCAAGTAAATAAAATTACGACCTCTAGAAGCCAATAAAACGTTGTTTCAGGAAATTGATAAGACATTTTTTTCTTGATAAGTTACTGTAAACCATAAAATATAAATGTGATACATTAACATGTTTTTTGAGTAATGAAAGTGTAAACTTGATGCACAGGAAAAAAAGTTAAAATTTGGTCATTTTTGTCCAACCAGGATAAAGGTTATTAAAACTTATAATATTAAAATTTTAAACTATTGTATATCATAACGTACGATTAAAGGAGGGAACAAATATTGTGATTGGATTTTTCATATGCCTATTATTGGTTTATTATAAAACAACCTTCAAATTCGGGTACACATTATTTCTGCGCCGACAGTAAGGTTAAATTCTAATAAAGAGAAATTTGTTAACTATGTATTTATCAAATTTGGTAAAAGGTGTTTAATTTTTGAGGGGATTCAAAACACTACGTATAATTTTAGAATGCAGAAAGCGTGTGATAAAATTCAACCCTTTATCTAAACTAAGCTTTTCCCCGTCGATATAAAACTGTAAACGTATGACGGCGTCGACCGTGATACAGCTACGTGTATGCGCTGCGGTGGTTGCCTAGGGAGATAGTGAAGGCGGTATAAATTGTGTATGATTTTGTTTGTATATTTTGAAAGGTGAACTGAGATTTCCTAGTATTTTTTATCAAAAGTTCCCGAATAAAAGGTTATTTGTTAAAAATGTAATGGTCGCTTTATTTATTTATTTATTTTCAGAACGTAACTACGCACAAGGAAAAATTACTTAAGTATTACAAATATAAATCTGATTCAATAAATATGAACTGTTTAATCTAGGATAAATGTAGTGCAGCTATTTAATTACCTTTCCTATCCTAAAATATTGTGTTATCTTAATCTGTGGAAAAGTTAATTATTTGTATTAATGCTTTAATCATCATAATATATAAAATACAAAACGATGTACTTACTGATTACGAAATCTGCAGAACTAATGCACAGATTTTGATGAAATTTTGAGGAAAGTTAGGTTTTGTATTGTAGAAACCCACTAACAAAGGATTTATCAAAATGTTTGATAAGGGTCTACCCTTATCAACAGCACATTAACATATCCTCTTTCCATTAGAGTAACTTTGGCATTATTTTAATTTAATAATCAGATTTGGACAGCTGATACAAAAAACATAAACATTACATCAATACTTGATTAGTTTGGTTTTCATTGTGAAACTTTTTAGGTAATTTCTACAAACTCTAACATGATAGCACTACTTTGCATCCGTCTAAAGTAGACTTATATGGTTTTCTAGACTATAAAACTTTGTTATCTAGGAGGACCGCAACAGGTTGAGATTTTATTTTGATGTGATGGTCTAGATAGAACCAGGGGGAAAGGATAAGCAAGTGTTGAAAATTACCCCGTAGCGGAGGCTGTTTATAGCAATTTTATAACGAATATGCTATAAAACGTTTTTAATTATAATTAGAAATTAGTTAATGTGGGTGTTGTTGTTTTACAGGAGGTCTTTGTGAATAGAGATTTATTATCACGTCTACTTTAAAATGATTTAAAAATACATAAACGTATCCCAAAAACAACATTTATATTCGATAGCGACGTATGGTTTAAATTGTAACGTGTTTTTTGGGTTATAAATTTAGTTGAACATTGTAATGATATTAGTTCTTTATTTACAAAAATTATAACATCCATATGAAACATACATTTAAATTACAAATCAATTTTCATAAATAATTGGAGCCAATAGGCTTAGTCCGTTTGGGGTTACCAGCACACTCTTATGAACATTAAAAACAAGAGAAATATGTCAAGTCAACTATATAGTAAAATATAGAATAGTAGTAGGAATAAATTAAACGAACCAAAATACCAACATGACTCTGACATTCTTTTAACTTACAAACATTAAATAAGGAACATTCAGAAGATATGTTCAGATATATTATACAATTTCAAACATACAATGTAAAAAACAACTGAAATAAAATTGTTTGTATTTTATTCAAATTAGTACACAATTATTATAAAGACAAACATAAATAATATGTACCAATCAACATGTACAAACGTAACCCACATGAAATGAAAATCCGTTTATTTCAGTAAAAATTACTAATACAATAAAGAATATATATGAAAAAATAACTTGAAAAATTCCCCACATGGGCTACAGCCTGTGGGTGGGAATGAGCTCTATATCAGCTAATATATTTAATAATTGTAATTAAATTATAATAATTTGAAAAAGATATTCAGTTTATAAGTATCTATTTAAAAACAATAATTATATTTATATAATAAAAACATTTTTAAGTGTCAAAATTAAACATATAAGTTAGAGGAATCTCATGTTTGATTGTGAAAAAAATTCATCTTGCAGAGATTTGGATACGCAAACATATCCTACTCACACTCCATACACACTCGCATTCAGTCCCATATATACACACACACACATCCAATCCCTACATACGCACGTACACTCTATACTCACATTTTACGCCCAAAAAAAGGCGCGCGCGTACATACATTGATCAGCAGCCACGCCACAGGGCGATCTATTAACTGTACTGCGAAGGAAAAAATGAATTAACATGATCTCTTCCCAGTTCTAACAACCAATGATTAACAAAATTTTTATACGTATAAATGCAAAGGTGTGGATTTTTTATATGTGGAGGTAGTTTGGAATAAACAGTGTTGACAATGTAATGTGATGAGGTTGACGTAATAGTTTTGAACAATCTAGGTGGATGGAAACCAATATTTAACGCGGCTCTCGTTTAGTACGGATGTGTTATTTCGTTAAATAAGTTTTCTTTATTTTTAAAAAGGTATGAAACAATTGTTCTTAGATAAAGTTGAGAGATATTGAGAACTTTAAATTCTTTAAATAGTAAGTCTGTGGGGAAACGTAAGTTTTTCTGCAAAGCAGCTTTAATTATTTACTTCTGAGTAATTTCTAATGGAAAGAGAATGCTTCGGTAACAGCCGCCCCAAGCCAGATTACCGTATTGCAACAACGATTGAATGTAAGCATAATACACTATTATTATCAAATCAGGTGAAAGTTCTTTACTAAGTGAAGAAAAAATATAAATGACTTTCCGAAGTCTGCCATTTAAGTATGATACATGAACATCCCATTTCAAGCGGTTGTCAAAAATGACCCTTAAATACTTATACATATTTAGATACAATCTGTACGCATTCACACACCACACACCCCTGCTGACCACCACACGAATGCACCACAGTCGGCCCTAATAGAAATTGGCATACATTTTGTTTTTGATAAATTATCAGATAACCGACTTTGATCAAACCGACACTTGACAGTGAGTAAGCCCATCTCCGCCAGACGGACAGCCTCCTCCTAGCCACTGCCTTCAAAAAGCAAAGCAGTATCATCTGCTTAAAGAAAAATCTGCCCCCCCCGTCTAAATTTAGACGACTCGTTATTCACAAATATTAAAAAAAGTAGAGGGCCCAGCGTACTAACCTGCAAAACTCCATAATCAATCTTCTTCCTAGTACTGTCTTGTCCGTTAGTTGAAACAATTTGGTATCGATCGCTAAGGTAAATGTTAAACCAATCAAATTCTTTTCCCCTTAAACCAATATGATCAAGTTTCTTTAATAACAAACTTCTATCAACAGTGTCAAATGCTTTAGCTAGATCAATAAACAATAAAATAAAAACATATACTTTAAATTGTCATGTTGCGCTTTCAATATTTTCAATAGCGAACAAAAATATTTTAAAGTTATTTACATAACCTAGCAAATCATTAATTTGTAAAATTCTATTCCTTGTCAAATTAAATATTCATTACTATTCATTAGTAAAACACCGATCGTCAAAATATGGGCGAATATGAGGGGCTAATGAGTGTGAAGTGTAGTCGAACGAGTGTAGTCGTTTTTACGAACTAATGTCGACTGTTCCTCAGAAAGAGCTATTTATTAATAGTGCAGGGGAACTAAGGGACGTAACATTCGGATTCCAGCTTTACGTGGAATCCGAGCCCCGTAGTGCTGGTCTGATTTTCAGCTAACTGACAAGTCTGACACTCAGTTCTCTTCCCTACACAACATCTGAACCTTTACTACGATCCAACATGGAAACTCCGGACTTCTCTAGTAGTGTCCACGTCTGTGGCAACCATTGAGCGGACGTCGTGTCGGTATTAAGAGAAACGAGCATAGAGCCTATCGCCTAAAATCTCATCAACATTTTGAAGTATTATAGTACATCAAATTTAGTTTTGGATCATTATAACTTTTACATTTAGAATGCACCAAACTGTTTGAAAAGCGTCTACTCTTTTGTACTGGCAGGTTATACGGATTTTTGTTTGTGCTAGCACATTTTGAACCACTCCTGATAAAAAAAATTGTCAAGACTTTAAAAACATATAAATCTTTAATAGGCGGATGTTTAACTGAATAAAATGATGTCTGGTACGTTCTATTTCTCGAGAACTTAGGATAATCGATTTCTGGTGATTTTCCTAAAAATATATTTTTGTAGAGTATGTACAAAATAATGATTGGGCTAATAGTTGATACATAGGTTGCGCCCCTGCAGGAAAGCATAACCCAGCCTAGACTCAACTAAAGCATGATATAGTGAAATAAAAACCCTTCGTGAACATGTCCAGCAAAAAAATAAATACTAATACAATTCGGTCCTAATCTTATTTTCGTATTTACATGACTTTTCTGAAAGAGATTAGAGTCTATTGAAAGTCCTGAGCTCCTTATTTATTACCAGCTGAATTTCAATGCATTTTGTGTTTGTACAGTTTAGTCCTTTCAAACAATTGTATGTACGACCAATTAATGTTTTATAATTATTACTGTATTGGCAGTGACAACAAATTTTGACTTGGCATTGAGGGTCGAGAAATTGTTCAGAAAACAATAACTCCATATATTTAAGATCAGTTTACATATCTTATTGCAGTGTTTCAAGGCTTTTTTTTACATAATAACTAAAATAGGTGCTATCAGCGAATGCTTTAACATTCCCTCTGAGTTTACCATTAAATAACTCAAAATCGTCAGGGCCTTACAATGTTATTGTTATTAAATACATGTGTGATAATGGTCTGATTGGTGTTTCAGGTAAGTGCAATGCCAATGGCGCTCCTGAAGATTGACAGTACAAGCTATTTGTTAAGGGTAAGAAATGAACAGCAATAAAACTCAAAATAAGTATTCATAGATGCTTTAAGTATGTATTTAAAATTATTCATATATGCAATAAACTGCATCTTTTTACACGTTCAGTGAATGGCTCTCTCACCTATCCCCTACACGCACAGTGTTGGTTTTATTACCACCTTGTGTGTATGGCTGGGTGAGTGGGTCACTACCACTTGAGTTCACGTGGCATGATGAAGAGGACATTTCGAGAAAATGCTTAGCAATATCGCTGAGTATTGGCCTTCTTTAGAAATTAATAAGGTAGATATATGCACCTACAGTTTTTATTACAATAACTAATATACTGTAAAACCACAAAGAATAGAAGAACCTAAACATTTAAAAAAGCTTACTTACAAATAAAAAGTGTCAGTATTAATTACAGTTAAACCACAGAAATAAATGTTTGGTTGAAATTCAAATATAAATCGAAATGTCAAAAGAAAAAGAAAATGTTCACCCAGTTTCAATGTCTGTATTTGACTTGTCCAATTCCTTTTAGGTTTAGTTCTTCAAACTAAATTCCTTTAACGGACATTCATAATTACTGTAATTAATTTCCTTGCTGTCGTCGATATTTATTTTATTGGTAAGGTGTCTTATAAATAAATTGTTTTATTTATGAAGATAATTTAAGTGATGGGTATAAACTGTGAGAACTTTTTTTGGCATACTTTATAAGTCACTTGTTTTCTTAAGTCTATCTTCATTTTTATTTCATTCATTTATTTATTTTTTGCTTTTACATAGAATAGTTTTTTAATTAGCATAATACGTGTTGGTACATATACAGTACAAGTAAACGTCTACTATTTTACATAGAATAACATGCAGTAATAGTACAACTATCGTAATTACATGAACAACCTCACAAAATCTTAATGCTTAAAGTTAACTTAAATGTAAGTTAACTTTAACAATATCAATAACAACTAACCATAATACAAATAAACAAGTTAAAAGAATCAATGAAAAACAAATCTGTGATAGTAACTATTTATTTGATCTTAATGATAAACTACCAATATGCAGATTGCGGAGACAAAATAACAATGGTGAAAATACGTGATAATACTGGCAGAGTAATGCAGTAGGAACCGGCTGGAAGTGATCAGTAAAGGACTGACTACTTTTATTTATATTAAAAAAGATATTCAATAATTTACACGTTTCACTTAAATGTAGGTTCAAGTTTTTATTTGTGCTACATTTTCCCTTAATTTTACTTTTTCCAATATTAAAACCACACCTCCCATGAACGCCACCGTACGTGTTAAGAAGAATTAATAAATTAACTGAGGTTGCTTGTTAAAGCTTGTTTATTTTCCAGGTAAAGTTTTAGGGTAGTTCAGCGCAGTTGTTTTAAAATATTAGTTTAAGGTACGACTAACGATGCTATGGAAAAAAATATTAAGTAAATTTATCATCATTTACGAATGTATTTAATTACTAAGTACGTTTGAAATAAAATAACTAAAGAAATTTACAAATGAACCTCAACAATACAAACAAAACCCCACTATACAGTAATGTTTATTTTTACGATTTCTCAGTAAATTTGAAACGATGTGAAATGAATCTAAATGCCAGGTATGTATTGCAGGGGCTTATGAAAGTATAATTTTCAGACTGTTAAATGTAATATGTATTTTAAATAATTTCTTTCTCCCCGTCAAATAAAAACAAAATTTAACGCAACGTACCCCTCCCTCACCCACATGAAGATGGTATTATCTCACCCGCCCACCCATACATGAGCGGTGTTATTAACCTACCCACTCACCCATACATGATTGGAGGTATCCACCCATACGAGAACGTTGGTATTGACCTACCGACACATACATGATCGATGGTGCTTACCCACTATACATGAAAATACACATTGGTATGGGTGGGTAACAAACAATAAAGTATACAGAACAAAGAGACTTCAAAGATAACTAACTTTCATTAAGTACATACTCAAACTGGATCTAGTAAATGCCTCTCTAGCAACGATGATGGCACTACACCTATTTATAAATATATATTTTACAGGAACATTTTACAGACACATAAATACATTACATTACATTAAATACATTTCCGTTGTAAAATATTTATGTGTCTGTAAAATGTTCCTGTCTTTATAGTTGTGAGTACTCTGAGGGCATATCAAATATTACGTTGGCTCTAGCAGAGGCTGAAAGGAGAGGAGTAAAGAATAGCTCTGTGAGACGCCATTTTGGGTCGGGTTACTTCTACAGGGTTGTGTTCCCTTTGTCCGACTAAGGAGCTTCTTGAAGCTTCTCTGAACGAAGACGGAAATAAAATTACATTATATGAGATGATGCCGGTTTTTTAATGTTTTTTCGGTACTTCACGTGTGCGCTTGAATTTATTGTGAGTACACTCATATTCACAGATGTTTTTGTGTACATCTATGAAATTTTTGTTAATCGTGGTTTATTTTAATGATAAATTAATATTAAGTGATCGACATCAAAACAGTCACCGATTGAATTACCAGGAGATTTATTTGTTTATGTAACTTGCATTGTTCAATAAATTAAAAATATTGAAAATACCTTTTAAGAAGCGTATTGAAACTTGAATATTTATGATTTGAACGACTGGATATTTTCCGTTTATTCACTACCACTACTTATTTTTGTTGCCGGTAATTGCTGCTACCGCATTCTATTGCTCTAAAAACTGTTCCCAATCATTTTCACGTCCACTGTGGTATTCCTTATCCGCTAGTAAGCCGATATCACTGGCCTTATCTTATCACTTTCCAAGAACTTACACACGGAGAGCGTATTCGGCGATAAGTCAATAATTGGATTTACCAGTTTGTGATCAACTTTAGTAGTTACCTAACATAACCTGACCTAACCTAATTTAAGCGTAATTGCGATAAAAAAGTAGTGGTTTAACGGAAAAGGTCCGACCGTATTTTACTTTGAAAGTGTGTTTGAAAAATTAGTAGTAAAGTGGGTGAAAATATTACCACTCATTATGTGATACTTTACATTTATCAAACAGCAGAATGTAAGGTATGAAAATAACTTGTAAAGTACAGTAAGAAACTTAGTTGTTTTTTACATTATAGTCTAAAATTTTACTGTTTAACATATGTGTAAAGGGTGTTTCAGACTACCTGCCGCAATCTCTTGTGGTTGAACCGTTTAACATAGAGCGATGCAATAAACGGCAATGTGAATAAATCTCGTATGGTTAACATTGCAAAATTATTTTTGTGGCATTTAAAGTACAGGGTGTGCCGGAAATCAGGGTCACAGGTATGAATCTTAAAAATTTCAAATAGGACATGTGGCGCATCATTTAGAAGGTCATTAACAATTTAGTAAATCAATCTTGTATATATTTTAAATCTTGTCTGTACACTTTAATTTGTTGAACTGGATGGCAGGCAGGATCATTTTTAAAATTCATGAGTTTTTATTTTTCACTGTGATACTTTTGTACTTAGTATTGTGGTATTAAGTAGAATGCTTAAATCTTATTAAACTAAATTGTAAACTAAAGAGATAGAAATGAAGTTTTAATTAAAAAAGTTTTTGGGTAGAAGGCTGCAAAGATTTTTTTAATTTCAATATTTTGAGGCTGTAAGAAAACCTTGAAAAATGTAGTACCAATTGAAAGTTTATATTGTGCCTTTTGCAATAACAAAACTGACACTTGCAAATTTCATTAAAAAAGAAAAACTCAATAAATTCAAAAGAAAAAACCCCCAGTCTTTTCAAGACTTTGAGGGCTGGTGGTCTGTATATTGTTACATACCTTTAAGTTCTGTATACCAAAAGTGACCATTTTCTAATGATAAATTCCTATTACCTACATTGTTTACTCCCTTTTTACAAAAAATAAAAATTAAGGAGAAAAAATTAACCCTATTAATCTGTATTGGTTTCAAAGTGAAATGTTTAAATTTGCGGTTTTTAACCTTTGATCTGTGTGTTAAAGCAGCATGTACCTTATTTTTAGTTTGAAAATTAATTCAAATGTACATTGAAAAACATTTTTTAACGAGCAAAACTAGGTACCTTAGATTTGAAACATGATGAAGGGTTACATTCATGGGATATCATTTTATTAGGGTATTTCCCGATGTATACATGGCTTTCCTGTTATTGCATGACATATACTGAACAATATGTATATTTAGACAACGCACGTACACACACTCAGAATGATGATGACCAACGTAAAATTAAGACAATAATAGTTTTAAACTTTATTGTTTTTTTACAATAAGGTTTTGTCGTCAAGCATTATGAACTTTTCAATAATTTAAATCATATGCAATGTATTACAATTTGTCGCATACATTTACAATGTTACTCCAGAGAGCGATGACAAATGGGCACTTAAAGAAGGGTTCCTCTTAGATGTTTGTGAGTAATACATCACGAGACTTATCAAGGGTGGAGGGGTGAGGAGGGGTGAACTTCCTCCCTCTGGGCGTAGGAACTAAACCAGAGCATTAACAACTTTATTGTATAAAGTCCATTGTGTTCCTCTCATTTCAATATATATGGTACGAGAAAATGTTTTCAAAACTTAGGGGTATTGCTAGTTGGAAGCTCATGTAACTCTTTAAATTGTCATTTTCCTGTAATTTTTTTAATGTTAATTTAATTTTTTTAACGAGAATTTAATCTAATTTTTGGATGTTTTCCGTTAATACACTACCACTAATTTTTTTGTTTCCGTTAATTCACTACCGCTTATTAAATATTTTATTGTTCTATAAACTGTTTCCCAATCATTTTTACGTCCACTATGGTATTCCTTATCCGCTAGGAATCCGATATCACTGGCCTTATCTTATCGGTTTCCAAGAACTTACACACGGAGAGCGCATTCGGCGGTAAGTCAAATCATTGGATTTACCAGTTTGTGGTCACCTTTAGCCATCTAACCTAACCTAACCTAACCGTAATTGCGATAAAAAAAAGTAGTGGTA
Source organism: Stictocephala bisonia (assembly GCA_035578905.1). NCBI lineage: Eukaryota > Metazoa > Arthropoda > Insecta > Hemiptera > Membracidae > Stictocephala > Stictocephala bisonia. Next base: position 262,672 of record JAQJVL010001033.1, read on the forward strand.
GTGAAGTAACTAAAAGTACTGGTAGTAAATTAAGGGGAAAGGTCCTAATTTTGTTGTACCAATTATTGAGGAGGTGAACAAATATATAGAACAACAAATTTGAATAAGTAAAATTGACACCATATTACACGTTTCTTCTTCAAAACTATATATAAACATAATTTATTTACTCGATTTGCTTCAGTAGCTAAAATTGAGTACAAAATGGCCTTTTGGCTTTTACATACTTGAATTGAAAGTGACTTGAGTTTATAATATTTTTACGATCATTTGTATGAAAATTAATATCGTAAAACTTGTATTCCAGTTTATCGTTACGAATTTTGATTATTTCTTCATTATAATACAAGTTTTTTTAGTATTATGAAGAGAAATAGATTTTTGATTATAATAAAATATGGTTCAAACGTATAAGAGTGGAGGTTGAAAGTGCGCATTGGTGTCATAGTTGTAGACCTCGGGGACTTTGCCAACTCCGGACATCAATACTCAACTTTAGGACTGTCTTGTTGGACGTTCGACTGTCCTGTTTAGCTGTATTACAACGTCGGTGCCATTATATTTGCAAGTTAATTTCAATAATGGTTTGCCATTTAAAGTGCTTATTAATATATTAATAGCATATCAATGAGATATAACTAAATATTAAATGGTTGATAGTTGTTAGGCACTATAAGTGAACCATTTATAACTTAGTATTTTCCTAACAGTGCAATGATAACTAGTCATTATTGACTTTATTTATTTACAACTAAAGATTTAATCTAAACTATACACTATACTTTCCGTGTTGTTTAACGAAGTTTATTCAGTTGTGAGATTTTCAGAAGATTGCTCTTTTGCAGTAATACTGGTTGCCATTTACATTATACTGGTTTCAGATGTATTTTCATATATTTTAAAGTTATTCATATTCTATACATACCTTTTTATTTCATTTATATTTTTAGCTATGTCTGTTTTAACAGGTGTTATATTAAAAACGTTTCCCAAATAAGTAATTTCTTACGCTCGGATAATCACCCTGACTCGTTCTACTCGTAACTGACTCGTTAACTGGCCAGAGATGACGAATAGGTCATAAAGTATACAATTACTTGATCTTGCAATATTTAAATACTAATTATCATACTATAGTATGAAAGGTGATACCAAAGTGGCTTGATTTGCATCCATGGTGAAGTAAATTTATAGTTGTAGCACCAAGAGGAAGGTTGGCAACTGTGTAACAAACATTAAACATTAAGTGCCTAATGAACGTGTTGTAATATAAAGGGAAAAGTTGGCAACTGTGTAACAAACATTAAACATTAAGTGCCTCATGAACGTGTTGTAATATAAAGGGAAAAATTGGCAACTGTGTAACAAACATTAAACATTAAGTGCCTCATGAACGTGTTGTAATATAAAGGGAAAAGTTGGCAACTGTGTAACAAACATTTAACATTAAGTGCCTCATGAACGTGTTGTAATATAAAGGGAAAAGTTGGCAACTGTGTAACAAACATTAAACATTAAGTGCCTAATGAACGTGTTGTAATATAAAGGGAAAAGTTGGCAACTGTGTAACAAACATTAAACATTGAGTGCCTAATGAACGTGTTGTAATATAAATGGGAAAGGGGGCAACTGTGCAACAAACGTTTAACATTAAGTGCCTCATGAACATGTTGTAATATAAAGAGGAAAAGGGGCAACTGTGTAACAAACGTTTAGCGTCAATAGTCTCATGAACATGTTGTAATATAAAGAGGTAAGGGGGCATCTGTGTAACAAACGTTTAGCACTAGGTCCCTCAAGAAAGAGTTACAATATATAGAAGAAAGGGGATACCTGTGTAACAAACTTTTAGCATTAAGCCTCATGAACGTGTTGTAATATAAAGGGGAAAGTGAGCAACTGTGTAACAAACGTTTAGCATTAAGTGTTTCATGAACATGTTGTAATATAAAGAGGAAAAGGGGCAACTGTGTAACAAACGTTTAGCATCAAGAGTCTCATGAACATGTTGTAATATAAAGAGGAAAGGGGTCATCTGTGTAACAAACGTTTAGCACTAGGTCCCCCAAGAAAGAGTTGCAATATGTAGAAGAAAGGAGATAACTGTGTAACAAACTTTTAGCATTAAGCCTCATGAACGTGTTGTAATATAAAGGGGAAAGTGGGCATCTGTGTAACAAACGTTTAGCATCAAATGTCTCATGAAAATGTTGTAATATAAAGAGGAAAGGGGCAACTGTGTAACAAACGTTTAGCATCAAGTGTCTCATGAACATGTTGTAATATAAAGAGGAAAGGAGCAACTGTGTAACAAACCTTTAGCATCAAGTGTCTCATGAACATGTTGTAATATAAATAGGAAAAGGGGCATCTGTGTAACAAACGTTAGAATTAGGTGCCTCAAGAAAGAGTTGCAATATATAGAGGAAAGGGGGATAACTGTGTAACAAACTTTTAGCATTAAGCCTCATGAACGTGTGTTACCGTGTATTGATTTGCATCCACGAACAATATGTACTTATAATTGTTATAAAAACAGGAAAGGGATTTTAATGAGAATTGCATTGTTTATTTATTTATCTTATATAATTGATTTAATGTTGACACAGACCCTGTTAACGTTGATAATTGAATTCCATGAGCTGTTATTTATAATAATTAGCATTGAAGGATCATTTAAACATTATATATATGTTCCTTTTTCACTTAATGTATAAACATTATTCAAATCGGTATTCAAACTAACTTTGATAAATTATCAGATTTACTTACGCTGAATGGTTCAAGCGCACTGTAATCATAGTACGTCGTGGCTACGTACATGCAAACTTCCAGGCTTGTGGCTGGGAGTGAGTTAAGTTTGGCGTCATCTTGGGTGTTTGGTTTCCGTATTCAACATTTTAAAACTGACACTTTCTAAATTTGATATATCCATCCTTTGTCTGCTCGGAGTAAATTTAGTATATATTGATTTGTTACATCTTTCAACATATAAAGTTTATGCAAATTATTGTTATTGTTTCCTCAGAGTAAAAATTCTTCGATTACGTTTAAAATATTTTTATGTATTCAATTTTAATGTGAAGCGATCTCCTTAAAGTATTAAGAAGAAAGTCCCCGTGTTAATTTGACGTATGGCCTTAGGGTACAATGTTTCATTTCTTGGATTAAATAAATAAATAACTACGATTAAAATTGTAAATGAGACCAGATTATTTCAAAACTCTAAGTACTTTTCATAAAACCAACATATAATAAGAATTTTAAAAGTAAAATAAAGCAGGATCCACCAATGTTTTCAATTATTGAATTATGAATGCTTGTGTTACGCTTTATTTCATTTGGGGAGTCTTTTCCGTTAATTCACTACCACTACTTTTTTTTATTTCCGTTAATTCAATATCGCTTGATAACAATTCTATTGCTCTATAAACTGTTCCACGATAATTTTTACGTCCACTGTGGTATCCCTTATCCGCTAGGAATCCGATATCGCCGGCCTATAATCTTATCGCTTTCTAAGAACTTACACATGGAGAGGGCATTTGGCGGTAAGTAAATCATCGGATTTACTAGTTTGTGACCAGCTTTAGTAGCCATCTAACCTAACCGTAATTGCGATAAAAAAAGTAGTGATAGTAGATTAACGGAAAAGGTCCCATTTGGGGCATAGTGTATAGCTCAAAAGTATATATATAAGATTTGAGAGAGGAGTAAAAAGTTTCAAAGAATAAACCCGACCATAATTATTTTTTTATTTATGAATGATTACTTTTCCTATACGCATAGTGGTGTTAAAAAACACTTTTTTTTACGTTTTTAGTTGTTAAGTTCTGCAAGGGAGAAATATTGTGCCATATTTTTTGTGCACTATTTTACAGTTTAAGTAGTTTGTTTCAGTAATACCTCAGTTTAATACCAATAGGATAAAGTAAAATCATCATGCTTAAATTTCTTTACAGTAAGTAGCTTACAGAAGCAGGTTAAAACTGAGGTTAAGTCTTGTTATAAAAGATGACGTAAGTTTGGGATATTCGATTCAAATTTTGTTTTGTCGTTTTCACCGTCCGTGTATGGGTGGGTGGGCGGGTCAACACCACCGTACGTGTATAGGTGGGTGGGCGGGTTGTTATTTTGTGGCTCAATAAACGACTATGACTAACCTTCGGGAAATTAACAATCTAGTTTAATGAAGTGGGAGAGTAAGACGAGTGCGCTAAGGTGACATGGGATGTAATAAAGGCTGTACTTTATTACATCCCATGTAAAGGATGTAAAATCAAACATATAAGTAGACTGGTGAATGATTTTTCTCACAAAATGAATGGTCAGTAGGGATAATTTTTGTATATGAGAATATTTTTGTAAAAAGTTTTGAAAATATTGAACAGTGGCTTGATATATTTGAAAAAAAAAAATAAATAAATAAATATAATTCTTTCGTAGTGAAACATTTTTTCTTAAATCAATCTTTGATTATTACAATCAAGTTCTGACTAAGCGCCTTTACCTGCTCCAAGTTAGTGTGGTCTCGGGAATCGTGTTAACCTTAGTAGAAAAGTAGTAACATTTATTGTAGTAAAACCACTCAGGACTAAAATTAAATTTAAAAAAATTAAAAACAAAAGCATAGTTTGTTATTAATTAACAAACTATGCTTTTTATATAGTAGTAGTTATAAATACACGATAATCATCATTCTGCAACAACTTAACATAGGAAAATTAAAATTGAACATATTTTTATGGTTGTTTATTTAAATAATCAAAATTTCAAAGTTATATACAATAACTGAATATTCCAAAAATCACAAAGATTAGATCGAATTAAAACATTTTTACAAATATCCAAGCAAGATACAAAATGTTCTTAAAAGTGGGTGAAGTTATTTATTGATTTTATTTATGGTTTAATATTTAATGAATATATTAATAATTAATGAAACTTTTTAAGGAATAGTCAACCTTAGTTTGTAACAATGACTACATTTACTAATCTACAGTCATCACACTAGTTTGAAATCTATATTCGGCCATATCTTGCTTGACGTTCAGCGCCTTAAGAAAAAAAAAAAAAATAAATAAATAATTAGGGCAGTTACCATACATTTGCCATAAAGTTCACTGCAGTGTAACAGAGTGCTCCTGATTAAAGTAGCTCCACTGTTGTGGGCTCTTTTAAAAGTCATTAGCGGTTTTATGAGGAAGTAACCGCATAAAAACGCCTTGATGTTTCAGGATTTGCAGAAATTGCCACTGAAAGAAAATCTATGTATAAAATCTTTAAATACAAATAAGCAGTTTAACTGTGTTTGTATGAGCGCGTTCGTGTAAGAGTTCGTGCAACATATATTCTTTATTAGTAATTATTGGTTTTTTTTAACATGTAAAAATAAAATTATAACTTTTTTTATTGAATTGATCTGAAATATTTATGAATGAAATTACTTCTTATAATAACAAATATCGTTATAAAATTAATTGTATATGTATATACTTTCCAAGCCACAAATTTTATATTTATAAATTTTGTATTAGTAATAAAAAAATAACACTACTAATGCCAGTGTAATCTACGTTTCTTGATAGTAATGATACTAAAAATGTCTTAAATGTATCATTATTAATAAAAAAAAAAATAAATAAATAATAATAATAAAATAAATAATTTATTTGTAATAAATGGTTTTGCAAAAGATGTATAGTGATATAAACAGATAAAATAAATTATGATATGTCGTAATATTTTTTCAATGCACTAAAAAAGAATTCTATAAAACATTGTGTACTAAAAATATTAGAGTTCTGCATGTTCTTAATTTCTAAATTTAAAAATAAGCATTACGTTCATACCACTTACATGTCTGTGTCTCTTATTAAATTTTATTATATATTAAATAATACGTCAAACATTTTGGGCTACATGTAAAACATTTAGTTGGTTTACTCTCATATACAGAAAATGATTGGATATTTCTTATTTAAAAAATGTCTGTGAACAGTGAACATAATACACTTAACTACATGTCTTCAAATTTAAATGCTGTAGTTCTGGAAAATAATAAAATATGTCCAATTTTTTCAACGTTTTACGAGTATTTACATGTATCCTAAATTATTGTATCCCCTCTAGATCAGTTCAGTGGTTCGCTCAGTTCAAATATAATTTATTGCAAACAAAATTAAAAAAATAAAAAATAATAGTGCACATATGTATAGGTTAATAACAAATTTCTTTGAATGTATATTTATGATACATACTTTTATATACTCCTTGAGGTTTCTGTTTTTACAAAAAAATACGCATGGCGAGAAACATGACTGATTTGAAGTGTCAGTATCCAAATCGCCAATGATGAAATTTATTGTGTAATAATCAATAAATATATTGATATGCAAAAGGAATCAACTCCGAATTTGGAAAGCAAAAACTTCTAGTCCTCTGATATTTTTAGTAAACTAAATTTTCGTCCAATTATTTTTTAGCACATCGACAAAATATTTAAACCCGTAATAATTAATTTAATCTGTTAATAACACTATACATTTTTTCGCAATATAATTTATTATTAAGTATATCAACTCATTTTTATTTAAAAATGACAAATTTAAGACATTTTTTACATAAAGTATGAGTAAACATAGTTGCTAATGGTAGTAATAGTACTAATACTAAATTCATAAATAATAAATTTGCGGCTTGGCAATATTGGCTGTTTATTTAATATGTAAACTGTGGCCATTTTATTGACAGCTGTATTATCATTGAAGTAAGATGATGTCAATTATTTTGATCGCTATTTATACATATTAACTGGTATGGATATAATTTTGTTTTATTTTATAATCTAATATATATAAAAACTCAATATTTTATTTATCAATAAAAGTTGAACCTAGTTAATACTATACGCAAGTCAAATATTTTCTATTTTGAGATAAGCTTAGTTTTGAGTCGATATTTTAAGTCGCCAATATCCAATAAATTAGCTCTTTGCCAATTAAGTTCTGACATTGTTACTAAGGTATTTTATGAACAATTACAGCATATCATCAGTTGACTTACTGGTATCATTAGTAGTGTGTTGGGTTTGGAGCCCGCCTCCGACCAGCTATGAGGGGGGGGAGTGTGGCCGTAAAAATGATAGTAAAATTCTTACTCAGAATTCATTTTTTAGTGATGGTTTCACCTTTTCAAGACCGGTGATTCAAGAATGGCTGACAAGTAATGGATAGTTATTTTATTTGCGCTTTTCACGTGTTTATGGTACAATAAACTGTAATATGTTTAAGTGTCTAACATATTTAGGAAACAACATATAGTATCACTAATACAATCTAAAAAACAGCGAACAAAAATAATGCGTAGTGATTATCAATTGTAACACTACCAATTGATTTCCCTATTGTTTTAAGATCCAACCTAACCCTGATTTCTAGTTATAACTAATTGGTTCATTTCGTGCGTTCCTAATCTTAATATATAAAATCCAAATCTATATACTCACTCATCAAGAAATCTCAGAACTCTTCTGAGTTGTTTGTTGTATCTATGATTTTTATCTCAAGATCAATGTTCTCCAAGTATCCTGCCCCTCCCCACTTGTATACCTTTCTAGAAAAATGGGTTTGTAGTTTGTACCCTGTTATGATTATTTGTTCTAGTTGTTCTTTGTTATTTCTGTGCTCTATTGTGATTATTTGTTACAGTAGTTCTTTGTTATGTCTGTGCTATGTTGTGATTATTTGTTCTGGTTGTTCTTTGTTATTTCTGTGCTCTGTTGTGATTATTTGTTCTAGTTGTTCTTTGTTATGTCTGCGATCTGTTGTGATTATTTGTTCTAGTTGTTCTTTGTTATTTCTGTGCTCTGTTGTGATTATTTGTTACAGTAGTTCTTTGTTATGTCTGTGCTATGTTGTGATTTATTTGTTCTGGTTGTTCTTTGTTATTTCTGTGCTCTGTTGTGATTATTTGTTCTAGTTGTTCTTTGTTATGTCTGCGATCTGTTGTGATTATTTGTTCTAGTTGTTCTTTGTTATTTCTGCGCTCTGTTGCGGTTATCTGTTCTAGTTGATCTTTGTTATCTCTGCGCTCTGTTATGATTATTTCTTCTAGTTGTTCTTTGTTATGTCTGCGCTCCGTTGTGATTATTTGTTCTAGTAGTTCTTTGTTATGTCTGTGCTATGTTGCGATTATTTGTTCTAGTTGTTCTTTGTTATCTCTGCGCTCTATTATTAGTAGTATGTGTGGATTTATTGTGTTTAACGCAGCTTAAATTGGTCTATTTTATTTTGGATTCCTCGTTGTATGTTTAAATGGAATATTTTGAAATTGTTTTTATTGTTAATTTGTTTCGATTTGTTTGGTAGTGTATTGTGGTTTTGTTTAAGTTTGTGTGAATTGATTAGTCTATTTTGTCTAAAGTCGATGTTGTGGTGTTTTTGTGTGGATTATTTGCTATTTTGGAGTGTTGCGAGCATGTATGTGTGTCTATGTGGTTTTGCAAGTTGGTGTTTAGTTTTGTGTTGTCTGAGTTTATTGTTTCAGTTTCTGTTTGATTTCCTAATGTTTCCCTCCGATTGGTATGGTCTGTAGCCAAGGTCTTCAAGTATGAAACTTGCAAGGCAGTGGTCCCCCATGGGGTTGAGGTGCAGCCCGTCTCTTCCTAATCCTCAAGGAGTTATTATCTCATTAGGGTCTCGGAAGATCAAATACAGATTTTTGCACATAAAATTTAGTACCTCATTAACTTATTTGATGTAACTTGTAGGTATGTCACGACTGTAGACTATGCCATTTATGATCCAGGTAGTATTATTAAAATTTGTTTGAGTAGATTCAATGGTGTACCAGAGAGGTCTCATAGCATCATTTGGATTTCGAGAGAGTGCAAGATTGTTTGTACCAAAGTGCAACAGTGTTGGGCAGAGTCTGACATGTCATAAGGTGTTTGCTCAGCTCATGAATCCTAACTCCAGGCATGCAATGTATTTGTATGTCCGACAAGTGTTCTGTGTAGTTGTGCAGATGTCGTATTATGGAGTCTCCTATATAATTAGTGTGTCTGAGTCTACCTGTGGTAGTTTGTTTATTTGTGTTTTTTTCCAATGTTTTCTGTGGTTGGCTTTGTAAGAGTGTTTGATCAGGTTTATTGTGGTTCGGAGTAGATGTGGTGAAGCTAGTTTTTGAGGTAGATTGGAGTTTTTTGATGTAGTTGTATAGTTCTAAAATGTTGTCTCCTTTAATTATAGTTCCTTGGTTGAGCCGAATATTTCTTTTTTTGTTTTTTTAATTCTGTCAGTTGGTGATTTATTTATTTATTTTATTTAATTAACCAACGGCATACACAATTTTACAATATTTAGAATACATATATCAAGATGGCCTACAATGTTGACAATAGAGTCTATGAGAAGATGTCATAATACAGTACAGAAAAATTAGTGAGCAGCTACAGAAAGAATAATTATGTACAAACTTGACGACGTAACAATTGAAAATATAAATATTTAGCAAAATACGAAAACACAACAATTAATTTGTGGATAATTAACGAAATATATGTATGTATATTTACAATAACAATGAATAAATAACTATATGAAAATAACAACAACGATAGAATATGTAAACGTAACGAGAAATAAAAATATGCGTTGGCAATAACAATGTACATAACGATATAAATAATACACATGTACAAGTAACAACAATGATTGAATGTATGAACGTTGACGAAATATAATGTGTACTAATAAATTACTATTTACAAAAAAAAAAGTTAACATTTATGATAGAACAGGAATACGTGCAGTTGAGCCTATGACTAAAATTATATATAAACCAAATGAATCTCTCTTCTGTCTTTTTCTTGATGCTTTTTAACTTTATTTTTAAATTTTTGCATACATTTATTAAAAGACATATAAGAGAGTTACAAGTGAGAATTTAGTGATGAGAAAAAAAAATTATTACAGAGTGGTAGATAACAAAAACAAAAACAGGCCAGGATAGAAGACACATCACGTGATCAGGCTTCCATCGGCGGCCGCTCGACGAACCGCTCCCACGACTGCGGTGAAGAGGTCAACTGAAGAGCCAATCTCGTTCCCAAAGCGCATAAGTCGAGGAATGGGACTGAATCGAAGGTAGTTGGTCCCAGCATGGTCATGTTCGAAGAGACGCTGATGTCTAGTAGTTCTGGTAGGAACGTGGAATCTAATTGTACCCAGCAAGAAGGTGCAGTTGATTTGATGATTGAGGAGTTTGAATAGGATAATACAGTCAGCCATCCGCCTCCTACATTCAAGACTCTGAAGACCATGGGTTGCAGACAGCTCCTCGACTGGGACTTCACGAAAGTTGAAACCAGCACGACATCCCAGGAACCTGACAAAACGTCTTTGCACAGACTGGAGATGGTGAATATGGCCGAGCTGATATGGTGACCAAACCACAGAGGCACACTCGAGTAACTGGCGGACGAGGGACTTGTACAGTATCGTAGAGGCGTGGGTGTTCAAGCTATGTTTTGCAGAACGGGAGACCAATCCAAGCATTCGCGAAGCCCTGGCGCAGACGTTGTTGATGTGGGGGCCAAATTCAAAAGAAGAGTCGATGAGAATACCAAGGTCCTTGATGGTACTGCAGCTCTCCACAAGGTTACCATCGAGAAGTTAGTTTGTTACCACTGTGTTTAACTTCCTGCTGAACGTGATCAATTTGGTCTTGGTGGGATTCATAGCCATGTCATTCTTAAGACACCAGTCCAGTACGCCATCAAGGACTTCCTGCAAGAGCTGGCAGTCATGGTGTGATCCAACTTCAACTAGCAGCTTGAAGTCATCAGCGAAGAGCAGAAAGGGGACCTTGATGGCATACTTGATGTCATTAATAAAGATGGAGAACAGGAGTGGTCCAAGGTGGGACCCCTGCGGAACACCCGAACTAGCAGCGAAGCTCGAAGAGACGTTAACATCAAGGTGCACAGCGAGTCGACGATCCATAAGGTAGCTTCTAAACCATTCTAACATTGTGCAAGTGAAACCATAGCCTTGTAGTTTAGCAAGAAGATGACGATGGTTGATCTTGTCGAAGGCCTTACTGAGGTCAATGTAGATGGCGTCAACTTGATTCTGCGTCTGAAGGCTTCCATCACCATGTACTGAAGCGAGAGAAGATTTGTCACCGTTGAGCGACCTGAGGTGAAACCATGCTGCTCGTCGATTATGACATGTTTAAATATAGGCTGCACTATGTCCAAACGAGGCCTTCAAAAATCTTACTAAGGACGGATTAAATTACGATGGGTCTGCAGTTGGTAACATCGCAACGATCTCCAGACTTGAAAATTGGAACCACGAAGCCATTTTTCAGTGTTGAGGGAAACATGCCAGTAGATAAGCTGAGGTTGAACAAGTGGAGAAGTTGAAGTGCCAGTTCCGAGTGGCAGAATTTGAGTACTCCAGGTGTGATATTGTCAGGGCCACTGCCCTTGGTGGGGTCCAGAACGATGAGCTTCCTCTCCACATCCTCAAGAGAGACAGCATATTTAGAGAAGATGAATGGGGTATCAAAGTTATGCACAGGCGGCTCATCTTGGGACGCAGGAGAGTAGACCGACGCGAAGTAATCAGCGAACAGCTCACACATCTCATCAGGGTGGGAAGCCTCGATTGCACCATGTTTAAGAGAGCAGGGCATGGAAGAAGTCCGATTGAGGTCCTTAACAAAGCGCCAGAAGATTTTAACATTCGATGAAATGGTGGTGTTGACATGGTTGATGTAGCTTGAACGACATTCCCTGGAGACGGCCCTGCACCTATCACGAATAATACGAAAGGTATTGTAGTCATTTAAATCAAGGGATTGCTTGAACTTCTTATGTAGCGTCTTCTTGAGAATAACAAGTTCCTTGAGCTCCTTGGAAAACCATTTGGGAAAGACAGAACGACCAACTGCCTTCCATGGAGAATGATATTTAACCAGTTCACCAAGCTGGCCGCAGAAGCTGGAGAACTGCAGGTCGACATCATTGCTATCATAGTCGAGCCGAATGGTTCCATGCTGGAGATCATTTTTAACCTGGACAAGGTTGGATCTTTGAATGTTCCGGATGAAGGTAGGACGCACAGAGCAAGCAGGTGTCGGATCAGAGATATCAATGGAAACACATAAGCCGGGATGACAGGTTTCTTGCGCTAGGAGGGGCTCTTCGGCACGTGACACGGTAAAGATGTCAGGAGATCCAGAAATCAAGTCAAGTTGAACTCCTCTGTCATTGACAACATCGCTAATCTGATAGACGCCTAGATGTGAAGCTAAGTCCAAGATGACATTGGTAGAAGGAGAAGCGGTTGCCAGTTCGGGACGAATCCAGTTAAAGCCAGGTAGATTGAAGTCACCAGCAATTAATATGTACTCAAAGTTGTGATAGACGGATAAAATGTCCACCATTGAGTCAGCAAACAGTGAGTAGTCTTGTTTGAGCTTGTGGGGGGATATAGACAGTGCAAACAACAATCTTACAGCTGGCAGTAAGTTTAACTAGCACAGATAATGCCTCCACTGGTAGATCTGGTTGCAATACTTCAGAGGACGAAAGAGACTTGTGGACAGCAATAAGGACTGTGGACCACCATCATTCTGCTTGCTACTAGTTAGGGGTGAACGATCCTTCCTATAGACGTCATATCCAACAAAGCCAAGCTCAGATGAAGCGATTGTGGAGTTCAGGTTTGTTTCAGTGAGAATAATAATGTTTTTTAAGGACAAGGGAGCAACGACATGCAAAGAGGAGAGTTTGGAACGCATACCATTAACATTTTCGTACAAACAAGAGAAGTGATCCATGCCGTTGTGCTTAATCGTTTTTTGACGGTATGATTTTAGGAATCCCATTGATATATTTAATGGTTAGGTTACTCTCGCCAGACTCTGATCGACGAGACAGCTCCGCCCTAAGACTTTTGAGATGCTCAGCTTCGTTTCTAGTCCTGTCGCGGCTAATAGAGACTCCAGAGAAAAGGTCTCCAACCCCTCGTAGAAATTCCCTGGTAACAGCCTTGGTGGTCATACGAACAGAAGCCTCGCAGCCCACAATCACTTTAATCGGACGAGGTTTTTCCCTAGCCCTTTATCTACACGAAAATGCTTAATAGAATCAACTTTTAGATAAGGGTCAATGGCAGTGAGAATAGATTGAAGATTTGCTTTATAAACCTCCATTCTGTTTTGAGCCGTGCCCGGGCTCTCACGCATCCCGAAGACCATGATATTTTTGGCCCGGAGATTTCTTTCATTAATTTCTTCAATAGTAAAGACAACGCAAGAGTCAGAAGAAGAGGGCTCTTCAAGCGCAGCCAACCTTTCACCATGAGTATCGACCACAGAGGAGACAGAAGCAAGATTCTGAGAGATGGAATCAACTTTATTTTCAACAGAAGTCACACGAGGTTCCAAAGTAGATAGGCAGCTCGACACAGCAGACACCTCCGCTCTTATCTCAGCAATGTCTTTGGCAATGGCATCAGTTTTATTGACTTTACCAAGGAGATCATCAAGCTTAGATAAAACGGTAGTCATTTGCACCGAGAGCTGAGATATGGAGATGCTGGGGGGAGAGACGCAATTAGTACGCATACCAATTTAATATGCAGTTGGTTGTAAATCCTTATACAGATAGTGTATAGTTTGTTGTAAATTTTTTTCTTCTAATGTTTTTGATAGGAGGTCGTGTAGTGCAGTTGTATCTTTAAGTGCAGCAGTGTCAGCGCCAATGTAGTCCTCCGTTTCAGTTATGTCGGATGTGTTGTTGAGATTAATTATGTTTGGTGTATCTGATGTATTAAAATTGCGTTTATTCCCTGGAGATTTATAAGTTTTAGTTTGTTTTTTGCATGCATCCATTCTACTGGTTTACATTTAAGGGCAGTTTAAATTTTGTAGTATAATTTGTCACTTATTTTAACGCATGTTTTATGATACCACCTTTCACATTCGTCACACATGACGGCTTCACTGTCTTCTAGGACCTCCCCCATACATATTGGACATTTAGTTTTTGTCGTGTCAGTTGTGTTAGAATTTGTCGGGGATTTCATTTTGAGGCTTGAAATATTTCTGAGTGTTTGTGTCACCTATTGTGTGCGTGTAGTATGTGAAAATATTTTTATTTGTTTTTTGTGTTTATTTATTTTTTTTTATTTGTTTTTTATATATTTAATTTTTTTTATTGAGAGGTGGAGAGTCAGAGAGAGGCTAGAATGTGCAGAAAGATGATATTTTGTATATGATTAGAAAGATAGGTTATGACTAGATTTTGGGTTAATGTAAAATGTGATTAAAAGGAAATTGAAGAGAAGCAGAATGAAACATGTTCTTCTTCTTCTTCTTAAATGTCCAAAATGACGCTTTGGCTTTTCACTTTGTTAAAATGGTGGCAGCCATATAGAAATTTACAATTTTTACTGTTTCTTAAAAAGAAGCTATTCATAGCCACGCACATGCGCTAGAAAATTGAAGCCTAGGCTCTGAGACAATAAAAGACATTTGGTTTTACTTTTGAAATGAAAATAAATAAATGGTAATGAGATAAAACATAATGAGATAAAATTACAAGTAAAAGTAGGTCTATATGAATAAAAGTACAATAAATAAAATTCAGCATTCAACAAGAATTGTTGGAACGCAAATTATGGCCGATTTACACTTACTGAAATAAAAATTAATATCTAACTAAAAGAAGTGTATGTAAATTAATCTTTAAATTTTAAATCTGATATTCCACAATGCAGTGAATATAGGCCTTAATAGATGATTAAGTGTTTTACATTGTATTACAATAACGTTTGCCATAGGTACAATTATGTCGTTTATCATTTAAGTTCATCTGAACGAATGGAAAGAGTGATTGCCAATCTCAATTAACAGCAATAATTCAACTCAGAATGGAAATGAGAATTTTAGCTTATAAAAGCCTATTCCAGCTTCATAAAAGAGATTTACACATTATCTTACTTTTTTTAAATATATTTTCATACTTTTGTAGCAATCATGTATTAAAAATAGTTGGTTATTTCTGAATTTTATAATGTTCATTAAATGAATAGGTTTTTACTAAATAACTAGAATGTTTAAATCATAGTACAAACGGTTTTTGGATTTTAATTCAGTTTTTGAGAATTAAGTACTTATTAGTAAACATTAATTTTAAAATTTTAAATAA
This sequence comes from Stictocephala bisonia, assembly GCA_035578905.1. Classification (NCBI taxonomy): domain Eukaryota; kingdom Metazoa; phylum Arthropoda; class Insecta; order Hemiptera; family Membracidae; genus Stictocephala; species Stictocephala bisonia. The sequence continues at coordinate 277,898 of JAQJVL010001033.1, forward strand.
CATTTATTTTAAATAATGCTATTATTTAATTAATATATTACAATTATTACATATTTGTTAGCTTTCTAAATCTCCACTGTAAAACAAAGCTTTGAAGACATAAAAACAAAATATCTAAGCTATAATTAAGATATAATTATATTTCCCTAAGATATAATTTAAGTCCTGGTATATTTAATGTATGTTTAAGAGAAAAGTCTTTTTCACTTTTTTTCATTTCCTTTCATTCATTATGAAGACTACATTAGCAATTTAAGTTTAAAAAACTCTGTCACACTTTAAGAAGGGTTAATTTTAGTGTTTCATTTAACTCAAAGAAATATTATTTAAATTAACTATAAAAATACGACTCTGTTTAATTTGAATTTTCAGATAAGATCATGACATTAAAGAAAATTAGTTTCTTTGTATAGTTATTTATTCACGAATATGTGACAAATATTTACTCTGATGTAATTAATTTTACAGTTTATAATTGCGATCTTTTTAAAAAGTGTCGTTTTGAAACTAATAAAAACTTCCCTTAAGTGTTTGGAGCAGAGCATATTTTATAATACATAATTGTAATTACTATAGTATAATTCATTACTACTGATTACTCATAAAAAAAAAAAGATCACAGTATATCCTTTAAAAAAATCATAACCATATTCATCATCATTATTCATTAGTACATTAGTAAGACGCCGATCGCAGAGATACGGGCGAACTCTTGAGAGGCGAATAAGTGTTGATGAACGAGTGTAGGCATCGTCACTACCTAAGGTTTACTATTCCTCGGAAAGAGCTTTTTATTAATAGCCCAATAGCCAGGGCAACAAAAAGACCTACTGTTTTACGTGGAATGCGGACTAAATAGGGTTGGTATTATTGTCAGGTAACTGACAAGCCTGACACTCAGTTCTCCTCCTGCACAACATATGGACCTTAATTATCACTCAAAATGGACACTTCAGACGTCTAAAGTAGTGTCCACGTCGATGGCAACCATTGACTGGACGCCGTGTCGGTATTAACAGGACTAAGCATAAAACCTATCGCCTACAATCCCCTCAACACTTTGTCCCCATCTAGCAGGGTTACAGGTCTGTGCCACTAGTCCGCCTTTTACTGAATTTTAACCTATTTTCTTAATTTACAATATTTATTAACTTTACCAGGCATTTCAATCATCCCTACTGCAATGCAAGTTATTTTGAGCTTCCCACAAATTTCAATTTGCAATTTCTGGAATTAACTTTGTTGCCAATTTATTTCTAATTTGTTATTATTTATTTAATCAAAGATCTTTCATTTGGTTTTGTCATACTACAGTATGGTTTTTGAGTTACCATTACATTAAACGAATTTTGTAACGCACAATAATGAACTTTATTGGAAAAACTTTTTCTAAGCCCTTTGGGAAGCCAATAAACTAGAAAAGTATTGAGATTTAATGTGCAATCAGAATATAGCTAAATATAATATCGAATTTTTATGCAGAATTCAATCTAAGTATAAAAACAATACATGGGCTTTTTATTAAACTCAGGTAATTTTAAATCAAACAAAAATTAAATTCACAAAAATTTACAATAATCATACAAATAATATGGAAAATGAACTCTTTAAACCACTAAAACAATTAAGCCTTAAACAAAATCATTGTGTCCAAATTAAAATCAACTTAGGTTATTGGGTTGAACATTAAACAAAAGTAGCATATTGGTTTATCATGTGCCAATCAATGAACGGTTCATGTAAACGACTACAGTATAGAACAGATTGAAATTGACTATAGATTGAAATAGTAAAAATTTTATATCACAAACTAACCTTGAGATTGCGTTCACATAAAATTGTTGTATCGATTGTGTTGGTTATAATATTAAGAGAAAAAGCAATACGATAGCTTTAAAAATCATTTTCTGTGTAAATAGCTTTTTTTGGAATGGTTAGATGGTTAGAAGAGATCTCTCAGTGCAAACATGTGAGCACACTAGTTACACATATCAGGATGGTTAGAAGAGATCTCTCAGTGCAAACATGTGAGCACACTAGTAACACAACTCAGGATGGTTGGAAGATATCTCTCAGTGCAAACATGTGAGCACACTAGTTACATATATCAGGATGGTTAGAAGAGATCTCTCAGTGCAAACATGTGAGCACACTAGTAATACAACTCAGGATGGTTGGAAGATATCTCTCAGTGCAAACATGTGAGCACACTAGTTACACAACTCAGGATGGTTGGATGATATCTCTCAGTGCAAACATGTGAGCACACTAGTTATACATATCAGGATGGTTAGAAGAGATCTCTCAGTGCAAACATGGCAGCACACTAGTTACACAACTCAGGATGGTTAGAAGAGATCTCTCAGTGCAAATATGTGAGCACACTAGTAACACAACTCAGGATGGTTATAAGAGACCTCTCAGTGCAAACATGTGAGCACACTAGTTACACATATCAGGATGGTTGAAAGAGATCTCTCAGTGCAAACATGTGAGCACACTAGTTACACATATCAGGATGGTTAGAAGAGATCTCTCAGTGCAAATATGTGAGCACACTAGTAACACAACTCAGGATGGTTAGAAGAGATCTCTCAGTGCAAACATGTGAGCACACTAGTTACACATATCAGGATGGTTAGAAGAGATCTCTCAGTGCAAACATGTGAGCACACTAGTTACACATATCAGGATGGTTAGAAGAGATCTCTCAGTGCAAACATGTGAGCACACTAGTTACACATATCAGGATGGTTGAAAGAGATATCTCAGTGCAAACATGTGAGCACACTAGTTACATATATCAGGATGGTTAGAAGAGATCACTCAGTGCAAACATGTGAGCACACTAGTAACACAATTCAGGATGGTTGAAATAGATCTCTCAGTGCAAACATGTGAGCACACTAGTTACACAAGTCAGGATGATTGAAAGAGATCTCTCAGTGCAAACATGTGAGCACACTAGTAACACAACTCAGGATGGTTGGAAGATATCTCTCAGTGCAAACATGGCAGCACACTAGTTACACAACTCAGGATGGTTGGAAGAGATCTCTCAGTGCAAACATGTGAGCACACTAGTTACACAACTCAGGATGGTTGGAAGATATCTCTCAGTGCAAAAATGGCAGCACACTAGTTACACAACTCAGGATGGTTGGAAGATATCTCTCAGTGCAAACATGGCAGCACACTAGTTACACAACTCAGGATGGTTGGAAGATATCTTTCAGTGCAAACATGGCAGCACACTAGTTACCCATATCAGGATGGTTGGAAGAGAGCTCTCAGTGCAAACATGTGAGCATACCAGTTATACAACTAAGGATGGAAATGTAATAATTTTAATATTTTTCGTTGGTTCACGGTTTTCAACTGACACGTCCAAAATGGTTTGATAGTTATGCTCTTTATGCAAACATGCGCATTACCATTCAAATTCAGGACGTTGGAAGATATCTCATCAGAATGAACTTGTATTGCATCCAGTTATACAACTAAGCTGGAATGTTAAAATTTTAATATTTTACGTTGGTTCAAACGGTTTCAACAGAAACTCCAAAATTTAGTTTTATATTTAAATGCACTTATATTAAAAGCCTTTTAACCATTCTATTTATGGCCGTTTCCTGTGATA